>OZ007567.1:42594670-43019670 GCA_963931925.1 Onchidella celtica
ACACAACCGCACATACATTCGTGAGAAATTTCGGGAACACCAAGGCTGAGGCAACAAATCAGTGTACCGAGGTTAATTTTGAACACATGCCATATTTATACGTGTGAATGTGACTTTATTGAATTGTTATCCAAACAGATGCCATAAACAGCCAATGATTTTCACAGATCTATGTTTAATAGTTCGGTCGACCCTGGAAATAAACATTAAACTTGAATTATGTCAAACAGACATGACATAATAAGAAGCCTAAGGTCACCGGGTCTCCAGCAGAGTCAGTTGGCTTTCGCAACCAAATTTCCTGTAAATATCTATTTAGAGATCCATTGTATTAATTATCTCGAGGTAACTGAAATGGACAAGAAAATTTCCTCATTCTCTCAGTCTTCCTACCTGCTTAGAAGAACGTTCGTGTTTTTCATTAGCATCAAAGTTATTATAAACATGTTCAATGTATTAGTCGAACATACATCCAAAACGATGCACACATGCCATCACAACATGTGATAACCTTAATGGAAAACAATCGAATGGTTTATAATCAGGGTTTCATAAAGTTTTTCTCTCTTTTTTTTTTGTATTATTCATTCTTTTTTGTTATGGTAGGTAAATATTCAGAGCCATGCATTTTTTGTTTCAGAGTACGCGAAGACGGAGGTGGTATTGCACGATTACAGGTGACTGGTTTTGACGAAGATCCAACGAAGTTGATAACATAGAATTTGTTGGAGCGGCTGACTGTTAGAGAGATATGGCAAACAGAACAAACGTCGCAGTTAGTGATAGCGCGTTCGACGTAATATTGGAATCAATCAAGTCTGTAACGGAAACGACTCTCATCGGCAACATCAGTGCGACTGACCTCCTGGACCTTCTAGCCCAGATATCTCAGGAAGGTCAAAATAATACATCTGGCCCAAACCTTCCAAATTCAACAGAGGACAAAGCACAGCAATCTGCAAGTGATAACTTAACCACATCTTCACACCCACCAAGTAATGACTTGGCCACCTCCCTACCCAGTGTCGTTGGACTCTCAATACTCTTCTTTACGATCGTCGTTGTGGGTATACTGGGCAATTGCCTAGTCATTATTGTTATTTTGACGGACCTGAAAATGCGACAATCTGTCACCAACTTGCTCATCATTAACCTGGCTGTGGCAGATTTGGTCATCATGCTATTTGGGATACCAGAAATTATAATGTTTATGATGAACCGAGGCTGGCTTTTGGGACCTGTAGCTTGTAAATTCAACAGATTTGTACTTGTCGTTGCCCTGTACTCATCGGTGATATCGCTTGTGGTCCTGTGTATTGAAAGGTAAGATGCATTTTTGATACGTATGCATTTTTAATACCCTAATGCATTTCTTCCCTGGCATCGTCAGGCTTACCGGTCACTGATCTTCAAGTTAATGTGTGTCACAGGCTAGCCAGAGACGTATATCTTCTGATAAATTTATTTAATTAAAAATACATTGGGGCTTTGTGCGATGCCAACACATGCAAATATTCCACGATACCACGTTAACAGTTCACAGACGCTGTGTTATTAGATGTAGCTGCACTTTGGATATTTCAGTAAGGAGAGAAAATTAATATAACATCCAAGGTTTATTGAAATCAGAGTGGCTGGGCCCAGATGGCTAAGTGCGAATAGCGGAACAGCCAAAGGAACAGCCAATGGTTTTCCTTGAGTTGTTTCTTTCAAGTCGAAATGGCCAACCAGAAATGCGAAACAAAACTGATTGACATAGAGATAAAGTAGTACGCATGCTTATTATCCCGCAGTCTTAACAAACACCTTTTTAATAACAGCATGACTTTATAGAATATCCTTAAAAAGCGGGATTTTTCGTATTGTTTTCTTCATTATCATGCTCATGAATTTTAAAAACACTAATGATCCAGTAAAGATACACTTTAACCTCAAACTAATTGCAACATAAACTATTTTTATTGCACCTGAATCTGCATGATTTCCTGAGTAAAATGAGCCATTGTTTACCCATTTTGAAGGGTGGTAACACATTAAAATGTTCAGTTAAAAAAGAACCACGATTATCTTTTAGCAGACAATGACGGCAGTCATGCCGATCCTTGTAATACACAACCGGCCGCTCCTGAAGAAAAGTATGGAAAGCCACTCTAGCAAAGACGTAATTCAGCGAGTTTCTGAATTTTGAAATTCAATTTTAAGTATGTTAGCACCCTCGGATCGAGGTAAACAGTGGCTCATTGTGCTCATCAAAATAAACTCTTTATTTTGGCATTTAAATGATTTATGTTGCAATTAGTTTAAGGTTCGTATAAGAAAAAAAATTCCTTTACTGGACCATAATAAATACTAATGTTTAAGTCTAAAGTTCTGTACCTTGACATCAGGACCTAAGCTCGAAATTCCAGTTGACTCAGGAATATGAAACAAAAGAGATTTTATTCAGTTATCACCATATTCATGATCATTATCTACCGTTTTTACACGGTCCATTTTATCGGGATGATAATGTTAGTCTCAAAGCGTTCCAATAATGAAAATTTTGAGAGGAAGAACAAGGGGAAACATGTCAAAAGAATAGCAGACGCCACATCTAAACTGATAAAGTGATAGCACAGGCCTTTTCGAATTAATGTTACAAACTTTATAAGATTAGAGACACGTGGCAACTTGACATAATTGGATTTTGTCTAGAGTTAAAAAAAAACCTGCTTAATTTATTCGTTCAGAGCGAACATTGTTCCTTGTTTTTTTTTTCTTCTTCTTACAGTTTCTTCTATAAATGCCAGTCTCCTGTTGTTTATAGTTAACGGTTATGCCTTTTTATATAAACTGTTAGAATTTGTAAAGCCAATATAAACGAAGGCAATAACCTGCTACTTAGCTTACAGTACAAATAATGAGCCGTTGTAGATTCCACTGGCCCGGTACGGCTGGAACGTAACCTTGACCGAACTTTTAACAGACATCGAACTTTTCACCGAGAATTTCCAGTTCTGTGTGGCCGGAGCAACATAGAGAGAAAAAACTGACTTTACTTTTTTACTTTAATCATGGGTTTAAGGATCAAGAAAATAATGGATAAAATTTGCATCATACTATTTTTTTTCCTTGCTGGTCATGCCATTCTCTCTCTCTCTCTCTCTTCTCTCCTATCTCCTATCTCTCCTCTCTCTCCCCTCTCTCCTCTGTCTTCTCTCTCCCTCTCTCTCTCTCTCTCTCTCTCTCTCTCTCTCTCTCTCTCTCTCTCTCTCTCTCTCTCTCTCTCTCTCTCTCCTCCCAGTAACAGAAATTCGTCTTCGCCAAGAACTTTTTTTTCATACTGATATAAAGAAAAAACTACAACGAGAGCTGCCACATCCCTGTCATTGCCTTTCGCATATTCACAATGACATACTTTCAATGGGTCAAGAACCTGAAAAATTGGATTCATAATAAAATAATGGCAATAGGTCAGTCGATTGGCTGCTTCATGATCAATCTTTAAAATATCAGTGGAGCTCATGAGGTAACGAGACGTGCCCCACGGTGTATGTGAAAGAGCTGATTATTTTCAGTGCTATTTATTTGCAATAAGATTTAAATTTTTAAAAAACAAAAAAAAAACAGCAACACGACATTTTCAAGAAAAGAACGATTGAACTCAAATTGTATCGATTCAGCCTGGCGATTAAGCTAATCAGTGAATTCTCTCTCAAAAATAATAAATAAAATGTGCCACTTTCTTGCCGTTTTCATGTTTTGTAGGTTTTTGTGAAATTTCAGTTTCTCACTCGTCATTGTTTAGGTTACGGAAGTGACTGCAAAATTGCTCTGTGAGCATTTTAATCTTAGGCTCACTGGTTAACTGTTCACATTTCAAACTTGTACTATAAAGCAAACAAAATAAGTAATTGCCTTTGTTCACCAAACGCCACTGTTTCACAGTACGCCTACATGATCGTGATCCACTGCGGTGTAAAAAAACACATCTCGACAGTTTGTTTCTTCACTAGCTCTGAGATGATGTAGACTACAGGAAGTTGTTGTTCTGAGACTTACTGATACCTCAACACTTTATGAAAAATCAGCTCCATTGTCATACAGAGGTTTCCTTAATCACGTTAATAGTTTTTTGTTAATACTCTTTGATTACCTCATTTGCGTTAATTCTTTCTACGGATTTGTTGATTTTTAATTAGCACGCTTACCTGAACAGTTTCTTAACTGCACAAATGCAATGGATTGTTATTCCGTGTACTAATGGGCGGATTTTGAGCAAATTACAGTTAATTTGTATTCATCAATATGAACAAGGCAGAAAAACCAAGAAGTTAGGACATCAAACAGTTAAGTACGGAAGTATGATGGCGTTGGGTATATAAAGCTGCTGTCCGTAATCTGTATTTATCTGACACAGAGACGTCCTTGACCTTGCCGCATTTGAGGCGGAAGGAAAACTGGGATATAGAAAAACTCCAAATAATGTGAAGAGATGTATTTTCAATACACATAGACACAAAAAGTCACAAAAGAATTTAAAAAGCATGCAAGTGAAACCATTAAGTTTCAGTTGTTTTTAGCATTACCATATTATGATGGTGGAATCAATGTTTGGGTGAGGTGGGTTCAGTTTGTTAGCAAACAGGGAAACAAGGTATTCCCTTCCCATTTCAGGTCTGAAATTATATTTTGGGTATCACTCACTGACTCTACTTTGTTAGAGCAAAGAGTCACAAATAATTTAGATAATGGGTTTCACTGAAAACAGTTTTCACCTTCTCTTATTTTTTCATTCTTCTTTGATTCAGAGAAAACATTAACGATCTTTCTGAGGCAAAGAATGTTCAGTCCACTGTGATACAATGTTCATTTTTCGTAATTGAGCTGCTGGCTTTGATGTTCACAGACCGAAAATGTTTGTCAAATCTGCAACGGCATGCTCTACCATCCGGATTTTTGCCCGTTCAGGCTGCAATGTTACCATAGACGGATTTCTTGCGCGTGGAAAATATCAAAGCGAAACTGGCCCCCTTGCGTTCATTCATTCGAGGGAAAGAACATGAAGTTTTCGCTATGCACTCACTGATCGTAAATTATATTTAAGGTCCTGCCCTCCCTCTGAGAATGTCGCTTTCTGTTATGAAGCACTGTTAACATTAGACGCAGCAGCATTCCATGGGCCAAAATCGGTGACCATATTCTGGTTCTTGTCAGTTCACCGTCGATTCACATGCACCGAAGCACTTACTCCTCAGCCGGTTCAATCGTATCTCATGTCCCGATATAAAGCTTGCACCGGATCGTACACACACATGTCATCAGATATCACGAGCGTTCCGTCTCATGTCCCACCAGCCATGTCTCATGAGGCTTGTCTTTATCTAAAATCCTGTTTGACGTTGGACTAATGTAATCAATAGGAAGTCAGTGATTCCCAAACCACGGGCGACTGCTTCACCAAGAATAGCAATGGCAGCATTTTTTCCCATGAGGCCACGGTTTTTCCCATAAACATTTTGTTCTCGTCGTTACTCATATTATGCGCTTCATATTGCAGGGTTTTAATGCCCATCTGACTTCTTTTCTGCATTTTCCTTATAATTATTTAAAATGGTACAAAACTGTTATCCCATTAATTGTGGTTTCATTAAAATTTAGAGTAATCTTTCTATTTCTGTAAGTTCTCCTGTGGTATTACAAGAATTATGTTTGAAATTTAATGTCGCCACCGGTTTCTAGTAAGTGTTATGAAGTGAGATTTAGCCTTTACTATGTTGTATAAGGATATTATGTGTTCGACTGCATTTTTTTGTATGTGTCAATGACTAACTCACACACAACCATACTAATGACCAAATAACATAGTGGTAACGTTCAGGCAGTCCTGCAGGGCCATAAACCGTTTACTGACATTACGCTAAGTTACAACATATTGTATGTCAATGTGAATTATGATGAACAACAATGTTCATAGAATTTCGTATCAGTTCTAAGTCTGGGACTATTCTATAATGTCATTCTATTTTAAATATCTAAACTAATTCTAAATTAATTCCGTTCAATGCTTTCATCCTTATAATCCCCCACTACAACACTAACCCCTTAATTGTTTTATCTCTATCATTATGCCAAGGCTGACAGTGTTACCTAAGTAATTCTACAGACTTGTCCCGCTCACTACGGAGACATAGGTATATGATTATCCAGACATAATGACAAATCCTACATTGACATAACTTTCATACCCTCAAAATGACCTCACATGGCATGGATCTTCCAGATTTTTGATGAGCTGGTATTTCCCCAGCCTTACTAAGTCTGAGACAGTTTAAGTTACAAAGTATAGATCCAGCTCTAGCTAGTCAAATCTACTATCAATTTCCAATTCCTCGCTCTCTCATTATTGTTGTATTCATCTGCCCTCCTCTATGGGGACAATTACACACTCCTCGTCCTAGATCAGTAGATGGCCACACTCATCTGCTTGATTCACGGAACATTTCTGTGATCGAAACTCACCATTAGCCCTGGTTTCTAATGAGTACCATGGATTCAGTTAACACATCTAGGCATAGCTCCACGTTGGTTTCGCTCTAGTGGAAACGCACTGAATTCTATCACAGCTGGATCGTCCGTCTAGAACTGAAGAATTTAGTTCCTCCCGCTGCATATATAATTAATCTCCTCTGCCCCTTTTCTGATCACTACACCTATTCCCATTGTTTGTCAAAGTAACCGTCCTAGATCACAATATAATCCATCCCTTAGGTTTGAACCTACACGTCCCTTTTCATCAACGCCTTATATTCTTCTGCTTTAAAGATGGAAGCCCTCCCATTCCTTAAGTTTAGTTAGATTCTCCTACCTATTCTTAATGGTCCGCGATGTCTTGTTTACTGTCGTGGTTCCTCCGCTGCAATTCTCCCTTAGTTAACCTGACGTCACAAAAACCCCCTTTCTTGTCCTTCGTTGCTAGGCCACGGCTGACGTGGCACGCATGTTTTTGATTCTATAAGTAAAACAAAAGCACCTCTTAGTTTGACGAGCGTGTGCCACCTCACTAATGACCTTAGACCTTGACAGTAAGTTTGTTGAACGTGGTTCCTAAACTGGTAAAACAAAAGTAGGGGTTTAGGCCATGTTCTCAAGGTCTGGGAAATGAAAATAAAAGAACAACAACAACAAACGTCACTTCACTTATCAAAGAATTCACAAGGAAGGTGTGATCGCTTATTCCCCCTGTTCCTCCTGTCGTACCTGTACCACTTCAGAGTTGTGCAAAGATAGTAAGCACAGCATGGCAGCTTTTCTGCTGTGTGACGGGACAACAAAATTAACGAATTTCATATCTACCGAAAGTCAAAGTCAATCAGTTTGGATGCTCTACGCCAAACAGGCTCAAAATTGAGAACATGAACAATTCGATGGCTCATAGAGGTAAATTATGACCTCACCATGCGGGATAACAAAATTAAATAACATTTTGTCACCGAAACTGAAAGTTTACTTACAGTCATCAGTTTGGTTGCTATTTGTCAAATACACTAAAAAGTAAGGAAACGAATGCCTAGGTGGCTCACACGGGTGACACAAGTTGTGCAACAAACATTAACGAACAAAATGTTCTTCCACTGACTGTTTTACCAAAACTAGATCCTCAATGACAGCGTTTTCAGGACTCATTAGCCCTCAATTTATATTTGATTACGAAGTGCGCAATTTCAATAAGGCAGCATAACAAACGTGAATTATCGATGGGCAATCGCATATCGATTAGGGGCAATGTTAAATTTAGGCCACTGAACTGTTATGTATGAAATATGAGATGAAACAATAGCTACCTGCTTTGACCGTGTGCTTGTGTAGGATTATTCTAGAACTGAGGCATGCTCCGAATAGAAGAATAAGCGGAGAGCAATATATTTTTTAACTTTTTTTTTTCTTTTTCAATCATTTATTCGTTCTCGCCGGGACGAAAAGTACATCTGTGTCCACTGGATCATGGAGCTTTGATGTTTGTGCACAGTTATCAGTTTCTCTTACTGTTAATACTTTGAAAGCCTTCCATATTTTGATTTGATCAGTCCACAATATCCATTATGATTAGAATTAAGTACTGACAGACAGGCCAGCAACTCAGAGGTGATTTATAATATGACGGTTTGTAGTGATTTGGAAGTTACACCATTTTTCAATACGTTTTACTTTTAAGATATTGCCGGAGCTTTATACTGATATTTTGAGTTTAATATTAAATAAGGGCATTGCTGTACCAGTTACTTTGTTTCATTTACGCTCCACTAGAAGATAAGACTTGGTTTGGGAAATCGTAATACATTTGATGAGATGTCTTGTGACTTCCTAAGACTCTTTGCCAAGGTCTAAAATACAATAAAAGGAATTAAAGAATTAAGCAAACTCCATAGGATCCAATCCTTAAAGTACAACATCTCGTAATAAGTATTACAGTTTGCTCCTTGCTTAGATAGTACCTTAAAGAAGTTACAACTGATTATTAGTGAGCTATAACCTCAAGACCTTAAAATAAAAAATATTCGCTTGCTTTCATTGCCACCGAAAAAGAAAATGTTATGTCAGCAATACATGCCAGAATTTATTCTTAAATATACAGTTTGACTAACAAATGCCCTGTCTAAGACAACACCTGGTTCTCAAGAGAAAAAGTCCAGTGTGGCCGTACCCGGCACCCTCATTTATGCAATATAATAATTTCAATGCACAGTCCCGTATGTTTTCTTACCTCGGGGCATCTAAAGCCACTGCGGGGCTAGTCTTTTACGTCATAACCAGATAAACATTCAATGTGTAACCATAGCAATATTGTGTTTAATGGCGTTGATAAAAGTTTGTCATGAAACGATCTACTTTTTATTACTCGCAAGAAAGTATAAAAGTGGTCCATTGAGCCCATCAGTTCTTTCGCATACTGATCTACCGGCAAAATAAGAAATTAATTACTCTTCTACTTTTGAATGAATGCACTGTATTTTGTCATATTGCCAGCTATTAACGACATTAAAACCTTCACGCCATTGACATCGATTCGGTTGTTGTTACATCTCGGCCAGACACTCCCATTCAAGCGCATTGGCATCAAAACGCCTCGACCAGACATAATAATGAACGATAACGGATGCCACTTACCGCAAACTTCAGTCGGTCATGTGTTAGTATAAAGGCTCTTTATCTTCAACTTAACACTACATCCTGTGTCCCTTCCTTTTAAGTCACTTATTACTTATAAAGCACTTTTATGTTACATTCACTAAGAGAGAAAAATTGATTTTATTTCTCCCTTACTATGATATTTATCGAACAGAAAAACTGTTTAATCATCTTCAATTCGACTGGCTAACATCATTACCGGATGAGACTTCCTTGTAATCTCGTCGATTGTGGCTCGGGTCTAGTTGCAAAGATCAAAGACTGCTGGCTGGGGTAACAGAACTAGAGCCCCAGATTCCTGATCTTTAACATTATTTGTTTGACTATATTAGCGTGTGATATAGATTATAAATTTTTACCCCAAAACTTGTTACAAGGGACCCATCAAGAAATTCTGATAACTAAATGTAATGAAGCGATATCAACATCCCTATCTTTCATTGTGTGCTCTTTAATGAACACCTGTTTCAGTGAGCAGCTCCACTCAGACAAGTGAACTGTTCTTTCATTCCTCCCTTTGGCTATTATTTTTGACAACCGCTACTGTGCTTTGTTGTCATTTACAAATTACAGTTACCTACAAAATGAAGCATTCATCATTGTTGCATCTGAAGACAACTGTTGCATATCATATTTACTGAGAGAAAATCTTATTCCAAATAATTCGTTTTTTACTTCTTGTCAAAATAAAATGCGGTCTTAACAATGAAAAAAAAAAAACATGATGAGGAAGTGGAAAAACTAAAGTCACTAATTTTCCAGCTTTGAGCACGTTTTTGCCGTGCACGACATAGCCTACTTGATGTCTTGGCACAAACTGCGATTGCCCGCAGGCTGCCCCGGTTAATCTTCACGACAAGATAGGCTCGATTTTATTATGATAACAAGCATAATCACCCGTTCAATGAACGGAAAGAAAATAAAATGATAATACATGAGTAAAAATCATGTGACTCACAATTCACATGAATTAAAATGGTAATCCCAATAGATCTGATAACAATAACATCTTTGGAGAATAGTCCATTACAAAACTTTCGGGTTTACAATGTTTCTAGATTGCTTATCAGGTGCTAAGATAACTGTTGAATTTCTGTTTCCTGTTCGTGAAGAGCTACATACACCATTCCATGCTTAAAAACAGGACGGCGTAAATCCTTAGAGCCCTTAAGATTCTGGTATGAATCAGCCCTTAGCCTTGATTGCTCTCATCTTATAAGCTGCAGTCTCTCCGACTCAATCTTGGCATAGGCGTAGACCATGAAGTGCTGAAAAAGCCGACGCGCTTGGAGAGCATAATTTCCATGCCGGGTGAAAAACTCAAAGCAATAGGACTGATTCTGTGTCCGTTTGTAATTAAATTTTAATTGCAGATCCCAGCCATCTGTTCCTTTAGGGAAAAGTATTGGGTACTGAAGAGCATCATAGGCTCGGTGTAGCTCACAGATCCTCTGCACATTATTTGTATTTGTATTTGTATTTGTATAACTCTTTAATCCCATTTGGGAAATTTTGCCTTTGTGCCATTGCACCCCAGTTACAACTGGAGCAGGCACGTCGTCGCCACAGTGCAGCGCCGGTCGGCGTTTTTTTTTTTTTTTTTGGTGGTGGGGGGATGAGGGGGAGTGGGTGGTAGGGATGAATTTTTATTTAATTTTGCCCGGGCAGCGGCCTGTTCGGCCTGCTCTTTACGATTTCCAACTGCCAAGGTATCTTTAACGTGCGCAACGTGCACACGGGCCCTCCAAATTTTTTCGTCCTTATCCGAGAAGACTAGGTACTCGATCCTACCCCTCAATAGGATCAGGGACATGAAAATATGAGAAAAATCCCAAACTTCCAACATGCCTGCACCGGCCGGGTTTAGAACCCGGGACCCTTGGCATGAGAGGCGAGCACCTTGCCTCTAGACCACCTTATTATCTCTCTGGTGTAAGACAATATCATGGTGTCCAACAGGATTATTAGGCATTAAAACAACAATTTCTGGAGCTCCCTGTGCATCGTATCGCCTACTGTGTTCCTTAGCAGGACGTGCATCCTCTGTAATGACAATTTTGAAATTTGGGAACTGACTACGCCTAGCAAACTCATACGCTGACTTTAGTTCATGGACATACTTATTATGATCTTGCAATACTGTTTGAACCAATAAAACTACAGCTTCACACAGAGGACTGTCCAAAACAGACATTTGTCTACGAAGTTGATCCATCTCAAAATCCATGTAATTCGCAAAAACTTAGGCGGCTCCTGTGTCAAAGGCTCCAATGGTCCCACCAAGTGACATACTTGAGCCTGAATGTAAAAATTAGGATTCCATCCATCCACACGAATCATCTTACAGTTACATTCAAACAAAGACATTTGAAAGGCACAATTGTAATGTCTGATATAAGAAACTTTTCGATTCTTCAGAATCACCACATTATAATCGCTTGAATCCCGGAGGTAGTTCAGGATACGGCTACAATTTAATTTTACCATTGTTGCAACACATTGCTGCTGTCTCTGTGGCATGACAACATGGGCATTGCAGAGAAAGATTTCCTACGGCTATGGTCACCAAACAACTTTCCAGAGAATAATTTAAGGCCTTTGGTAAAGTATTGTGTAGTGCAGCTGGATATAGGTGGTGCAAGATCTGGCAAGGGTGGCATTACTTCTTAAGTGACGGGGACGCTTAACATTGGGAGTTAAACGACCCATCGTGGACTTTCATTTGCGAGGCATCTGATGAAGAAAAAAAAAAAGATTAAATAGTTGATGGAAATATGTAACGTTTTGAGTAGAAAAATGAATTAGGCGGCCTCAATGTAAAATACATGCACCACCCCCCCCCCCCTGCAATTTCTATTTAGATGCAGAAATCAATGAAAAACTGTACTGTACAATTGGATCTAGATTGAGAGTAACACCCAGATCTATATCTAGATATAGTTAAACCTTTCTTGGAACTGTCAGCATTGATTTATAATGGTGTTCGTGATTCCCAACTACTCGCTGACTAAAATAAAAAATTAAAAAAAAAAAAACAACTCTAAAAATCATTGATAATGGTAATTTTGACTCCTAAGTAACTGATCAGTTTACCAAAAAAATTTTCAGAGGTGTTCTTGACATGTCGAATTGATGTTCACGAATAACACTAACAGCTAGGCCCTATTTCCAACGAATAAGTTATTGTCCTAAATTTCTTTCATTCTAATCTAGAATCTAGATCTAGATCTAGAGATCCATACAATAAAAAACAGAATGGGCAAGTCAATCTGTGGCTGTGCCGCTGTAGAATGCTAAACTCTACACTTTAGAGTAATTTAGACCCAGAATCTAGATCTAGATCCAGATATCTAGATCTAAAAAGTGTAACTGTAAGCTTTGATCTCGCATTTGTAGATCTATGTCAAATTAAGGGATCTTCCTGGAGGCAGAGCGAGTAAATCCAGCTAGATCTAGATTTAGCTGTAGTGTAAGTAAGCTTATATAGAGCTCAAACACAAAGATAAGCAAGATCTCTATAATGTATTTGTTATTTTGTAAGTAAGTCGTGAAAAATCAATGATGCTTACCTTGACCAAAGCATGTACTTCAACTCTTCAAGCCAATATGTGCGTGCAACTGAATCCGTCACAATTGAAATCAATGTCAAAGGTGGAGAATTTGTGGAGAGAGTAGAGCTCAAGATCTTGATGTGTAATGCAGCTTGGCCAAAACGTGTTCTTCGAGTCACCATGTGCATGCAAATGATTCTTTCACATTTGAATTGTAGTTGTAGAGATATTGGGCGGTCTCGGTGCCGGATTGGTTTCACGATACCGAAATAGAATGTTGTGCCGGATCGGTTTCAAACGATACTTCCTTTCAAACAGATGATCTAAGCATAGGAAAAAAAAACTCGATCCCCGATACTTTTTATGACATGAACGATACTGTCAGGATGACGCCAAGATGGAGAATGAAAATTAGAACTGTTGACAGCACGATGAAACAATGCATTTTCTATAAATTCAAGAACAAAACTAATCAAAATAATAAAAACTCCAGGGTATTTGAAATGTACATGCAAAATTTGGTTACTGTAGGTGGCCTAATAAAAAAGCCTTTTGCGTTCAAAGGTGGAGAAAGTGCGTAATATATAATTAGATATTCGTGTCCTTAATTGTTGCATCTCTATACAATGAGGGCAGAATTATGAAACTCAGCGTTGATGGAGACATTGAAAATGTTTATATTCGGGCCCCATTCATTATTAGACAATCATCATTTAGGTAGATGTGAACTGAATAATAATGTGTAGCTAGTGCAACTTCTGTGCACCATTGTAACAAATGCAGTCAGATCCCATACCGAGAAAATGGGAGTGAAACGATAAAAGGTTTGCGGTTATACTTCACGCAGCATTATCATTGTCCTAGCCTAGTTTTCACCATTTAAACAGTCGAGAAACAACGGTGTCCAAGTTGGATGTTCTTCGTGAGCACTGGAAACGCCAGGGAGTGGAGGTGAGTTGCAAAAGGGAGTGGGGATGAGGATAAAAATGATAAAGAATGGAGTGACACAGACGTTTAAAAGAAAAAGAATGGCATCTTATGCATGAAGAAGATGAAAAAGAAGAAGGAGAAAACGAAGAAGAGGAAGAAGAAGAAGACAAGGAAAAAAAAAGAAGAAAAAGAAAAAAAGAGAAACAGGACGACCAAGAACAAGAAGAAGAAACGGGATGATCGACAAGCAAGAAATGGAACATGCAAGGAGATAACCTATTTAGGTAGCTGCCAGACAAACTGAGGCATTTCGTACATTTTGGTGGTATGGCGATATTGGTATCACCAAATAGGTTATTCAAAGCCCTTTCATTTGGTAAAAAAAATATATTTCTATAATGTAATTAGCAGAGAAGACATGGCCTCTCCAAGACAGAAGTGACAGAACCACAGTTTTGAGAAAAAACGCTTTTAATGTTTCAGCTTTTCATCAAAATTATTGATGGTGACTCGATTCAAAGCCAGTTATGAGACATTCACCCTTCTCAAACATGATTATCATTTGGAAAAGGAATAATAAAGAGGGTAAATTATTCAAAAATACTGAAAATGCAACATCCATAAAATTGACCTTTTGAACAGATGACTTTTAACGATTTTCTCGAATCGATTAGAGACAAACTGTGCCTCATTTTGTCAGGCGGCTACACATTTGATCTTCCATGAAGTTTCAGCAAATTTCTGTTATCCTATGTGACTTGGCAATGGGCAATATAGAGAAACGCCAGTGTTAATAGAGCAGCAGTTGCCGTGCACAGGTGTAAAATAATGATTTATGTAAGATAAACAGAGATGACTACAACCATGGACAAATCTTGGCCTTTTACCGTTGCTCTACATTAACTTTCACTGGTTTGACCACCTTCAGCCTGGTCTGGATTGTTTACACCAATAAGACACGTGCATACAGGTGGAGGAAAGGGAATTCGGGAAGAGAAAGTAAGTTGTGATGATTGGTAGTGATGAGCATAAATTCCACTAACTCGAATACCTTCAGAAAACGGAGAGTCGTCAACAAAGGGGAAAGAGAACGGAAGGTGTCGACACGAATATTAAGCTCACGAATGTTTATGTGTAAGCTTAACAGAATGAGTTACAGTGACTTAGTCGTTTTGGTCGTAAATTCAGAGGTTCGGGGGGGGGGGGGGCGTGATGTGAGAAATATTAGCGAAGAAACTTTTGAAATAAAGAAAAATACTTCTATAAAATGGTTAAAACACCATTCGTTTAAAAGAAAATTGATTGTCTAGAACCTCTCTGGATTCTGAATTTGAAACAATTACTTACTGCGTTATAATTTAACAATACAATTTGAGTACTTTACGCGGTGGAGAGCCGAAGGCAAGTCAATTAATATAATATTACAGAAGGGATCCCTCAGATTGATGAGCATTTCAAAATGTAGAATTATATATTAAGTAGAGCTATGTTTGAAAATACTAGTGAAATTATCACGATGTCACGAAGTCAAAATAGTGGAAGATGGTATCATGGTATCACTGAAGAGTTTTATCTAAGTCAAAATCTCTCTCGCTTTGAACTGAAATCCTCACCAGCGATATTTTAAAAACAGTAATGACAACAAAACATTTGTTTCATTGTTTGTACATTAGACTTTGATCTCATCTTTGGCCCTTAGTAGTGAGTTGATGAGAAATACGTCTGTACCAAATGCTGTTTGACATGAAGTCAATGACATCAAGCGGTGTACCAGGTTGCTCCATGTCTGATTTTTTCCCCCGGGAAGGGGGAGGGGAGAGGAAGAATTAAAATGGTGGTGAATCCGGAAAATAAGGGGTTTGGGGGGGGGGGGGAAATCAAAGGTGGTAGTGAATCAGGAATAAAGGGAGGGGGTGAAGAGGCTGGACTGAATTTCCAATCTGTTTCTTAGTTAAATGAAAACATTTTGGTGTAATACTATTATTGTTGTTTTTTATCTATTTTAATTTGTGTTTAAAGGCTTAGGATCTGAAAACAGAAGGGTGGAAAACCTTTTCCTATGTATTTCATTTGGTAGACGACGTGTGAAATTCCTCCATGTGTAGAGAGACTACATGTATAATGATAAGTTATCCACAGAAACACTTGTTGAATACAAGTGGTAATATCTCCCATGATTAGATGGTATCAATATGATAGCTGGCATCACACATTTGGAACTGAGGGGTCGTAAGTGTTAGGAGCCATTGTTATCTCGCTCAAAATATGTAGAAAAAAAACACACACAAAAAAAACTCTTATGGTGGTACAAGTGAGAATATGCGGGATCAAGGAAAAACTCTTCTGCTGATTAGTAGCAGAGAGTAGGCATTTATAGAGAGATCTCATTTCCGCCAAATCGCGGAACTAGGTCGCTGCGGTAAACAAGAATTGAAAGAGACCGACTTCACCAAAGATAGTGAGCATATCTGTTTACTGTGGTTTGTTCATATTTTTTGGGGCTGATTGAAACTATTTGGGGCCGTTTGTAAGCTTTTACGCCACGTGGAAATGCACAAACGAGTATTGTTTACCGCAGCGACCTACTTTCCGCTCCTTGCTGACAGTGGGTTCGAGGCACCTCCCGTGCCTCGCAGTGCAAATCGATCAATTGTGAAACCTCGCTTTACGTACATACTCACTGTTAGTAGTCTGACTCTAAAATAGGCTGTTCTGACTTTGATTCTAAAAGATCAGAGGAAGATCCTATTTATTTACTTACTTATTTATCTATTTATTTTTGCTTCACTATGTTGGCAGCTGTTTATAATTTATTGCAACCTGGCCCGAATTCTACATCAAACTATAACCAAAAAAAAAAAAAAGTAATCATGTGCAGATGTGGCAGTGAAACAGGTGCTGCTATCAGGAGAATACAACGCCGATCAAAACAAAACTAGGAGATTAGGGGCGAATCGACCCGTGAGCTTGCGGGTCTCTCTATTTTGAGCGGAAAATGTTTGTCCTTGAGCTGCCAAGTAATAATAATAATAATAAGAAGAAGAACGACCAGAAAAAAACAACAATAATAATAATAATAATGGTAATAAGTATCATGGTATAATGAAAAGAAGTTATATAATATACAAAAATGTGTCTAATGTATCTAAAATGTGAAATGAGTTCGTAAATTTTGTCATTTTTTCCCCCCCGTTGAAGTTTTTCTTTCTGTTTAGTTCTTTCGTGACAGTAAATTAAGGAAATGACAGCGTACTGTGAATGGAAACGTTGCATTTCTCAGTCTGCAAATTATTCAAGCTTTCTCTCTCACTGATTCAGTTAGGAGATTAGCTATGGCTTTAGCACACGGCACTATTGCCAAAATACTCGGATCCACAACCACCCCCCCCCCCGCCCGCCTTTCCTCACTCGGGCCAGAAAGACCAGTAAATTACTTTGACTGTTTATGAACGTGGGGCACATGACACAAGGATCTGGTATGCCATACATAAACAGCAGCCAGGGAATAACCAGGTTTCATATAATAATATCTGGATTTAAGAACACGCTCTGGTTTGCTTTAAAATCAATGTGTCACAATATGTTTCTTATGGCCACACAGGGGGGCGGGCGATTTTCAACTAACAATTAATTTTTTTCCCCTTTCAACTCCCATTTTCGTATTAGCCATGTATATTTTCATTTGTAGGACACGCTCACCGGCATAGTTAACAAGAAATTAATAATACAATTATTTTAGTTTTATAATTATGGATTTTCTTTTGTGAAATTGCTTGCAACAGTAGAGAAGACCACAATCGTGTTGAGGACCCTGTTGCAATGAAACATGGAAGCATAAGAGCAGACTTTTCGACGTACAGTCAGACAGTTAGATAGATAGATAGATTAAAAGATAGATAGATAGATAGATAGATAGATAGATAGATAGATAGATAGATAGATAGATAGATAGATAGATAGATAGATAGATAGATAGATAGATAGATAGATAGATAGATAGATAGATAGATAGAGAGAGAGATAAATGACCGACAGACAGACAGACCCAGACAGACAGACGGGAGGACGGACAGATAGACGGACAGATAGATAGATAGTTAGATAGATAGATAGATAGATAAATAGATAGATAGAGAGAGAGAGAGAGAGAGATAGAAAGAAAGAAAGACGACTCTGTTGCAAACAGTGAGAATAATTCATGAGCCCAATATAAAATGGGCTTTGTGAAAAAGCTGTTTCGTCTGTTGAAATATCCTCGCGGGCACTTCTCTGCGTGCACATGCGAGCTTAATTTACCTGAAACCAAGTTTTGACTCAACTGGGGCCACTGAGGGCATACAAATGCAGATCCGTCTCAATTAACCCTGTGTTTGGCCAAATATAGTTCTCCCCAACAGCCCCAGGCTTGCTTCTGTGGCATGCCCTTCTATTGTGATATTTTATCTGGAAGCACTCTTGCGAGATCTGCATCACGGTTCAATTACCACATCAATATTCCTCGCCGGTGATGTCATAAATCCCATATTTATACTTACAACTAAGTGTCTTCGCATACTTCAATTTTCCAAAATTAACTGACTTCCGTAATGCAATATTGATACTGGAATTATAATTTAGGTTGTAAATGGGCTAAAATTTGATTTGTTTGTCCAGTATACGACAATTTGTGGAAATTCCCATCTCACTGTTGTGCTTGAAGAAATGCTACCTGCTAAGAAAATAATGATTCACCGCATGTGTACGAAAGTAAATATTATTATTTTCTATTGGCATTTAAACACGTTATTGCTTGCCTGTGATTTTTAATGACATTTATGAAAGAGTCTAAATGCTGTCCTAAGAAAAGTGTTAGTCTAGAATGGTATAATTTAGACCGTTTAGCTGAATTGTGGATAGATACACAAATTCGTTGTCACACTCTAACTCCCCAAATCTCGGATTTGCTAGGGTGAAGACAACTGCTGACAGAACATCATGAAGAAGTTTTATCTTCACGTACCTTCATCATTGGGCAAAATTAAATAAAAATTCATCCCCACCATTCCCTCCCTCATCTTCCCTCCCCCCTCCAAAATAAAACAAACAAAAAAACAAAACCCGCCGACCGGCGCTGCACTGTGGCGACGACGTGCCTGCTCCAGTTATAACTGGGCTGCAATGGCACAAAGGCAAATTTCCCAAATGGGATTAAAGAGTTATACCAACACAAATTGTTGCAAAGAATGGTTTCGCTAGAGCAATATTTTACAAGTGGAAAATTCAGCGAGCGTGTGCCTGGAGACGTGTGCACCCATACCATGTGTGGTCTTGTGTATTGTATATTGGCCCGTATGATCCTTTATGATAGCAGCGTATGAAGTGAGATATTCTGTGTTGCATAATCTTGTACGTGAGATGCATCTGTTCCCACTATTTATTGGCATCTTGAACTTGTAATGATGAGGATTTTTCATGCGACACGCCGCTCTAACATACAGAATCAACACGTCTCCTCCCCTCGCCTCTCAAAAAAAAAAAAAAAAGATTTTCAGTTATAATTTGTAGATCCTACATTGTATGATGTGATTATTTTCCTAGGTGTGAATGACAGAAATAAATTGCCTCACAGTATCACTTGCGGCAGCAACAACAACAACAACAGCCAGCAGTAGGCGGCTGAATACAGCTACCGCCACGCCCCCTCCCCCAAACAAACAACCAAAACTATATACAACAAACAAACAAACGTACTGACACAATGTAAAACTTTACGTCTCGCGAGACACTGAAATAAAGCGAATACAAACACAGAAACAGACTTAAACGCTGTATTTTATTTTGTGGAAATTATTTGAATATGGCTATTGTATCAGGAAGAAAAATGATCCCACCTAATAACAGGGCTGTTTTTCCATGAACGCTTTTCATAGAATGTTACCTGTTATCATCCTCCTGTAGATAAGTGAGCCATACATTACACCTCTGTAACATGAAACAGAAACGCTTTCTTTCATCCCGCATCAGCAATCATAGATAAGAATAGTGCATAAATTGTCACAAATAGCTATGAATAACAGTTTTGGACAATTTTAGGATGTCATGTATGAAGGTAAGGGTTGCCTGATAGATGTTGGAAACGCGTGCAATGGGTTTACCTTGTAGTAGTGATAAGACAATACGTCTGTGTTCCTGTCTTACTTGATGCTGACACAGAGTAAAAAGAGGAAACGGCAGTTGGTAAGTGATAACGAGCTGCCTGATTCTTTTGTAAAGTAAGGAGTGTGCATTAGAGTTAGTCTAGGAAGTCTACCCTCCTCACCCCCCCCCTCTCTCCCCCCTTCCCAAACCTTCTTTAAACATGGGTACATCCGTAAAATTCCTTCTGCCAGTGATTTTTTCCTCCTTGAAACGGATTTTATTTGCACTTCATGATATAAATGAAAACAGATTGTAAATTGTCAATTTGATGTGGCTTAAGTGCAGATTAAAAGAAAATTATGATATAAAAAATATCCAATATAGTTAGGTAAGTGTAATTTTATGCCCAAATAAATTAAAAGACAATATTATCATTCTCACAATCGTATTTCAAAATGCCACTCTTTAAAGCAGGTGGAGGAAAGTCGAACAATATCTTGTTCCGCGGTCATATCATTTATAACAGTACAGGTCATTACCAGGTAACTACCCTAGGCAGGCTTCAGTTTGGAGGTTAGAGTAGAGATGCCTACGGCAAGTAAACCCAATTAACTCTTGTTTCACAAACACATCTTCACTAGGTCAGGCCACTAGATAAGCTATAAGAAGCGCCCCACAAATCCTTCGGCAACAATTTATGACAACCAGATCGATGAAGTATTACTTGTGATCATAACTCTGACACAGGAGCCTTACCGAATGAAAGGCGCATTCGTCTTTAGCTTCTTCCATATACTATGTACATGACGCTGTAAAAACCGGAAAAAAAAAATATTATGCCCCACACCCTGAAAAGAAGTCATAAATAAGGAAAACAGAGTGTACCGGCTATCACAACAGAGATACGGACACTTTCTATAACAATTAATCAAACATCAAAGGCACTGACACTAATACTGTACTTTCCTTTACAAAGAAATAAAAACTGGCTCGGTGTCTTTTCATGAGTTTACTTGTTTGTCTTCTGCCAACCACCATTAACTGCTGATTTTTCTTAATTAACTTGCTATATAAATGCTGTTGACACTTTGAGATATTACACTTTAAATGATCCGAAACGAAGCCACCGTTCAGTCATGGCTCTTTGATCAGGTCGTTCGACTCTGAGGATGCTGCGATTATTTTACATACTTTCCAGGTCCATTTGTTAAAGGTCTATTCTAAATCTATAATTGAAGATCCACTGCTATTATATGCTCTTTTGCCTCTGGCGACTCATTCGTAAGCTGAATTCTATCGAAAATCTCAAATCTGGCCCTTCATCTCTCAAGGGTTGCTGACCCCTGCTCTACTGGATGCTCCATTTGTCGCCATAAGCCTACACTTTGCATAATATAGTGTAGTGGTGGTGGTAGCTGGGGTCTCGAATAAGACGTACGTATCTGTGTAGTCATTCGTGCACACAGGAGTGGCTCTGGAGTTAAGTTTGCAGATTTGCAAAGTCGTGAGTGTCTACTGCCATCGCGGGGATGGACTTAGCTCAGTGGCGGCGTTCTCTAGCTGCCGGGCTTTGATGCGGCGCGCTGCTAAGTCTTTGAAGCTTTTCTTGCAATCGCACGCCATTTTATCCTGTCTTTGGCTGCCTGGACAAGTTCAGCTGAAGAGATGTCCCACCACTTAAGATTGTCTTTCAGACTAACTTGTCGCGTTTAAGTGGGCGGCCCCTCCCTCTGTGCCCCTGTGAATCTATATAATGCAGCACAATCATGCTTAATGAGTCTGGAACTAAATTCATCCTGCCGAGTTGGAGAACAATGCTTTGATTGGAGCTTTTACACCATGTAGAATTCAGAGATATCGGTGTAATTTACTATATGACTCGGTGATATTGTCCACTATTACAAGCAAGATCCATATACCTGATGTACCCCCTAGAGCATATGACAGGTTGGATGGAATGCTGACTCCCATGTCATTCCACTGAGATCGCTTCCCAGTATTGTTGTGTGCAATGTGTCAGTCTCAAGGGAAATGGCTGCCATTTTTAGCATGTTTGTAAGCAGTTCGCTAAATGAAGTCAAGGAAAATGTCCATATTCCAGGCCATCCTTGATGATTGATATACGTCCTTGGGGGTAAATGATCTCTTGAGACAGTCTGCTAATTTTTCCGGCTTTTACGATGTTTTCTCTTTGGCGTAACGTGCTGATATGGTTCCATCTTCAGTACGCGGGTAATTTGGTAAATGAGTTTAGATGAATCAATAAAACAGTGTATTGATCACAGTGAATAGAAAGAGTGCAATTTTAGCTTTAAAGGTGATTGACCGCCGAAATGGCCAGTCCAGGCAGAGACTTCATGAATACTTGAGAACGTTTTGACATGATATTTCTGCATTATGAAACAAAGCCTGATGAATTTTTTTTTCTCTTTATGTGGACTTTCTTCTCTTTGCTGGACACGCTTTATTGTATCAGGTGGAAGAAGCAAATATAATAGTATGAAACGTGCATGGGATAATAGTATCCACTTGGAAACTAAATATTTATAATCATTTTTTTTTCAGATCCTTCACTTCTAGTTGTGTAAGGGAAACAAATATGATCACTGAAGGTTTTTGGTGTCCTTGACAGAGATGGAAACTCGGGTAGAAGTCAGATTGAGGAAAATGCAAATTTGTCGTGAGTCACGCACTGGCATTCCCGTACATGACTGGTGTGTCATTACAGACTGATATTTCTGGCTTGCCATATTATTTACCGTTGTAATCTAATCCGAAGTTAAAACTTCTCCACTATTCTAACACGAAACTCAATTCTTAGCTCTGCCCTCGACCCCTAATTAACGCCCTCTGGGGATAGCTTTCTAATGATAACTTTATTTTGATCATTTATGACTTTTGCCAGTCACATTACTTCTCACCCCCCCCCCCCAACCCCCCCGCCTCTACCCCACCTATTACCACAATCTGTTTAGGAAATTAATCATCTGGTGACTTCAGTTTTTGGATCTAGGTTCATTAAAGCAGAGTGATTGGCATTTACAGTGCAGCGCATTGTGCACATCCATTCACAAAATATAGGTTTTTAGCCACAGCCATAAAGAATAATTCATATGCATCTGATTCATGATAGTGAATATCTAGTCATTGCTGAAAACGAAACGCAAACAGGACATGAAATGGAGAAACAGAACAAAACTGTGGGGAACACTTCCACATTTAGATATGAAATCGTATTGCCTAGCTGGAAAATGCACCATGATAATATGTTAATAATAGTAATATGAAATAAACCAAACAAAAATTATCATGTCTCAGGCATCAAAAAAGTGGACAATGCATTATGAAGTGGACCCGTTCTCGTCTGTTTGTTTTGAACGCATTCATACATAATAATGTAATGTTTGAGAGCGAGCTGTGACAATGTTCCACCTTTGACTATAAATTGTCATTCCATAGATATTTACTCTGTCATTCAACAGTAAAAACCGAATCAGCTTTAACTTATGATTTACGTAGGAAAGAAGCAGTTAGAATCGAAACAAAGAGAGATTAACAGTGTCCAGTATGCGTATTTTATTCGTATCGTTTTCTTTTCATTTACACGAAGAAAACGTGCATGTGGGTATTTCGGACTGTAGCATCTGCAAGCTATCCCTTGCCCTCCCCCGTTTTCTTGTTACACTGGTGAGCATGTGTTCATTTCTTCTTTCATTTTATTGTGGACAAACCGCCAGAGTGTACTGTACTCCGTGACCTGACTTTCTTTTCTAGTGAGTAGTTTTTTCCTCGCTCGCTTGTTGTCAGTGTTTTGACTCGTTCAGTAAATATTAGTATGTTCCCGAACATTCGATAACATTGTGGAGACGGATGTTTACGCCAGATTTGGCCTTGAGTGATGTAACCTGATGACGTATTGATGCGTGATTGGTTAGTTTGTGCGAGGGCAAAGGTAACGTTTATTTCGGGAACTTTCTGTAGGAATGTTTATATATATAGACCTGTGTGAGTGGTTGGGGGGTGAGTAAGTGAGTTTCCTTTTGTGTGGCGTAGATATTTAGTTTCGCTGGCGTCTTCCTAGTAATTTATTGTTCACTATACATTTATTAAACTTTAGTATTATTTAATCTATCGTCGGATCTCGTGTTTATTTATTTTACAGCTGTAATAGTTTCGTTTTCTAAAGGGTTGTAGTTAGATCAACTAACTCCCCCCTACTATAACGTGCTAGAACAACCTCAGCTGTTACATATTGGGGGCTCGTCCGGGATCCGACCATATTCGAACGGACCAGATCTAAATTACTAGATTTATTTACATAGTTTATTGTAGAATATCATCGACAAGCTATCTACAACATGTCGGAGGTTATTGGAAGGCTTAGCCAGGAAGCGGACGCTATGGAGCTCACTGGGCAGGAGAGACGGGACTACCTCCGTGAAGGCCTAGAAAGAGAAAGACAGCTGGAGGCTCAACGACAGGAGAAGGAGGCTGAACGACAGGCTCATGAGAAGGAGGCTGAACGACAGCTGTTACATATTGGGGGCTCGTCCGGGATTGTGGATACGGATGTTTACGCCAGATTTGGCCTTGAGTGATGTAACCTGATGACGTATTGATGCGTGATTGGTTAGTTTGTGCGAGGGCAAAGGTAACGTTTATTTCGGGAACTTTCTGTAGGAATGTTTATATATATAGACCTGTGTGAGTGGTTGGGGGGTGAGTAAGTGAGTTTCCTTTTGTGTGGCGTAGATATTTAGTTTCGCTGGCGTCTTCCTAGTAATTTATTGTTCACTATACATTTATTAAACTTTAGTATTATTTAATCTATCGTCGGATCTCGTGTTTATTTATTTTACAGCTGTAATAGTTTCGTTTTCTAAAGGGTTGTAGTTAGATCAACTAACTCCCCCCTACTATAACGTGCTAGAACAACCTCAGCTGTTACACGGACACAGGGTTATTTAGCACAATGGCATAAATAGGTTTTTACAGTCAATTTCTAGAGTTAACGCCCTCTGCATTTCATCTTTCTCAATCATAATCATTATTCCACTTCATTTTAAAGTGAGCGTGATAACGAACACAGATGGGTTTTGTTCCAGGGAAATTGCTGCTCCTCTGAGATGCATGAATGTTCAAGATGTCAACAATAAGAACATATTTATCTTATTTTGTAGGTTAAAGTTTAGTTCATCGAAATGATTCTAAATAGCCTTGGCTCTCTTGTGTCTGACGTGGTTGGAATCTGTTCGCTACACAGTCAATACAAGATTCACAATTGGACTTCGTATTTTATCTGTAGTATGCTCGTGTATGTCAATCAGTATTTGTGACGCATTTATGAGATCAACCCTTGACAAAATGGCATTGCCATTATGTTGTCATCCGCCATTCGCATGTTGCTACAGCTCACGTTTATTTGCAACATCACCAGAGATTAGAGAAAAACGAAGATGGACTAGATCAAGGTGACATTTTGAACATGTTTAAGAAATTCTTAATTTTTGTTGTAAATGGAACCGCCATCCTTGTTTTGGCAAAAAATGGTCGGCGGTTGCAAACGGAGATTAAAGCAAGATTTTGCATAGAATCCTCCTCCAGTTTATCAAAGGGCGTACTAACGTAGCTCAATGCAAGCATTTTCACCGATCGATCTCCCTAGTGAAACTTCGATGGCTGAGATAATTTGAATGAACTACGTTATGGCTGGTAGGCTTTCATCCTCCTAACTATGTGGGAGAGATCTAGGCTACCTTGCACAGTTTAAAGTATAAAAAGCATACAAGTATAAAAAAAAATAAAAAAGAAGGAAAAGATTGTTCTGACCATAAAGGAATGTTATAGTCTAACGGCTGTTTGGCTAAGTAGACAGGGAGCTAACATCATTCTAATATGCACAAATCCACTACTGTGTTACGGAAAACTTAATTTTAAACGTAACTCCAATCGATCCCATCTATAGCCCTAAAACATTCGAAAAACAAGAAAAACAGAAAAAAAAACAACCGTCAGCGTTCAGAGTAATCACACACGACTGCAATTCCAGCAAAGAAATGGCGGCTGTACGGAAGTGAAGGAAATCTGACCGGTCAAACCTTCCCCTGCCTGATGTCAAAAGCCGCTTCCTGTAAGAATAGGCTGATAAACCAACAGGCTACCCCAAATAACTCATGACATTTGGCATGGACCATTGACGGAGCTAATTCGTGAAGGGATAAGAATCTTATTTGGTCATATAAACTGAATTCATCCTTCATTACCAGAGTCGTCAAATAGAGTCAAGGAGATGGGGCCCATGCCGTGAACCTATCTGCTCTGTCAGCAATGCCCCCCTCTCTGTCTCTTTAATTTGTAGTGAATTACCATGGCCCCATTGTTGGTACAGCCTCTACATCCCTGGCTTGTCACGAATCTCTTTTTATCAGTTTCGAGCCTCAGGAAGTTGTGCCATTTGTCTGAGGACACAGTGCCTCAAATTTGCGCACGAATGCGAAAACGTTTTTTTAAAAATCCAGTCTCCATTTGAAGTGCTGACCTATTTCCACATACGAAGATCAGAACGACGTCGTCTCTGGTTGAGTGTACAAACACCGATCTTTCTTTTACTATCTATCTTCATTAGCCCTTGATGCCTATGACTTGTGTCCGCTCTCGTCAAACATCGCCATATAGCTGTAGGGAACATAGTGTTAATTATCGACATTTTCAGTTCATGACATTGCGATTAGACAACTGAAACATCATATTTCTTATCTTGTACAGAATGCAGCTCAGATACCTTACCCTGTGAACTGCACAGTGATTAGGAATGGCGTGGAAAGAATGAAGTTATACTCGGCGAGGTTACTTCTGTCTATAAATGTTGCTTGGAAAGAGCAATCAAAATTCTATCATGCCTTTTATCAGTCAATGTTATTCGACAGGAGAATGTCACAGGATACCACTCCGCAGGTTTATCTGCCTTTGAAAATTATCTCCAATTGGAACAAGAATATGTATTATGTAAACAGTGTGTTTTGATATTGTCATTGAAAGCTTATAATATGGTTCGTTGCTCAGTTTGCAACATTTGATCCACCGCTCTTCCCAGCATCATCGTTATAACAATGAATCAGGATCAAAACTTCAGGTGACCTAAACACCAACTATGGGATGCTATCGACCCGTTTATTTATTTATTCAGTCAAGTCACGCCATGTGTTCGAACTAGAAAAGATTGTTGTATGTTAATTCTGCATTGTTATCTAGACAGTTAAATGTTGTGACAAAAAATAATTTAAAAAATCTGATTCGTACATTAAGATATTTGTACGCGAAGAAAACACAGGCAAACAGCGCTAATCCTCTTTGACTATCGGAAATTGAGTACTGTTGTAAAACTTTGCGTAACTGCAGAACCGAATTAAAAAGTGTAATCTATACTTATTCCATTGAGACGGTCCTTGTTTGGAGGATTTACAGTGAGGTATGACACATTATTATCGGGTCTGGGGTTTGTAAAAATTTCATAAGTTCCCTTAAAGAATATTGATGTTGATATATTTTTTTCTTTCTTTCTGCCCACAGATTTATTGGCATCGTTTTCCCTCTGAGAGGCCTCGAACTGTGCACACGGAAAAAGATTGTCGCCGTCATCATGGGTATCTGGCCCTTTGCTGTGTTATGTGGGTTTCCAGTGGCGGCCTACAACAGCGTGATCCCTGCAGTACCAGGGATAGAACTTTGCCGGCTCATTTTTCCAGGTGAAAACAAACGAGGGTCGTTTTTGATTTACAGATATATAGAATCAGTGGTGTTCTATTTTCTGCCTATGGTTATCCAGATGGTACTCTATTCCATGATAGCCAAGCGCCTTTATGCCAGCAACGAAGAACTGAGTACTCGATTTCAAATGCGATCGGCTTCTAATCGGAGACACGATTCAGCTCACGATACAATCAAGGCAAGGCGAGGAGTGGTGAAAATGCTAATTGCTAGTGTCATTTTGTACTTCATTAGCTACTCGCCTACCCAGATCCACCTCATCTACAGCACTTTCGCTAGTTCAGCTTTTTTTGAAAGTTGGGATTTCTTCGTGTTCGTCATGATCATTACGCACATTAACTCTGCGGCTAATCCGGTCCTCTATGGGATCTTTAGTCAAAATTTCCGCAGGAACTTCAAGCGTTGTCTGTGTACTTGTTGTGCCTGTAGGAGAGACATTTACAAAGGCACTCGATTTGACTCACAAGACTCTCGTCTCATGTCCATGCGATCATCCACTGCAGGGAGAACCTACGTCTCTAAAGTCTGAAGATAATGAATTCAACCGGTTTTCTACAAAGACAATAGCGGGTCATTCTCTGTGGAAATTAAGCAGGGAAACAAAGAAAGACACCCATAAATGTAGTTGTGGATTTATTTATTTCTCTTTTGTTTTTCTGTTCGCTTCTCCATGACATTAAAGGACCATTTTCTCAAATAAAACGAAATATTTAAGGTCATTCTTGGGCTGATCTGTGGGGCTCTACATGACGCGTCTATTGTTCAGTTATTCACCCATCAGTTCTCAACTTAACGCGTTACTGTACCAGAGTCTGTATTTCACAGTTTGCTTGATGTTACGACAGGTACAACCGTGTTTGTTACCGCCTTAAAGCTATACACGCTGCATTTCTGCCGTAGTGTCTTCAGTGATTGTCAGCAGACCCTGAATTATATCTGCACGGTCATGAAGATTGTGATAATCTGGTGATTCTGTTGGTTATCTGCTGAATACCCCAAAGACAGTTTTAACTTACAAAAGATAAGCCTGTCGGATGTCTCGGTTTCGGTTCCGCGTTCAGCATTGCTGTCTGTCAACGTACTCACCAGTATGCCGAAATTTCATGGCACTCACGGCAAAATGGCGCTTTCTCTCATTCGGTTCTTCTGTGTTGAGACACTACATTTTTTTAAGGGAAACGCGCCGACAGAACAATTCTGTACCCTGGGCAGGATTGGCCGGCAAAAGGGTTCTGATTTTCTTTCTTCATTTCTGTAACCTGTTTTGTCCTAGCTAAGAAACAACTGATAGGGTCTGCAGTGTTGTTAAAATTACTGGATATGATAATGTGGTGATCTGACACCTACGTATCGTATGTTATAATTGTGATAATGTTTGTTACTGCCCATGCCCACAATGCTAACCTCTCAAACGCGGAAAGATTGTCCACCAGTTCACTGATGAAAGAAAAAGAAAATGTCCTAATAAAATATGAAGTCCTGTCATTAAGGGCCGCTTGACTGATCTAGAAAAATTCCAAGTAGACTGTCACTTATGCCTGACATCAGTGAAACATAACTTCTGTCTCATTCGCTACAGCATTACTTTTAGTATAGCAAACCTTGGGCCACTGTGTTCGGTATTGGAATTAAATGTGTGTTTTTTTTTTCATGTATAATTAAATCACCTTCAGATTACAACTGGCAGATTTAAAGAGTGAGGGGGAACAAATCGATCACATAGAGATAGTGGGTGACAATGATCGTTTTGTAGAAAGAATTCAGAATAAAACCCTCTCATGATTATTTGTCAATGTATCTCGTTAATAAAATGTTCACAGCCATAATTATAGAAAAGAATTGCCCCATCAATATCACACGCATATTTCCATGTCTACTGCGTTGTCCCAGGACAGCTAACATCTGGGTAATATCTCTTCTGTCAATTAAGCACCATATTATAAATGATCAGCCAGCTCTTACTGTTTTGTTTTTCGATGTGGGTTTGGTATTACATAGAGGCAGAGGCATAATAACATTCTGTGTGGTTACATTCCGATGTTATAGATCATCAAGCCAACACCTGCAGCGATCTGCAAAGTAACTGAAGCTACTTCAGTCATCGTAAGTATCTTAAAACACTCCCCTCGCGTGATTTTTTTTCGTACGAGCTTTACCGAATTCAGGAGCGGGGCAACAACACGCCCCCAAACACAGGACAGCTCCAACACATCCCAGGGATTTTCAGGGACGTTCAGAGTCATATCAGACACAGTCCAGAGATTGCAGGACCCATGGCAGTGTTCGACAGGACGAGAAATCCCTTAGCCGATGACCTGCGTTTTGGGGGTGTATTTGCTGCCCCGCTCCTGAATTTGCTAAAGCTCCTACGGAAAAAAAATCACGCACCCCGCTCTATAATCATCCCTCCTGCCTCGGTGATTTAAATAGAAATAAAAGAAAAACTGAGAGCTGCTGCAGTGTGCACAATATGATGCCTTGAAAAACTGTGATTTTAGTGCACTCAGCTGTAGTCGTAAGTGGAAGTTCAGAATAAAATTTTAATAAACACTTAGCATTTTTGTTTAATGTTTGGATGAATTTCAAGCCGCGGTGCCCCAGAGACAATCATTAATAGGAAGTGTATGAAACTTTTAGTTAACATTATCTTTTACCTCCATAGTTGAAATTCCCATTCTCACCTCCTTGGGCATATATTATAAGACTCGGGCTCTCAAATAGAGAGAATAAAAAATAGAAAAAAACAACAACAAAACTATCGATTCTTACATCGCCGGGCCAGTGGGACCCAGTTTTAACGATAAACTGCTATATCGGTGGTCTGGGTCTGCTAGGCCCCTCGGGCACTTATCGGGAATAAACCAAACTGTTGGTCAATGGTCACTCGGGACTTTTGTGAAAACAAAAATAACCTACTGGCGACAGATTGTTCTTCTGCGTTATTTCAGCAGGCTTGCTGTCTTGGATCTACATCTTGCATGATAATCTTGCTCGTTTTTTGTAAGAGAGGCATCTTCCTAATAATCACACCGTTTTATTTGTTTTTAAAAGCACTTCATGGCAAGACAAGAGGTCAAACTGACACAGAAACAATCATTTCTATTCATTCTCGCTGGTTGGATGCATGTATCCTGTCGAAGCAACCAGTTTGACTTTATTTTTTATTTTTTTTATCAAACAGATACATCTATACATACATTTTAAAAAGGCCGGTTCTATTGAGCCGCTATAGAGGCCCGAACGGACAAAACACCCCACCTGAATAGACACTCCCTTGTAAAAAATGGAGGGAGAAGATGTAGACAACACATAATTAGGTTTGTTTTGCCAAAGTGCCCATTAACTCATTTCATGTGCTGCTCTCCCCCATTCACTTCCAGACGACCCTCATAGCGTCTGCCGAATCTTCTTCCTGGTCAAAAAGGTCAGGACTTAATGGGCATTCATTCATTAATCAAAAATTTGTCCCCTCGGTTTCCTCATTCTTTGTCCTCTTCTTATTATGACCCCATCTCTTTCTCATCGCTTCTTTACACTCAGCTTTGCTGTCTGTCTGTCGACTAAAAATGAAGATTGTGACAATACAAATGATCGTTGAATTTCATGCCAATAATGTCATAGCATTAGCCTATAAGTCCGACAACCAGTGGCCAAGAGGTATTAAAAATTGTCTTTGTGAATGTCACTGGGAAATTTAAAGTTCAAAGTGTTTTAAATAGTCTGTAATTAGGTATATATTATGATAAAATGGATAATTTAACCAAAAGTTATCACATGACCAGTTGAAGAGTACCATACTATAGGCTGCGAATGTTCTTCTAGTTAGAGCTGACAACTGTTCTGAAATTAGTGTTAGATAATAATATCTTCATCTCAACTGCCGTGTTTGTGGCTGAAATCATGCATTCCCATGTTCTACCCAATGTTTGCTGGGCTGTCTTCAGTTTTATCTTTACACTGTGTGTGTTCGCCTCCATCTGGTCAGGTTTTCTTCAGTCAGTGGTTCCAATCATATTATATTATCCTATACAGAGATTCACCAGTGAACACCGAGGATTCACAACAAGTATACTGATAATCTTCTCAATTGCTCATGAAACCCCCAGTGTCTGTAATGTTACCATATACTTTTCTTATAACACTCTTTCCCTGTGTAGGTGCCCACGAAATATTACAACATAATAAATAAACAACGATATAACTAATTAAGAACATCTAATTATCTGTAATTTTCTTGACCTAATAAGAGATGTTTTTAAATGAATTCACACAGAATTTCTCTACCTCCCCCCCCCCCCCCCGCTCCCCCTTTCCTTTTTTTTTTTTTTGACTCAGTCGTTTCATTAAATGAAGTTGCTGTAAAGAATAGGAAGATAACAGTTTTCCTCAAAAGGTATTGCAAATTGTCTTAAATTAGATGGACGCCATTTTAAATGTGCCCTTTTTATGATCATTATCGCTTATTCAGAATCAATCGGCTCTGATGAATTGTCAAAGATCCGACGAGGCTAATGCATTCATCTGAGGTTAGATTTTCGATCTATATTTGTATGTCTTAGCTTTTATAGTGTACAAAATTATGTGGGAACTGCAGCTTAAAAAATCTATTTGAATCTGTGGGAAACGCCAGGCCAGGGGTGTTATCTGGTAGTAGTAAAGCCGGTACTTTCTTGAAGCCAAATAGTTATAAAATGATGTAATTTTGCAACGTATCTGTAGTCAAATACAATGGTAAACTAATCCAGCTTCGAAAGACGAAAGATCGTAAATTCTCTCCCCCCCCCCCCCCCCCCCATGCAAAAAAACCCCACAAAAATAACAACGGGGTTCCAGAGAGTTTGAGGTGGGAGCGGGGAGGGGGGGGGGTAAGGCGTTTCATGTCGGCACGTCATGGACAGTCAGGGGACGGAGATACATCCTATGGAGTGCAGTAACTGATGTTTATGAGATTTGCACGTGTCATTTGTCGCCCAAACTGTTTAACTTATTTTTTGATTTCATGATCCCGTTCACAGAATTCGTGTCCCTACGAAACGTCCCAATTAATGTTTCCTCTTTCCTGGGAAGTTCCAAGGCTATAATTGTGTTTCGCTCTCAGAAGAGTTTCAGTTGTACTCTTTGGATTACTGCCAATCTTTGCGAGCGCGCATGCTCAGCCGTCATATATATATATATATATATTACAATTATATACAGAAAATAAATCGTTGCAAGTACTCATAATAATATTATGCCCAGCCGCCGTGCACAAGGTGGTGGAGGAGAGATGCGGCCAGCATCACTATTTTGGGTGACTAAGTGGAACAAACCAATGTCATTTACCTCAGTCATCATTTCATAATCCTGTGAAACACCTCTATTTTCCTCCGATCTTCTTTGCCCTGTAAATCTCAGACGCAAATGATTTGATTCCATTGGTATTTATATTGTACAAATATGTAGTCCATAAACGTTAATATGCCCCCACAGGTCATTGATTTTGTTTGAATTCTGTTGTTATCCGGCACGAAAAATGTGCATAATGGCTTATAATGCTCTGCACATGTGAGAAATAATATGTTTCTTTTAAAATTGATATAGGCCCGGGCATTCGAGTTTTTTGGTTTTTTGTTTTGTTTTTGTTGTCTTTGCTCACTTTCTTGGCCATGCTTTGAACATTGTCATGTTTACTATATTTCATAGTTACGTTTTTTGAGCTCTAGTTGTTCATTATAATTTTATTCTTGCCCAACTCGCAATTAATGAACCTGAGAAATGCCATGCAAGGCGTAAGATTTCAGAGCTTACGCGTATACAAAAGACACCAATAAGTGCGAATCTACGTGTTGTGACCCCACAGTAGAACCTGTTTGACATGATTCCTAGATATATACTACAATCAACATAATAACGCATTTAAGTACAGTAAAAACTGTTGTTTAATAAATGTGTGGCCTAAGTATTACCAAAACCTAAAGAGTTTTGCAGTTTCATTCTAATTTAAATACGCACATTGCTGACACCCGAAAATAGTAAGTGCAAAGATGCACGCAAAGCATTACACAAGCATAATTTTGGGTTAAGGGAAAAAGTCTATGAAATATGAGGGCACAGCCATTATCATTTACGAAATATAGTTCCCGTATACACCAATCCTTCGTCTGGATTTGTTTCGTTTGTGCCATAAAAACCGACTAAGACGTATCCACGATCATTGTCCAGTAAAATAATTCTTGAGCCACTTTGAGAACTTACATTTTTGACGCACATGTATGTGTGTGATACTTTGAATATCGGTAGCTATTTATAAATGTTTAACTTGAGAATCAGTTTCATCATAAAAGTTGCCGAGGAAGATCAGTATCGCAGACTCTTCGACAGCTGCTCAAGACAGCGAAAGACAGGGAAGAGAACGACTGACTTGAGGAAATGCACTGAACAGGTCCAATCAGTCTTTTGAATGAGAACTATTACGGTACCATGAGTTTCATTGAATCTATCAGTAATAAATTGGGGAATGTTAGTCTTTCTTTCTTTCTTTTCTCTTATTTTGCTTTTGTTTTGTGTAGTGTCGCGATGTGGGTTAGATGGGAGAATTCGACTGACACTCTTTCGAGGTCCGCTCCCACAATCGACGAACATACAAAAAAAATACTTGCACTCTAAAAACTAAATAAATCAATTGCTTTGATTTTTAGCAGAACTGTAGGGCAGTTTAATTACAGGAATTAATGTAACAAATATAATTATAAATATAAATATCAATTCAAAGGCAACTGAATCTAACTAATGAAACTACAGCTTTCTATAAAGACTAACTTATTCACTCTAACTACTTGCAGGTCATATGAGTTATATGCCAAATAGAATCCGCGCACGTGGCGACGGATATAACAGTTTAAATTCTATTAATTCAATGAGACATGTTATGATATGGACATTTCCTCTAGACACGCCATGGAGAATGCTTGTACAACCATGCGTTGTCTGGCGTTAGCTCTGAAACTGTCTTCAAAAGTAAGTAGAACGGTTCACTTTCATCATTACAAATTAGTATGGACTCTCACCATGCGGCCCTCACTGGGAGTGAGAGCGCTGGATGTAAAAGCTGTGGGTTCATATCGAACCAAGTAGCTTAGGCTCTGGAGCTTTAAAACATCACGCTCCTCACAATATGGCGAACTGCTCAACTGCGTCTCTATGTCTCTCATCTGGCTGAGGACTATCGCCGTCCACTTCGTAAATGGATTGTCTACATGTGGCACCTATCTAAGCTCTGCACGGGTTTAAATAATAAAGCTATGTCTCGACCTTCCGTCCAGATTCATACATTTGATTGGTGCAGTCGCTGGAGCTCAGCCTGCAATATTAATTTATGCTTGTCATGGCCTTGCGCCAAAATCAAGGTCAATTTTACGGTCTAGACAAAATTTAAAATGCGAAACATTAACTACTAAAATCTTCAAACCCCGTGCTTTCTACTCTTATGCACGAATTTCCGAACGCCAACTAAGCGCCTAAATAAACGACCTTTACTCGCCCCTTATCTATGTTAATCAAAATCACGGGGTCGAGAACTGCTCTGTCGTTCCTAGCTATACATTTATTCTGTCTCGCCCCTCCTTCTCTCCATCCATCAGAAAAAAGGTGTTTCAAAACAAACTGTTCACGAGAACAGCTCAAGGACAAATTACGCTGGTTATAATCAACAAGATCGTAAAAATTAACTCACTGACGTCGTGACCTAGCACGGCATTTATGATCCTAATGTGATCATGACATGTAGATCAAAGCCTTGTATTATTGATTTTCTCGTAGAACGGAAAAACGGACAATTATCAATAATCGTATTATCATGGGGGTAGTTAGTAAACCTGCGCCGATGGATGAGTGGATGGAAGACATTGACCGTTGCTCATGTTAGCCACCCAGACCAGTTATTACCCCTAGAATGGTCGCCTTAGGAATCCCCTCCAGCCCCTCTCTTCCAACTCATTACAGCATCACTACCGGGTCTTTGGACTATGACGATGGGGCAAAATTCTTCTTCTCTGTAGTATATGACATGAACACAACTGATTTAATAGTGATAGGGAAGACTGAAAGAGTGAGACGCTTTAAGTCTAATGGTTAAAAGTGTGGGGGGGGGGGGTGGGGGGAATGACAAGGGTCAAATGTTAAATAATTACATTTATATAGCCTGATGCTTTTTCCCCTGCATTCGTTTGTACCCACAGGTGGCTTTCATATTCATTTTCATAGCAGACTTTAAAATCTCTACAGTGTGTCATCCCTACCGGGAGTTCTTGCACTTACAAAGCTATGACCCTTGACACAAAAGCACTTAGACTGAAAATGAAGACAAAGACGGAAACAGTGTGGTCATCTGTATCTGTGATCTGCCATATTTTGATGAGCTGTACACTGGTGCTTGTATTAAAGAAGCTAATATTATTATAAATGACCCCCAACATCCCCTGAACAAGGAATATATAAGATCTGTAAGAAGTTTAAGGCTGTTGTCAAAGAAAACTAAAACTGAGCGCTACTTTAAATCGTTTATTCCATCATCAACTAGGATGTTACAATAATGTCGTCATCTTGATCGTAATCTGTGCACAGTTGAATTATGTCCTGCGTGTCAGGTCAATGTGTTTTAGTTAGGGAAGCATATTGTGTGCACTGTTAATTTTGTTAATTTAGTTAATTTATCAGTGTGTGTGTATATATGTGTGTGTGCGCGCTATGTATCATACTTTCTGCTTCTGTAACTGTATTGTTATGTATTCAGTGATCAAAACAAATTTCCTTGTACAAAGACGAATAAAATTTATCTTATCTTGTCTTATCTTATCTTATCTTATCTTATCTTATCTTATCTTATCTTATCTTATCTGTGCCCCTCCCTATCTTCCTTTGTTTTGTATGTTTACATATTTCTCATCCACTGGCGTCTTTTTACAAGAGGATAATTATTTAGAATAATTGAGGTGTTACTTCCTTTTGAATGTCAAAGGTTGCAAATGTATTATCTTCCTTCGAAACTGGTATAATATTTAAATGGGGACGTTTGTTACTAGTTGGCATGTTGTTTTGGAACAAACTCTAGTATTTGCATTTGATTTAAGCACTCGCTGGTGAACTAAAACGTGTTGAGCGAAAAAAAAAAAAAAAGTATTTAAATCGTGATCTTAAGAAGTGCGAGTATTCCAATTATTCAGCTCAAGTCAGTCACATTGCTTCGTTCTAACTATAAATTGTCTCAACCTTCAGGATTAACCCGTATGGCCGAAAAAGGAGAATGATAATATAGACAAACCTAAGTGACGGAAGCAAAGAATGATATAGACAAAGCTGAGTGACAGAAGCAGAGAATGATATAGACAAAGCTGAGTGACGGAAAGCAAAGAATGACATAGACAAACCTGATTGACGGAAGCAAAGAATGATATAGACAAACCTGATTGACGGAAGCAAAGAATGATATAGACAAACCTGATTGACGGAAGCAAAGAATGGTATAGACAAACCTGAGTCACGGAAGCAAAGAATGATATAGACAAACCTGACTCACGGAAGCAAAGAATGATATAGACAAAGCTGAGTGACGGATCGAAAGCAAAGAATGATAATATAGACCAACCTGAGTGACGGAAGCAAAGAATGGTATAGACAAGGCTGAGTGACGGATCGAAAGAAAAGAATGATATAGACAAACCTGAGTGACGGAAGCAAAGAATAATATAGACAAAGCTGAGTGACGGAAGCAAAGAATGGTATAGACAAACCTGACTCACGGAAGCAAAGAATGATATAGACAAAGCTGAGTGACGGAAGCAAAGAACGGTATAGACAAGGCTGAGTGACGGATTAAACCAAATAATGCTATGGACAAACCTGAGTCACAGAAGCAAAGAATGGTATAGACAAAGCTGAGTGACGGAAGCAAAGAATGACATAGACAAACCTGAGTGACGGAAGCAAAGAATGACATAGACAAACCTGAGTGACGGAAGCAAAGAATGACATAGACAAACATGAGTGACGGAAGCAAAGAATGACATAGACAAACCTGAGTGACGGAAGCAAAGAATGATATATACAAAGCTGAGTGACGGAAGCAAAGAATGATATAGACAAACCTGAGTGGCGGAAGCAAAGAATGACATAGACAAACCTGAGTGACGGAAGCAAAGAATGATATATACAAAGCTGAGTGACGGAAGCAAAGAATGACATAGACAAACCTGAGTGACGGAAGCAAAGAATGACATAGACAAACCTGAGTGGCGGAAGCAAAGAATGACATAGACAAACCTGAGTGACGGAAGCAGAGAATGATATAGACAAACCTGAGTGACGGAAGCAAAGAATGACATAGACAAACCTGAGTGACGGAAGCAGAGAATGGTACAGATAAACCGGGACGACCGGAACAAGAGATGATGCTTTTCTCCTTCATGCGTGCAGACACCGGCAATGTTGGAGAAAATGAGATCTTTTCTAATCGTTTTAACTCTGACTAGCGTTTAAGATTGATGTGTCATAAAATCATGATTTTTATGTCTGTGTATGACAGATTTGTTGCTCTCTTGAGACAATTATTACCATAAACCATTTCCAGTAAAGGCAGGTATTGTGCCGGGTATGTGTTTTGCTTGCAGAATGGCAGTATTATTTTATCATTGGTGAATTTCATACTTCTTCTGCACTGCATTTAAGTTTCTCTTTCGTAAATTATATGAAACTCAAGGCCAAGCCTTATTGACAGATGAATGAATGTGGCTAATGATGCAAGAGAAATTTTCCCACAAAATGTAATCACTGACATTGTGCTGGTTGCAGTTTAGTCCGATTGATTTTGAGTTGATTATAACCATCAGGTCTCTGAGGGAAATAATGGAGAAAAGGGCAATGAACGGGGCGCAGACGCTGGCACTAGAACGTATGGACAGTAAAGATAATCATGAGCAGGGGGGTGGGGTGGGGGGAAGGGGGGGCGGCATAAATTTGAAGTATTTTAAACAAGATGACCTACCGTAACCGGGCATTGCCCGGAATAAACACTACAGTCTTGCTCCAGAACTCATGCACACCAGAACACTACGCACCAAACTGAACGCTTGATACGATTACTTTTTATGAAATGCACGGTATTATATATTACGAAACAAACATGCAAAAATACAGATGTTACATAGCAATAAACATTGTTATTTTTTTAAAAATACATGCTTGAAGTAAACAACTTTTAATTATAGCCATCATCTTCCTTATCTCAATTGCCACCTTCCTGCCAAATTTAAGGCCTGAAGACTGTATAGTTTGGTCAGTTAGTCATGCCAAAGGTTGCAAAGTTACTGAAATATAATAACAGATATTGCAATTTCTCAGATTCAGCAATTTGCATAGAGAATAGGAAATGTTTTGTTTTTGCCCGTAGTACTTGAGGAAAAAAAATCTCTTCTGCGTGACGTGAGAGATCACACAATATGGGTCAGACAAAGTAACAAGTTACGTATCTGGTTACGTATTGTTTCGAACTATAAAAGATATGTTCGCGGGTGCGGGCAGTCTTGAGATTTTTGCTTTTGGTCACGATCACAATCTGTCACGGTTTTGTCACCAACACAAGTTGAAAGAAGTTATTGTTATCAAAGACAGTTTGTCTTCAGTCTGTATTAGAATCATGAAAAAAAATGTTGCCCGATATCTCTTTGTTGAGCCCACATTCTGTCTGTTTTGCTTGATAATTACAAATTGATTACTTAACTAGAAACACCCGGAATTGTTGATTTACCAAATGATATCAATCAGAGTTTTCTCTGTCTAAACCCATGATCTTCTTTTCTTCCGGAAATGTCATCTTCAGATGCAAAAAAACGTGAAAAGCAAAGAGAGAAAGAAAGAAGACAATTTTGTAGACAATGGCACACTCAGAAAAAACGACAGCTGTTTGTTTCAGCCTTCCGCCATCATTCTGTTTTCAGCTGACGATGTAATAAAGGTTGTCATTCTAAGGCTCTGTGTATCCGACTGCTTTCAAAATGACAGAAATAAAGCTCTGTTGCACTTAATGGGTTTTCGCTAAAACGGTGTGTCTAGACTGCGACATTTATCCAGATTAATGCAAAACTCAAAACAACCATTCAAATTATCTCATATCGATTGTTACAGATCATGAAGAAGAAAAAATATTTCCCAGATGGCAGTGCGATGGGACATAAATAAAATTAAATTAAGACAACTTGATTAAGGACAGCATACAAAAAATTTGGTGGAAATCGATGCAAGAAGGACATTCTTACAATGATTTTTCGTAAGACACGAATTTTGGCTCCGTGCTTAGAAGGCCGACATGACCATGTTCCCCAAGAGTGATACGGGCAAATCAGCCGATTTGCTACAGAAATCTTAGAGCACTCAAAATTAGTATATGACGTAAAGGGCCGTACTTAAAGTACTACGCTCAGGGACACTCTGGGGTGGGAGTGGGGGGGGGGGGGCGCTTTGCCCCCTGGGTACGAAAATCGCAAATTGGGGATAGGAATCTGCGTAACGCACGTACGCTTTTCATTTTATAATGGTAATGAATTAAAAAGTTTCATTCTATTTATAGATTTTTAAACAAAAACATGTCAATTTAAGCTCGTAAAAAGGGGCTGGAGGGAGGGTGGGTTGGGGGCTGTAGACGAGCATATGAAAAGCTTACATGTGGGGGGAGGGTGTAAAAATCTGCCAAAAATCGAGCGTAGGCGCTTTGTGGATAGAAACAGAATAGGAAGAATGGAGCAGATCTAAGACCTGACTGCTCAGGTAAGAAAGCTCCAAGTGGGTGGAGATCGCCATTCTTCCAGAAAGCTTAAGGAGCCAGTCGCAGATCAGATTCTTGGGGAAATAATTATAAAAACCACAGAATATCTGTGGGGTCGCAGCAAGGTTTGAATCAAAGTCCAAGTATGGCAGACAGAAAAAGGATGAATGTAGCAAAGCCTCGCCTATCATTTCTGTTTTATTTCTTACGCGAGGCTTTGTCACACACTTTTTTTTCCTTTTTGCCATATTTTGACATATTCTTGGCATCTTAACATTGAGAGAATGGCACTTTTTCCACTCGGTTTACAACACACACACACACACACACACACACTCACACACACACACACACACACACACACACACACACACACACACTCTGTTACATTTACAGTAATATCATCCAATAAAAATATTCATTTGCATATCTTTGTTTTGTTCTAAATTGGCGTCATTCTCTGGAAGAATCTGCTGTTTGTGTCTCGTGTGGTCTATTCTTGTTCCGGTTTTAAAAATGTTTTTTTTGTCCACTTGCGTAATAATTATTGAATCTTCAATGTATTGAAATACAGCAGAGAACTGGAAGATGTTGTTTGTTGAATCTAAATGTGTTTATGGTTAAAATAAATTGTGTTCAGTGTTATCCGTAATGTACATTTGCAGGAGGAAAAATATCACCATTAACGTAAATTTGTATGTAATGGGCTTATCGCATTATTTGACGAATGTTTTTCCTATACTGAAAAGAATGTTATTGTTAATGGACTGGTCTGCTTTCCTTCGTGCTATGGATTTGGCATTTCCGGTGATTTCTCTGTATTCAAAGCATGAACAAGAAATGCACCATTGTTCTTTGTTTTCGAATGAATGTACTGCACTGTTGGAAGTTTTGTTTACATTGCTGTTGAATGATATCATCATGCCTTATTAAAGTGTTTTACTAATTGCCCTGGCTTCGGGGTGATTGACAGTTCATATCTCTCTGTTGTGATATTGTGCAATAAAAGTTCACGTTAAATAGAACAAGTGCCCTCTTGTGTGTGTACGTTATATAATGTAATGTCTGAAAGCATTTCGATTATTAATTTATAAATGCTTTAAGCTTTGTTTTACTTTTCTCCTCATTCTGTTTGTTCATTTCTTTATATCTTCTTTTGTTTAAGTATGGTTTTTGTGTTTTTGTGCACATCAGCATTTCTTTCTATATTTGATTATTAACATTTTGTTCATGGATTCCTCTGTTTGACAACTGATGGAAAGGGCGCAACAAAAACATCCACCATCGTCAAATAAGCGGCTCATTTAAGTTAGTAAGAGAGGACATGGCATAAGAATGAAGCAAGAGTAATGAAATAAATAGCGAACACAGGAGTTTTCCTTTAAGATAAAGTCAAAGACTGCCGAAGAAGAAGGGCAGTATTGATGTGTCCCGTTACTGGGACTCTTTTTACGTGACGTATTTTGTTCTCGTTCCTTCCCCATTCGTGTGCGTCTTTCAACACTTTACTGTATTGTCAAATTTATCAATCGTTTTCCACTACGTTTTCATTCATTTGATCTTTTTCAACAGTTCTTTCTCATTGTGCCATTATTTCTGCTGTTCTATCACCTCATCTTCCATAATGTCCCGTGACCTTTTTTGTTATTTTTAAAGAGCTATATTTCTTTCACTGCTGTGCATTTTGTCTTCTCTGAAAGACTGTCCTCTCTGTACCGCATTTTTCCGTCAACACAACTGTTAATTTCTCTTAGTAAGCCACTATCATGCTTCAAGGAAATGGACGTGTTTATGTTATAATAATGGCACCGCTTTCTACTTATTTACATCTTCATTTTAATTTCATGGCTTCTTCTGGGCACCGAGGCACAAAATATTTCACCGTGGAAGAGTTCTCAAAATCCTGCCGTGTGGCCTTCAGTCTGGTGTCAGAAAGCGGAATCTTTGAACAAAATGTTATTAATTAAATATAAAAAGAATTAATGCTGATGTACACAAAGACACAGTCATTTTAGTTGCTCATGGCGCTCGCATGAGTTAAGCTTATTTACATTAACTAAGGGTCTGTGAACAACGATACGTATTTAAAATCAGATAATTAGTTTTATTCATTTTGCTCCTCCTCTCACCCACACACATACAAAAACGAGGAAAAAAAATACATTAGAAATTTTCTAATAGTATTCTCTGCTGCCTTAGGTAATTTTCTTGATAACCCTCGCATACAAGAGTTATAGTGCATTACGTACATGATCTATATCGGCCATCCAATAACGATGTGGTTGGAATTTTTTTTCTGGAATAAAAGAACTCCGCCGAAAGTAGCATGATGATCAAAATAGCACTGTTAGGAAAATGGAGTAATCCGTGTTTGAATTCAAACCTGGATAATTGAGGACTTCCCTGGTGCTATTATCCAGTTTTGAATTCAAGCACGGATTAAACCCTTTTTGTGTCACTGCTATTTTGATCAACATGCAGCTACCCAAAGGTTTATTGTCCCACAAAAATTTGTAAACCACACTGCTTGTGGATGGCAGCGATGCAGTATAACCCAATCACTACTTATAGACTAAGGCCACACTTACTACTTTGTTTTATTGCAGTGGTGTCGCCCATATAAAAGAAATGTTTCTGAAACCCAGGGGAATATATACACAATACAAGGGGACAAGGTGGTCTAGAGGCAAGGTGCTCGCCTCTCATGCCAAGGGTCCCGGGTTCTAAACCCGGGCAGTGCAGGCATGTTGGAAATTGGATTTTTCTCGTGTTTTCAAGTCCCTGGTCCTATTGGGGGGTAGGATCGAGTACCTAGTCTTCTCGGATAAGGACGAAAAAATTCGGAGGGCCCGTGTGCACGTTGCGCACGTTAAAGATACCTTGGCAGTTGGAAATCGTAAAGAATCGCAAAATTGAAATTAATAGATTAAAATTTATCCATATCATCTTCCCCCCCCCCCCCCCCCCGCCAGAACAAGAAATAATAAAACAAGTAAAGTGAGGTGTAAATGCCAAGGGCAGCGAACCTCCTAAAATAAAGACCTCAAAACCCAGGGGAATATAAATGTTCATAAAATGTTTTTAAGTGACAAAGCCCCCCCCCCCCCCCGCCCAAGGGGACCTGAAGTTAAGTATATGTAGGCCCTCTCTTACTCCTCCTCTTATTTACATCTGTGTCCCTATCTGGCACCCACCAGAGACACCTATGAGGAAGCACAATACAAGAAACAAGAAAAAAGGAACAGAAAATAAAGAAAAATTACAAGAAATCAGAAACAAGAAAGGAATCAAGAAAAGGAGGCCAACAGCCTTCGGTTGAGAACCCTGAGAAACCAAGGATTTTTCCAGGCGAATGACCGTGCGTCCACACATGGCAGACAGGTGCAAACTGGAGAGTCGATAGTAATATGAAACCAAAACGTGACTGCCACACGACAATAGATTTCGTTCGCATGTCTAGCTCATGACGCACTGAATTTAACCTGGTTTGCCCCAGTTTTCCTCTGACTTGTGGATGAGGAGTTGAACTGGGCATATCGCACTAGTACGACTGAAGCAACTCTGTGTCCCTAGTTCAAAAGAAGTCCGAGTCAAAGCCGACACAAAAGACTTAACACAGTGCTCTATAGCGTTGAATCGGCTAATTTGTACCTGAATACTCACACAAACAAGTCTGTCTGTGCAAATGAATACATTTAGACGCAGAAAATGAAATGAAAAGGAATTTCCTTTGGTGACAGCAAATTGCATAACTTGATAAAATGACCTGATATGCACTGTTATATGAAACTATTAACTGATCATTGTAATTTATTAGATCATTACTTATCTCAGTGCTCACCTATTAATTGTAGTGTAATAAGCCCTTCTAGCTTACAAGGCAAGCTAGAACTTAATTATTCCAATATTACATGTCCGTATAATTTTTCCGGCTTATATCACTCTTATAAATGTTCAGAGAACTGTATCACTGTGCATTGAATGAAGTCTTTTTGCAGCCACCCGAATATCACACCGCTGTATCGCCTTTCAGTTCTATCTGCTCTGCTTTGTTAATAATTCATAACATAAGCCTGACTTCAAAGAATATTGACTAGATAACATAAACGCAGCAGCGGATATTTAGATAATGGAGACACTCTTTGTGGTACAAAAATATAGTATACTATCTGCCAGGTGGAGCGTGCAGGTAACGAGCAGGGTGAACTTACAAACGGTTTTCATCCAAATATTACATAAATGTAATGTACTAAATTCTTTGGAAAACAAACAGTTTTAATGTACCCGGTTTTCTTCTTCGTTCTTTTAGATAAAAGAGAACACGCATTTAGTTTGTTTAAGGCGTTCAGATAAATATACACATACACAAATATATTTATACGTATGACGTCAGCGTTATCGACACCTCCTCAGGTTGCTATAAATACTAAGCTCAGGTATACCTAATGTCCCGACAATCAAAATATTTTATGTCAGCGCAGCAGCTCAGTGGTCAGACAGCATGCTCTGGATGCAAGACGTGCCAGTTTCAAATCCCGGTGAGGGACAAAGCCCATTTTTATTAAATCTGTGCAATGCGTTTAGAGCACTACTTCGTCGGCGGCCTGACCCTAATGGGGGAGGAGAGCGGGGAATGTTCAACCTTTATTTCTTCTTTTTTGAATGCATTTTCAAACATTGAGGAGTACGGTAGCAATCTGTCTATTGTTAAGCAAAGTCTGAACTGGCAGCATTAGACCACGCTAAAGCCAGACGAATTACTTGATGTTAACGGTGGGCGGTTCAAGATGCTAAGATAATATTGATTTTCATAATCCTGTGATTGTGCAATTGGAGGTCTTCTCCGCAGGGATTTCAGGATCACCAGGCAATCTCTTCATACTTCACCGACATGAACTAACGCATCAGACAAAAGCGTCTGGGGCTGGTTAATGTTCAAAACCACTGTCTTAGTCACAGTAACAGCCCACAGTGTGTAGCAGGAAATTGCAATATAATAGCCACTAAGATTATGAATTCTTATTTACCCAACTTTGGGTTTCCCACTCTGATAGTGCACAGTGCTGTCTCCCACGCACTATATACTTGTTATCTAGTAACTATTGGAACAATGGCTGTCGCTGCCACCGCACACAGCGCTAAACCTCACAGTAATTAAAAAAAATAACAATAACAACAACAGATTGAACCATACATGTTTAAAGGAAATCAACCCTTTCGTGTAAAATGTTATTTTTCAAATTTTCTTGCTATTATCACCACTGTGGAGAGTTTTGTGAGTACATTTTTGGTTGTTCTTTGCTTCACTTGAACTGTGCACTAAACCTTACCAGCTTTTACTTGTTTATTTAATTTGTTTTTGCACTCAGTTACAGTGTCCTTTCATCTTTCTCACTGCATTTGCTGACTCTTTGTCCGTCTCACCGTATTTAGCTCCATTAATTGATTGAATTTAAAAAGGTGGTGATAATGCTGTTTAAGATAATTTTCCTCTTTATCCTCTTATCTCCTTGTTTTCTCATTTGCACTTTTCTCGTACCTCATTCGCCTCTTTATAGTCATTCAGTGTTGTTTATCTGTTGATGTTTTGGCCTTCGCTGTCAATCTAATATCAATCCATTTGTGTGTTTCATCAACACGTCTACTGTTGCAACCGCTCGATATTTGTAATCCAAAAGGCTGTTTATATACCGTGCATTTCAACACGCTAGGCCGACCCAGTTCTTCAGTGTTATGCAAAATATGCAGTTCGAACTGAAATGAAACTCTGATTGTGATAGCTTCCAACACGTTAAGAGCTGTTGCATATTTTGTGGTTGTGGTGTTTTTATCAGACAACATTCAAGTTATTGTCATTGCTTGTTACTGCATTCTAAATATTTGTTATATTTTAATCCTTTGACTCATGGAAATAATGTCCACATAAGTTACACGCTTGGCTATGCTTCCTCTATAAACTAATGGCAAATACAACATAGTATCAACTAGGAAGTGAAACTTACTCTGAACTTTTAGAACGTTCACATTGATCTAATTGCTGGGTCTATTCTAAAACCCATGTATTTAAACCTCGGAATTCATCCCATCACCCGATGCACGACTGTTAATTAACGCTATTCATTGATCAAAATGCTTTATGTGTCTCTCTTTTGTGGCATCCTGTTCTATGGACTTCAACAAATTCATTCAAAAGAAATCTAGTGGTGATAGGAAACACTGGAACTCGTAACAAATCGATGGTGTGTCCCTGACACTCACTCTTCCGGGAACACGTATATGGTTGTCCTGTCTGGTACCATGGGAGGGGTTAGAGAGAGTTGTATGCTCAGTGAGATAAGGACCGCGAAGGAAATAACAATGGAGATCAGCTCCGGAATGAAATTATGGAATAGGCTTTTACTTCATTTAGATCAGGTTCTTCCCGCGGCTGCTAGCACTAATCAGATGTCTCTCAGACAACCAGAGCACCCAATGTGTTCTAGCTACACCGGACAAGACTGATCTGTTATTAGTTCAAGGTTTAATCTTCTTCAAGTTGAAATGCAGTCCGTTCATGAGCTGATGTTGCATTTATTATGGGTGATAATTTTATGCGTGGATCTTCACCCTCCACCCTATGGAAACCATGAAATCATTAACATCCGTGCTGACGTCTGTCTTTTATAGTCCATATCTTCAATAATTAAATGTGATATCTTTAATTATTTGGTTCCAAAAGCAGGTTAGACCTGAACATATTACTGTCTTGTGAGATGCGGTGGCTTTGTATGGTTTTGATTAATCAAGATGACAAACAAAAGTTCAGGTATTAATCTAACATCTCCAATCATTGCCGCTTACCAATTAATTTTGGGTTTGGTTTACTCATGTCTACTATAATAGACGTGCTTGCTTCATTGTTCTGATTTCTATGGCCTGTCATTTCAGAGCCGAATGGTCTCTGCCACTAAGCTTTAATCCCGAATCTTATTTGTCCTCAAGCAAATGGCAACTTCTTTATTGGGGAAATGGCTTTTAAACTCCCAAGCCATATATTTTAGAACTACTGATATTGGGAATAGCTAGCAACAACTGAATATTGTGGTGAGAAGGCACAGATTAACTTATCCGTACGTCGCTAACATCTATGCATGGATACCCTCTTTAAAAAGGCGCGGTGTCTGTCAGACCCCATAACGTACGAACTGGGTTAAGAATGTCTGCATTCTTGGGGTATCTTACAGATAATTGCTATTTTTATCACAGTGCGTCGTAAGAGAGTCTTGGCAACCTGTAGATATAGTGATATACGACACTTACTTTGAATTCACATTCTGCTTTTATTATTCAACTTGACAAGCCCAGTTAGATGTACATTTTGAAAAAGTGTACCCAATGTGGCTGAGCCTGTATGTGTACATGTGTCTTAAACTTTCGAGTCTTTCGTTATGTCTTTTCCCATAATAATATATAAAAAAAAATATAGAGTAAGGGAAATTGAATCTTTGTGTTTTTTAGAATGAGCAGCATAATTTATTAATATAAAAATAGTTCTTGGTAGAGTTTGTTCCTCTTCAAGGTTAAAAAAAAAAAAAAAGATCGCAGACATAAACGTATGAATGTTGTCTATCAAAGATGCAGCCGACAAACATACAGTACATTGTATTTAATTTCAATACATGGCTGATAATTTTGTATCTTTGAAAAGGATAACAACGCAGTCTGTTACAAAAGAGTTGTCCATCATCATTATGACGAAGCATGTGCAGATAAAAAGTTTAGATTTTGGGTTAAAGATAAGGCATGAGATCAGCGATAAGGAGATAGAAATAAACAGCCAGGCAACTGCTGACTTCCGTTTCACGATAACCCGAGGTGTGCCAGCGGACAGGGCCAGATTTCCGGTGTACGTGAGGAGGTGTTGGGCTTAAAGAAGTCTTTCAAATGATACCAGGCCGCGAGAGGAACGCCGGGATGTCTCTATTTTAAACAACAAACCGGATTTAACAGTTAATCCCGGTCATATTTTGTGTTAATGATGGATGAAGGCACGATTCTTTTTTTTCCACCCTTTCCCCCCCCCCCCCCTTTCCAGCTTTAAAACAAAAAGCTGACATTGAGCGAGCTCGAGAGAATGTGAGAAAGATGAAGAATGTGTTATGTCCAAAGAATATTATTTGTTTTGCCAAAGAGCGCCCGTATTATGTCTCTGCGCCATTTTTGTCAGTTTTGCAGAGTGCACGGGTGTAATGATGAATGGGTGGAAGAAGAATTAATGAAAGGGTACGCAGCGGAATTCTTGTAAGATTACTTTCAACAAAAACAATTTAACTTCAAAATGCAGTACCAATGCAATGAATAAAGTTCATTAAGTACTATAAAATACTGTCTTATTGTTTACAAAAATGTACAGTCAGGCGGGATGATAATTGTTGACATCACAAAGATATAGATCTAGACTAGTGAAGTGGCACAACAATAAAGAACAATATTCAAGCTGGCAACTGATGGAGATCGTAGGATTTGGAACTAGACGACGTCAATCGATCGCAGAGGCGGTATAGAGAAAATCAAGGTATAGGTGGAAATTTCGTGACGTCACTGCGTTGTTTACCGGAGCTAGGCAGCCATATTGTTAGACCAGAGATCTCTGTGTTAGACTGATGGTGATAGCGAATGCATAGACGTGGGTGAAACCGAGTACCGAGATGTCGCACTTGTGTGCAGTGTTTGGCTGCACCAAGAAATACAAAATTGGACGAAGGATGTTTTCTATTCCTAAGTAAGGAAGCAAGGGGGCGAGGCTGTCACAAATCCCAGACTGGGAGATGTAATAGTTTATGACAGGACGACAATCACGAACAAACAAGTTTAACACTTAACAAAACAACCCATCAGACTCACACATTTATTAAACATAATTATACATATAATAGCGCAATTACATACATTATATTATTGAAATGACTGCCGTACAACGGCCTTATTCTCACACACACTCTCCCTCGGATCCACAATCCGGTAGTTACTCCTAAAGGCACTTCGGCCTCAGCCTCTCCCTCAGGGTCTTAATAGCACATTAATAATTTACTGGCACCGCAGTCTCTCAATATCACCTTCCTATTTGTCACAAATCCCAGACTGGGAGATGTAATAAGTTATGACAGGACAACAATCACGAACAAACAAGTTAACACTTAACAGAACAATCCATCAGACTCACACATTTATTAAACATAATTATACATATAATAGCGCAATTACATATATTATATTATTGAAATGAACTGCCGTACAACGGCCTTACTCTCACACACACTCTCCCTCGGATCCACAATCCGGTAATCACTCCTAAAGGCACTTCGGCCTCAGCCTCTCCCCTCAGGGTCTTAATAGTACATTAATAATTTACTGGCACCGCAGTCTCGCAATATCCCCTCCCTATTGTCATACACCTTAGCACTCCCCTAGCCCCTCAGCAGGGCAATAACACATTATTATTTCCATAGCCATCAACATGGCAACAACATAGTATCAGTTCACTAGCCTATCAACATGGCAACAATATAGTATCTCATTCACTCTCATATCTACGTCCCTGTCCGTGGCCTGACTGCCACGACTTTATGTGCCTCTACTGTCCTGCACTGACAGCCTCACTTCTGGCCTATGTGCGGCCTCCGGCCCTATGCTGGCCTATCTCCTGTGCTCATCGAGGTGGCTCTGCGGCCCGTCCCCGACACCTACAAGAATAATATTACATTGGTATAATACCCTACCATTTCTATTCACTCCACCTCTCCTTACAACCCATGAAACGTACACACACTAGTTCACCTTTCACTCACCACACATCTTACGGTAACACACTTCCATCGGAGTACACACTACTCACTCGCGCTACAAATCCATGAACTCACTTTCATCTATCGCTCGTGGCGCACATTGCTATATCCAATATCAAGGACTTCCACATTCCTCACATATACTTATTCACATCATGGTAATAGACGAATATAATATAATACATCAATCATAATAATCAATCAACATTCTACATACCAGTCATAACTGGAAAGACTCTCTCCTAGTCTTCTCGACTGCTCCCTTTATGTCTGCCCCTTTGGGCTATTATTCACAGATCCGCTCCCTAGGACCTTCTAACTTGCAGTGATAGTTATACAGCGCTTTCGCCTCATTCAGACCCCCTCCCACTACTCACAACAGCACGCTTAACTTGCTGTCTACTGTGAGTCATTCTTACTCTACACCCGCTCTGTAGCAATCCCCTTAATTGCACTCACTCCACTCGTGACACTATTGTCATACACCTTAGCACTCCCCTAGCACCTCAGCAGGGCAATAACACATTATTATTTCCATAGCCATCAACATGGCAACAACATAGTATCAGTTCACTAGCCTATCAACATGGCAACAATATAGTATCTCATTCACTCTCATATCTACGTCCCTGTCCGTGGCCTGACTGCCACGACTTTATGTGCCTCTACTGTCCTGCACTGACAGCCTCACTTCTGGCCTATGTGTGGCCTCCGGCCCTATGCTGGCCTATCCCCTGTGCTCATCGAGGTGGCTCTGCGGCCCGTCCCCGACACCAGTCATTACTGGAAAGACTCTTCCACTAGTCTTCTCGACTGCTTCCTTTTATGTCCGCCCGATAGGCTCTTATTCACAGGTCCGATCCCTAGGACCTTCTAACTTGCAGTGATAGTTATACAGCGCTTTCGCCTCCTTCAGACTTCCACACCACTCATACACGCACGCTTTTCCCACTTGTCTGCATGAGTTATTTTTACTCTTCCCCTTTCACGTCTTTTCCTATCCGTCTGTCGTGAGCTCTTCTTATTCTACACCCGCTCTGTAGCAATCCCCTTAATTGCACTCACTCCACTCGTGACATCATCCCCCACCCCAAAAAAATTAATGCAATTAATTTCAAATCGCATCAAGACGACTGTCAACGAGTGAGCGTGAGCAATACCTACACTAAAAAAAACTGACCTAGCAGTTCCCCTAGTATATAAAATACCGAAATCAGGGGAAAATATGGGGATCAATATGGCCTGCAATATGCATATATGCGTCACATCATGAATAGCTAACTAATCACAATACTTAATACAGAATCAAAAACCATTCAACCTATCAACCGTTCTTCATATCATATTTATAATGTCAATATTTTAAAGTCGACTCATTCACACCGATCCTGTCAATGTTCCTGTCCTCCGATGTATAAGCTCCTGAAATCTTCCCCTAGGCTCGACTAAGGTAGTCGGCGATATGATTGCTGGTTCCTGGAATTGGTTGAATAACGAAGGTGTACGGCTGTAAAGCCAATGCCCATCTAGACAAGCGTGGGCTGGACGAACGATTCTTCGACAAAAATGTCAGTGGCTTGTGGTCTGTCTGGATACAAAATTCTCGTCCCATGAGATAACGTCCTAGTTTCTGGACGGACCAGACAATGGCCAGACACTCACGCTCTATCACAGAATACTTTCTTTCTCTCTGCAATAACTTCCTACTGACATAACATACAGGATGGAGACATTCGTTCCCTCTCCTGTAGAAGACAAGCGCCGACACCAGAGTCCGACGCATCCGTTCTGAGGATAAAATTAGATCGAAAATCGGGTAATATCAGAATGGGTGACGATGATAATGCTGTCACCAAATTATCAAATGCTGTCTGACATTCAGACGTCCACTGGACCTTATCGGGTTGTCCCTTCTTAGTAAGGTCAGTAAGAGAAGATGACAAGGAGGAAAAATTTGGAATGAACTTTCTGTAATAATTTAAAATTCCGACTAAGCTTCTGACTTGTTTCTTTGTTTTAGGGATTTGCAACCCTACTAACTTGTCAATTTTTGTTTCTTCAGGTCTCTGAACACCTCTACCCACAATATGTCCTAAGAATATTATCTCTGGACATGCCAAATCCATCTTTGCGGGTTTAGCAGTTAACCCAAAATGACGTAATCGTTGAAAAATTACTGTTAGTGTCTGAATATGATCAGACCATGTCGACGTATGGCATGCTATATTGTCAAAGAATGACACGACATTAGGTATGTCCTTCAACACTAATCTCATTAATCGTGCAAACGTCGCTGGCGCGTTTACCAACCCAAATGGCATGACCTTAAATTGGAATAATTCAATGGGCGTTTGGAACGCCGTGTATTGTTTAGACTCCTCAGTAAGCGGGATTTCCCAATACCCTTTCGTCAAATCTATCTTGGAAAACCACGTGGACCCGGCCAATGAAGCTATTAATTCCTCCTGGAACGGGATAGGCTCCCTATCGCCTACCGTAATAGTGTTCAATCTTCGAAAATCAATACAGAACCGCACCGATCCATCAAGTTTTCTCACGAGGACGATGGGTGATGAATACGGCGATGTTGATGGTTCTATCACATCTAACTTCAACATTGACTCAACTTCCTTTATGACTCTATCTCTGGAAGAAAAAGGCTGCGGATACGGTCTAAGAAATACTGGCTTATCCGAAGTCAACTTTATTTGGTGCTGGATCACCGTAGTGCGACCCGGCAAATCCGTAACAACGTCCGGGAATGACGCTAACAGGGTCTCAAGTTCCCTACTCCTTGAACTCGTAAGGTCAGGGTTAATTTTTACGTCCCTGTAACCTTGTGTCGGAGTTAACTCCGGCAATTGAATTTGTAACTCCTCCTGCGCCTCGGTGTCGCTTACGTCACAGTCCAACTGGTCTACGACCCCCGTACAAGCGGTAGAGAAGACAGTCTCCTTTGGTCTTGTCTGTGCACACAGATACTGTGGTCTCTCATAAAATCTCTGTAGCATATTAACATGGAAAACCTTAACTGATCCCTCAATGTGGATAGCGTAATCTACCTTTGAAACAACTCGCTCAATAACATAAGGGCCTTTCCATGTCATCAATAACTTATTATGGTCCGTAGGTAACAATAGCAGAACCTTGTCTCCTGGCTTAAAAATTCTCGGTTTGGACCCTCTATCTTTATAGTCTTTTGCTCTTTTCGAAGCGATACCAGAAGCTTCTTGTGCTATAGTGCGCGCTGAAGATAGTCTTTCTCTTAAATCAACAAGGTACTGAAACCTTTTTAAACGGTTCCGAAACCGTGGGGATCTTTTGACGAGGAGCCTGGGGTGAACGACCCTTATGCGTCGTCTTTTGGCACGCACTGCACGTCTTACAATATAAACGTACATCTCTGTATACTGACGGCCAAAAAAAGTTTTTCAGAACTCTTTCCTTGGTTCTAGTACTTCCCATATGACCCGCTAATGGAACATCATGGGCCAGACGCAATACTGTAGCAATTAACGACCGTGGCACCACGACCTGCTTTTGAACGGAAGCCACTGTGACGTACATACGGAACAGAATGCCCCCCTGGACAAAAAAAGAAGATGACCCGTTTTTATATTTCCTCGTTTTCTCGGTTCGCGCTTCCCCAAAACATGGGTTTAATGATGGGTCCTCCCTTTGTAATCTCGCCAAGCGCTCTGGCGTGATATCTAGGTTGACCGCTGGCGTAGCCAAAGGTCTAATCCTATCTTTATCCGCTACCCGTCGACGTGTTTCGACCGCGGCGCAAAAGTCAATACCTTTTGATTGCGACCATGCTTGCACGTTCTCATCGGAAGGGGAAACCACCCGTGATACATTCCCAATGATGAGCTGGGCGCCTGGAAAACAACCAACGACTGCTTCGACTTCCCCGCTAAGGAAAGGTGTATCTATCATTATTCTTGCCATGGGTAATTTCTCAATGGCCCCCGAAAATTGGATGCACGGGACAGTCTCACCTGTAAGCTGTGAATCCCGAATGCAATCCCTATGCACTCCCACAACGGTAGATCCTGTATCTCGTAAAACCGAGACCGGTTCGTCCCCAACAAACCCCGGATAAACCCTAAGACCACCTCCTGTATGACATGAATTTATAACGGGGATCTTTCTCCCACAAGGTAAAACACCGGAAGATAATAACTTCTCACAACTGGGACACTTAGAATACTGTCCGCCTCCGTTGTCCGATGTAGCACACGCAGCCGCATGATGAAATTTATTTGGGGAACATGGACTGGAGCTACTGTCCACGTTCGCCGCTATCCTACCTGCAGGGCAGTTCACGCTGATGTGATCTGCTCTTCCGCAGTTCCAACACTTCGCGGCCCTACACTCGCGCGAAAAGTGACCCACGCGTCCGCAAGTCCAACACTCCGCTCCCTGTGCTGCTCTAGGCCTGGGTCCCCGTGACCCCTCGCGACCGGAACTAGAGTCCCTATGCCGTCGGTTATCGGCAAAGGTTACAACTCGCCCCCGGCCATTACCGCGACCTAGCCCTCCTGCTCGGTCAAACTTACCGGATCCATATGCCGGTGATTGGTGATAGCCCCTACGCTGCCCCTGGGCTTGCCCGCTATAGGCACCACGCTGACGCGACCTGTCCCTAAGTCCTGCCGGCGACCCCTCGACAACGGCGACGTACCCAGCATCTTGGACGTACGCCCTGGCGACTGGTTTGGACGGATGTGCCGTACGGTATGCCTCCGCCAACTTAGACGCCTCCTGCACCGTCGCGGGTTCGTTCTCTTTCAGGAAAGCCACCAGATCTTTGTGGCACGACGCGTACAGCTGGTCACGGATCATTAAGTCTTTCAGTTTAGCAAAATCCGTGCCCACATGCGCCAAGTCTACCCAGTTCGCGAAATACTCCGTCAGTCTCGCGACGAAGGCAGCAAAGTCCTCCCTGGTATCTGCACGTGCTCGCCTAAACTGCTCCCGGAAATATTCCTCGGCGAAGCAGCAAAGCCTTCAGCTTATCGTAATCTTGCACGTCTTCGCGCTGTAGCTCTTTAAAGTAGGTTAACGCTCGCCCCTGCAATAGCGAGGCCAGGTACGTGGCCCATAATTCCTTATTTTCCCCCCATTGCAATTGTGCGTTCAGCTCGAACCTGTAAAGGAAGGCGTCTATGTCGTCCTTCCGGTCGTCGAACGTAGGGAGCTTAATCCTAACGCCACCTTTATTGTGTACCTGCCGCTCAACCGTTTCCGTTGGCGTATTCTTCTTGAGTTCTAACTCGGCGATTCTTATTCGCGCCTCTCTCTCCTGCTGCTTATCTTCTAACTCCTTTAACTTAAACTCCCTCTCCTGCTCCTGAGCCTTAGCCTCTCTTTCCTGTTGCTTAAACTCCCTTTCCTGCTGCTGAGCCTTAGCCTCTCTTTCCTCTTCCTTATCCTTTTTTTCCTGTTCTCTATCCTTAGCACGCTCATCGCGCATTTCTGCCTGCTGTTCTTTAATCCAGCCGCGTAGCTCTTCTCCCTCCAGGCCAAGTTCCTTACCCAACTTCATTAGTTGTTGGAGTTCCGCCATTTCACAGATTTATGGTTATGGTATATATTTTAAAAAAACGGCTAACCTGTCGGTATGATACTAACGACACGACCAGAGACCTGAGATCACACCAGATATAACAATACCCAATTGTCTCAAATACAATTCAGAAATTTACCTTTACAGCACAACTAATTCTATATCTATAAAATGTATAGCACTATTACTTATAAAAGAAAATAGAAACGACAAGAATGAAGAAATACAGTAGAAGGACCACAAGTACGTCAAGGACAACGAACCCGACTAGGACAAGCTTCTACAAAAAAAAACTATAATGGAAAAAAAAATGCAACCTACTACGCCGATTACACAACACGGTACGAACAAGAACAGAGTCTGAAAAAAAGGAACGTATCTACAGAAAGGTAGGAGAGGGACAAGAGAAACGTCTTCCTAAAACAACGAGGAAGATAGAACGCTACAATCTAAACAAAAATACAGGTAACTATAGAACTGTTCACTGTGATGAACGAAGTTCCAAATTTAGCCCACCTCCCGAAGAGGATAAACTACGCTCACCACAGCAAACCCGCGCCACCGCCCGTATAATCAATTACAACGAAAACAGAAAAACAGCGGAAAAAGACAGAAGAAAAGACAGCCCTCAATCCAGGGTACAAAATTTCAGAATTTCACTTAACTTTCACCCTTGATCCAAATTTCTCCCGTTTTCTCGGAGCTCTGGCTGCTTGACCTCTACAGGCTGGCACGCACACACTCTGGAAAGTTTAAATACACATTAATACCTATTCATAGCAATACATGCATCAATACATATTATTATTCATAAACATACATAAATCATATCATCATGAAATTTCCATTCATCCCACGAACAAAGACAACAGCACGAATTCCTAGCACAACAGAAAAACAACTAGATATAACGAATACACAATGTCAAAATGACCACAGGTAAACAGGACGAGCCCCCAGTGTCACAACGGACGAGCCCCCAGTGTCACAAATCCCAGACTGGGAGATGTAATAGTTTATGACAGGACGACAATCACGAACAAACAAGTTTAACACTTAACAAAACAACCCATCAGACTCACACATTTATTAAACATAATTATACATATAATAGCGCAATTACATACATTATATTATTGAAATGACTGCCGTACAACGGCCTTATTCTCACACACACTCTCCCTCGGATCCACAATCCGGTAGTTACTCCTAAAGGCACTTCGGCCTCAGCCTCTCCCTCAGGGTCTTAATAGCACATTAATAATTTACTGGCACCGCAGTCTCTCAATATCACCTTCCTATTGTCATACACCTTAGCACTCCCCTAGCACCTCAGCAGGGCAATAACACATTATTATTTCCATAGCCATCAACATGGCAACAACATAGTATCAGTTCACTAGCCTATCAACATGGCAACAATATAGTATCTCATTCACTCTCATATCTACGTCCCTGTCCGTGGCCTGACTGCCACGACTTTATGTGCCTCTACTGTCCTGCACTGACAGCCTCACTTCTGGCCTATGTGTGGCCTCCGGCCCTATGCTGGCCTATCCCCTGTGCTCATCGAGGTGGCTCTGCGGCCCGTCCCCGACACCAGTCATTACTGGAAAGACTCTTCCACTAGTCTTCTCGACTGCTTCCTTTTATGTCCGCCCGATAGGCTCTTATTCACAGGTCCGATCCCTAGGACCTTCTAACTTGCAGTGATAGTTATACAGCGCTTTCGCCTCCTTCAGACTTCCACACCACTCATACACGCACGCTTTTCCCACTTGTCTGCATGAGTTATTTTTACTCTTCCCCTTTCACGTCTTTTCCTATCCGTCTGTCGTGAGCTCTTCTTATTCTACACCCGCTCTGTAGCAATCCCCTTAATTGCACTCACTCCACTCGTGACAGAGGCCACTGAGCGTTTATCAGAAAGGCGAAGGAGAGAGTGGAGATAAAGGCCATCGGCCGAAAAGACATCAACAAAACAGTAAAAGTTCACCACAAGGTGTGCCAAGATGCAGGAAGGATTTAAATAAAATAAAGTTCAAAATGAACAAAGAAACTGCCACTTGGACAACAAATGAACGCTAACCCTAGACCTTAGGCTTAGTCCAGTTCCTAACCGGGAAATGCTATGAAGGGGTTGGGTTTGGAAGGAGTTCCGGATGCTTTCATTGTGGTACTAAAATTCTTTGGTTTCTTGGGCAAAACTATTGAATCCGATGGTGTTGGCCTAGTGTTCCAAACCTGATTTGACATCACAATACTAACTAAGGCCTATGACACCTTGATACAGTTGTTGCTAAAACAACACCCACACCGTCACTCCCCGATTTAGATCTAGATCTGGATCAAAATCCAGTCCACTCGATGATTATGATTCCTCCACTAATTTAATATCAGGTGTCCACATTTGATAAATCTAATCCATTTTAGGGTTAGCGATGGGGCAGAACATTTAAAAATAAAACAGGGTAATACTGAGAGGTATGGGGTGCTCCTTCCAAAACTTCTTTGAACTGCTCGTGGGTGTAGGCACTGACAGTAGTACTAGATATGAAAACATCTCAGCATGTGTGATGGGGGGAAATGCAGACACATCATTGTTCCACTCACAGTCTGGCACAGAGTCTGGGTCAACCCCATTAATAAGTTTCAACTTGTTACGAAACTTCTGTGCACTCACGGGATCTATGCTTCCTAACGAGAAGCCGAAGTGAACAAAACCGCCTGGTCTAACAAAATGGCGGCGGGGGTGTGTCCACCGGCGACTCAAGTTCCACCTCCAGATTTAGGTTCTGCTACTGTAGGAAACTACGGAAGATTAGGATAAACGGGACAAAACATTTGAACATCACAAGGATGCCTTTGTCATTTCGTCCTTTATGAGATCAATCGGCATGGAAAGATTAAGTAAAGCACAGACCTGAGTTGGTGACTGACTCTGTCTGCAGGAAGGAAAAATTAGTTTTCAAGATTTGTAAGTTAGATTTGGAAAGAACAAGGGGCGTTTCTTACACGATCCAGCCATCACTGTGTTCGCAAAATGAAGAGGTGGGCAAGGTGTTCCTGCTCCACCAAAGGAGATCTACCTTTGAATACATGGTGCCAGACACTGCTGAAAAGATATTTGAAATGCACAATTTAACTGTATAAGTCGGGTATCGCCAAATTTATTCGAGAATCCCGAGACAAGCATTGTACCCAGATATGCATGATTTCCGTTAAAATTCTTTTAATGTAATTTTGTTTGTGATGGACGAATAAACGTTTGTGGCTGCTTGATACCAAATTATTTATGTCTTATGCTCAGTGAGGAAACCTTTAGAAGTCGAGTCCTACTTTTCCCATGCCAGGTTTCATATCATAAAGCATAAATGATTCCTCGCTTGTCCTGTCCGTGTTCTGTAATACGTTTCATATTTCGGTGTTCAATGAGTTCATAGTGTTTAGAAGATTCTCTTGCAAGTGTTCGCTAGTAAGATACTATAGATGTGTTTGCTTTTCTGAAAGCATCACCAGTGGATTAGGAACATTTCGATAGCGTCATCGTTTCTACATCTTCATAATGCAACAAACAAACGAAGTGAGTAGATGAAAAGCCAGGTAAGGACGTAGACGTAACTAGGTTGAAAATTTGTATGTGACTGGTAGAGGAAGCGTAAAATTTAGTGTCAATTCGCGAACACATACTTAATTTCCAATGATATTACAATTTTAATGTTAACAAATTGTCGCAAAGTGAATGTTCTCCGGTCGGCTGGGTAACCGAGTGTTGGAAACATGGATAATAAACGATACATAATTGATAGGCAGTCCGTGTGCTGTTCGGTATATGGATGGATGGGTGAACGAATGAATGGGCACTCCCGGGAATGATTCATTCATTAAATGGACAAGAAACTGAAATGTGAAGGGCGGGGTAAAATATGAACTGGTGAATGATATACAATAGATGAAAACTATGACTGTGAAATATCACGCATTTGCACATTTTTGTCTCATTACAAAGTGAATTAAAATAAAGGAGTTTTACGACCATAATGAAACAAGTATAGAAGACGGAAATAGATGTTATGAGGGTGAGACAAAGCGTGGAATTATAAAGGTCTCGGGCTGCGGTAACCGAGAGCATTCAGTGCAAATGACAAGGAGAGAGGCAGAAAGTCCTCATAGTGTAACATTGCATTTTGATCACTGCTCGGCTGTAAAATGAATTTGAGTCATTTTGTTGATCATGAAATTGCATACTGACAATGTTTTATCGTGAGTTCCAAATCTGTTGCAAAATGTTTGTTTTTTTCAGAGGATCTTTTTCAATCAATTGAAATGGAAAGCAGCATCTATAAGGATCTAAGGTGATGAATTCATCAAAAGATGATGAATTCAATTTTCATTTCAAGTATTAATCCGTTTGACTGGCTTGTATCTTGAGCCTTTCATTGAAGCTGTTTTTGCTCAAAATAAATAGTTCAATAATTATTTGTTATTCATGATTCTCAAAAGATAATCTTTTGGCATTTCGATTTGTTCCAGCTCTTTGCTGACAGGCCGGACAGCTTAAAGTTGATTTGAAAGTAAAGTTAACAGCTGTTGTACTTGGGATAGAAGAAAATGGGAAGGTCGGAGTTTGCGGGGGTAAAGAGTGGATGAAATAGGAGCTTGAAGTTCTGCGGTCATTTCAGACAAAACACGAGACTGCTTTTGATATGACAATATTATTAAAGTAAAAATTCTTGAAAATAATTATTTTGCCTCTTTCAATTATTTCAGGTACAGACAATAATTCCCGCCTTCTGCAGCCCGCTTCATTAGCATCCCATGCTGGTGTACGCTACGATCTTTGTTCTTGTACCAAGTTAATCATGTAGATTCAGTGTAGTGTATGGCTGTGCTAAATTTAATGTGTATGCGTGAGGTTTTGTGGAGATAAGTTCTTATGTAGACTGGTATGTGGGTGTAAAATGAATCTGAGTAATATTGTAGATTATGGGAGTGCGCACCGCCGATGTTTTATCTTAACGTGTATGTCTGTTGCGATGTATTTTTTCAGAGTATCTTTTTCAAATCATTTGAAATGGAAAGCAGCATGAAAGAAGATCTGAGACGATGAATTCAATTTTCGTTTCAAATTGTAATCCCTTTGACTGGCTGTGTAACCGAATTTCCAGTCTCTGGATAACTGCAGTTTCATCTTCATCTGAAGCTTGTTTTTCTGATGGGATGAAAGAATAAACCACTGCATTCGTTTTAAAGACAACGTTTGTCAAGTGGTAACTTGAACTGAAAAGGAATTATTCCAGCCGAATGACAGACTAATACACCTTTTAATTTGGAGGGTATTGATTGATGTAAAGTTTGCAATTGCTGGGGGCTATTTATCGGTTGACTAACTATGTTGTAAGGTGCACTGTCATTAGCAAGCTTCGCGATTCATAAAGCAGGAGATAATATTTCTGCACTTGTCTGTGTGCCAGATAATGGTAATCATCTTGACCTGCCCTTAGCTTCATGTGTGACAAGGCGCAAAAGGTGCATTTTTCCATCTTTGTCCTCCTATGACTTAACACTGTTCCAGTTTCTAATTTCTTCAGCACCACATCAAAGAACGTTGCCTGTCGTATCCCCAAATTAATATTGCAAGCATAGTTTACGTGGCTGACATTGCAACAGAAATCGTTGTTGTTTCGTCAATTTGTAAACTGGAATGAAAATGTTTTCTCGCCCTAGTTGCTCCAGTCTGAAGGGAAAGAGCATGACATGACATTCGATTTCCAATGGGATATTTTACTAACGGGGTGTTTATCCGTCGATAATTGGTTTAGTAATGTTTATTTTGTGTACATTTCTTCAAAATTTTTAAAGGGTCCGCAATAGCGTGGTGTTTAGCATGTTCGCCTGTCAATCGGTTGACCGTGGTTCGATTCTCAGGCGGATAGCTGTTTTTTTTCTTTAATAAAGATCTTTTTAATTAGGAATCAATCTGTTTATTTTTTAAAATCCAACAACGATAATAGGGAATAAATCCAGTTGGTCTTTTTGTGTGTGTGTGTGTGTGGGGGGGGGGTGTGTATTTAGTTCACGCCAACACTGGAGGATAAACCGGGATGGCGGATACATCTGGGCAGTATCCACTGATAATGTTGGCTGATAATGGCAGCCTTTTGCTAATATTCTCATTCGCAATGCCCACCAGTAAAACAAAACAAACACGAGCACAGAAGAATTAGAGTCTATGGTACATTTTATGCATAGAAGAAAAGAAAAAAAAACCTTATAAATTCGCAGAATTGCTTTTTTCATGTACTGATAAATTGATTTTTTAATGTGGGTCCGAACCATCGCATTAGACAGGGCCGGTACGCGTGATTTTTTTTTCCGTTCGATCTTTAGCAAATTCAAGAGCAGGGCAACAACACACCCCCAAACACAGGACAGCTCCAACACATCCCAGGGATTTTCGGTGACGTTCAGAGTCATAATTATCAGGCACAGTCCAGAGATTGCAGAACCCATGGCAGTGTTCGATAGGACTAGAAATCCCTTAGCCGATGACCTGTGTTTGGGGGTCTGTTGCTGCCCTGCTCCCGAATTTGCTAAAGCTCGTGCAGAAAAAAATCACGCGGCCGGTACCGGTATACTCCTTTAATTTGGCATGCTTTGTTATAGTGGAAATAGACGTCACCTGAATTAGAATTTATCCTGATCAAATCATAAAAAACTAAATTAAAAAAGACTTTTGAAAGAGGAGCCTCTGATTTACTGATGCTGACAGAGAGAATTCAGCAAACAACAAGAACGGTTTAAGAGAGGAAGAAAAGAAACAAACAAACAAACAAACAAATCAACAGCGTTCCTGTTCATGAAAGTTTATTCCAAATTCTATTCAGTTCACATTATCACCAGTGGCAGTTCAAATAAATTAAGATTTTAATTATGAATGTTGCTGACATGGACAAACTGAAAATCATTAAAAGAAACAACAACAACAACAACAACAACAACGCCAAACAACCACAACAACTAAAAAGTGGGAAACAATTAAACAGGACAGAGTTTCACTGGTGCCTTTTGAATGTTATCTAAACAAAATACACTGACACTAATGTGATACAGGCGTGTTAGTTTGATCATTCAGATATTGAGAAACACGGAAATAAATAACAAAAATCTCATCAGCCATACAAGGACAAACAATGTTAAAAAGCTGATGTTGACTCTTCTCTCTCTCTCTCTCTCTCTCTCTCTTTTTAAACACCTTTCGACAACAGAGATAATTCTACTTGTCAATCGGTTTAGGGTGAAATTGGGATGTTACAGGGTATTCCGTGATATGTATTCTCAGGAATATAAAGAAACAAGCATGGAAATGAAGTGGTTATTCAGAACATTACTAACGATAATACACTTAAATTGTCACAAGCCAAAATTATACATCACATATTTTATACAATTACTGATCAGGGAAAGCATCTGCCCTGAAGGCATGTTTAACATATACACCATCAAACCAATATATAAAAAAAAGTATGACATTCAGGCTAAAAAAACATTTTAAAAAATAAATAACGTTTAGTACTTCATTTATCAAAGACATTTAACCTCTGGTATAATATATAAAAACCCATCAGGTGAGAGATCAGTCAGTTTTGCGTAAGGTGATTTTACTAAAGCATTGTTAGATTAACACAGATACCACAGATTGCTTGTATACGTATGTACACTTTACAAAATGTATCATAGGTGAAAGTCTCACTCTTGTTTTTCAGTTTTAACCATCAGTTTTGGTGTCGGAGATAATGTAGAAACAGTACGTATAGCCTACCGTACAATGCGAAAAAAAACAAAACAAAACAAATACTCAGTAGTATATATACATATTTTCAGTGTGCGTGCGTGGAAGGGGGGGGGGGCACATAGAATTACTGTATAATAATATAACAATGTAGTTTTGTCTGCCTGAATAAACTTGAAGGTGGCCCCCCTCCCTTTTAATATAAATTCTCCTAGAGAAAAAGACAATTCTTCCGTCTTAGGAGCAAAAGTACCACTGAAAATGAAAAAAAACAAACTATCACAATGGCTTTTCAATAATCTATTCCAAATGAGCACACTAGTGCCCCAAGATGAGCCCTTTATTTTTCCCTGTAGCGATCGATTTCTTGTGCAATGCCTATGGGATGCTGTAACATAGTTAATCGACCTCACGTTCAGTTCAGCAGGGTTACATGAATACACACTTACAAACAATCATCACATACACAGCCAGCTCCACGCACACGTAGTCACAAAGGTGCACATTTCGTTACCACATACATGCCCATTACCTTAATATGTTAACACATCAGGTGTACACACATAATGTAATAAACACAGTAACATTGGGTGCGCATGAGACCTTTTCACTGACTTGTCTTGAATGTAAAAAGTGGCGATAACCACAGGGAATCGGCCAGACATAATTATTCTCCCCTGGCGACTCTCCTGTAGCCACTTCAATGTAAAATTCCAATCCCCAGTGATGACACTGCAGCCATAACACTGTACAGTGTTTAAGATGTTTCTTGTCTAATGTTTATTATAAACTTATGGTAATAGCCTGTTGGACCATGACGCCAAAGTAGTCAAAACAGGGTTTTTTATCGTTACCAACAAACCTTGCTACTGTCAGGTCACCAAAGAAAATATTACCGTGGCCATTAAGCTAGACCGTGACATTACACTTAACTCTAACCCTTATCCCTCCTGCCCCCCCCCCTCCTCAAAAAAAAAAAAAAAAAACTCATGGTGCAAAGAAAACGGGAGGACTTCCGAATGCGTTCCATAGCTCGACAAGTGCATAGGCATTGTCAGATTGATATGTAACGACGTGAGGGTCTAGTCAGTTTGTATCATCAAGGCCGTAGGCCGATGTTCGTCTGGCCAGTAGTCAGATTGACATATCAGGGAAAGCCACCGGGGTAGCTATGTATTGTTTTCACTCGGGGTATGGGACGCATTCGGAAGCCCTTCCAAGAAAACATAATGTGGCTACATGGCACAAACAATATCTTCGTCATACCAGTTCTTGGACAGATAAAGAGAATTTTCGTCGCCGCCTCCAGATCACAGCCGTCCTTACAAATGGGCATACTTGGCAGTTGCCCAAGGGCCCCAAGGGTTAGGGGACACAGCGCATGCACACTTACATTGGTTTTTAAAACGGGGGAGAAAATCCCGCCCAGCATATTGCTTTGCACAGGGGCCCATAATGACGTTAAGACAGCCCTGCCCCAGATATTCACCTGATAGATATGGAGAGGATCGAAGCAAGAAACTGGACTGATGCAGGACGCGATCGAACAGTACCTGTCCGTTGGTTGTTAATGCTAATCTAGTGGTGTAGCAATGGCGGAGCGAAGGGGTGGGGATGGAAGTCGACTGCTCCCGGGAGCAGGTTGAGTGGGAGAGGCTGCGACATTTTCTTTTAATTTCCGTAGGCCGAAATAGCTGCTGAAATGTAACAGTTAGGATAAAGGAAGGCCAGACACACTCATTGCTTCGCTGGCATGCCACCCTCCCCCAGGCGCTGTAATTTACAAATCATCGGTATGCCACTGTTCTTATACCTCAAGGTTTTGTGCTATATTAGTACAGTGTCAATCAAACCTGTCAATAATGCATTTAATTTTACATACACGCAGAAACTCACACGGATAATCATAAAATGAGAGCGCACCGCAAGCGAACAGCTGATTCAACGTTTCTGCGAAGAGTTCCATCTCCCGGTATATTATTATCACGGCACAACAACCCACGACCAGGCACCTTTCTCTCCAAGTTCTTATTCCCTTATAGTCAATTTCATAACTATGGCGGGAACAGCTTGTAGTCGCCCTGCACAACAATAATCCGACCCTCCATGGCGTCGCCTGCTCCGTCCCCAAATTATTTTGATGCTTTTTTCTTAAACCGCAAAAAAAAAAAAAATATATAAAAAATACGTCATTCATTAAAACTCACTTAATAATTATTGTAAACAGCAAATTTTAGTAAAATGTTGAAAAGACCAAAAGACACCTTTAAAGAGTAGGATGAACAAATTTAAGACCTAGTGAAAGAATGAAATAAAATAAGATATTAAGGGAAAAAATGGTTTTAGCACCAAAATAACAACAATAATGTAATAAAAATAAGAATAACAATAACAATAAAAGATAAGGGTTTTAAAGTCTTTTTACAGCATTTCTAGAGTTTTCTTTCTCCCCCCCCCCCCCCCCCCCCCCGATGATCCTGTTACTCAAATGTCACGAACAAGGACATTTTTGGCATGAATAAAAGAGTTCAAATAAAGCCTCTTTTTATTCAATACCTTGTTTTTTTTTTATATGGTTCGTGGATGATAAAATGTCGCTCCGTGTCTGCGATAATTTCTGATTTCAGTAAACGTATTTTTAAACGTATTTTGGCCACAACAAAGTCTAGTATCTTAATCGGGGGCTTTGATGCATGCAGGATCGCAACACGAACGGCCACCAGCTCCTCCATTTATCATATCGCCAGTACTTACATAAAATCTCCATTTCGGTTAATACCCCCTAATCACTTCGTGCAAGTTTCCCTATTCATATTTATAATTAATAATATACCCTCTTTTCCTCTTTTCATTTGCCTTACGCCTATCTCGCCTAACACCCTTAACGTAAACAAATAATCTGCATACTCGTCTAAGAACATGACTGCGGGAATCTCCAAGAACAAAGGGCTCAAATACATCAAAACATGGAATATACAATATTAAAAATGCAACTTTTACGCATTGCGAAGTTTTCTTTTCCCTTTAATCAGGATAGTGTTGGCTTTCACTTCCACATTTTTGAGAATTCTATCAATTTTGGTTTTAAAATACAAAAAAAAAAAACAAACCAACAACACCCACTCTACGTGTGGTACTATTTAATGTCAATTTAAAAATGCTTTTAAATAACGATAGTAATAATAATCATACAATAATGGAGCTAAGGGTGAAAGTTCTGCCTTCAAAGGCCCGTTTTTGGGAGGGCTCCAAAACTCTGGAAGCATTCTCATCGCCGGTAACTCGACTTATTGTGATGTAAGGAGATAGTATAAAAATGCTGCAAACTCTGGGTAATTTGTTCATTTTGCATAATTCACACGTAACATTCACAACAAACACTTCCGACTCCATGCTTTCAGAACGGGGACACGCTATTATGATCTATTTTTAGGACCGTGACGCAGTTTCCCTAATCGTTCATTCGCTGAAGAAACATGGATCGCCTGTAAACTTCAGCGGAAATGGGTAAAACAAATTCTAGAGTTTGCGCGGAATCCGGTGTCGATACTGATTCTGTCAATGTATTTCTTTGTCTGTGGAAGGAACTTTACTTTGTGGTAATAGATCTAGATCATTATAAGTAATAAAGATATTTCTCCCTGGCAGGGCCGGGTAACTCAGCTAGTAATAATAATAATAATAATGATAATGATAATAATAATAAATGCTTCAAGTTTCTGGTGAGCTCAGTAAGCACGTATGGAACTTTTACTTGCACTGCACCGTGTAGCAAAGATAAAATATTAAATGAAAGTTCCGAATAAATCATAATTATCTTAATCAATGACACAATGTGTGGGTCATATTTGTGGCACACATCAGTCTGTCTTGGTGCGTTTTAACCAATAAACTAATATTATTCTACTTTTAAAGGCCAAGCATCTCAGCAATTGCATCTCCCTGATACATAAATTTGCTACGTCTCGATGTTGCGATTGCGCTGTTAAATCCTATCCATTCCTCTTGGAAGGTGAAAGTGCCCAGGGATTTCACTATTGGACTTTAAGTGCCTGACTTGATTCTTTCTATGATTTGGTCCTGATCTACTGTCTCCAGAATGTGTGGGGCGTTGATGAGTACGCCAAGTGTGCCGCTCAGAGAGACCAGTATAAAGATGACCATCAACAGTCGGTCCAAAACAGCGGCCAGGTATTTCCAGTCATCAAGTACCTATAAGGGTGTAAAGTTACAGATTGGGTAAATGTGTCTTCAAGCAGAAGGACGCTTGCTGCCTGCAATCGCTTATGCTGTGAGCCTTATTTTCTTTCTTCAGTGCCACGCTTTGAACCACACTATGTTCGTATTGTAATGGTTGAGATGAATGAATATATGGATGGATGGATGGTTGCATGGATGAATAGATGGACGGAAAGATGGACCGATTATGAATGGGTGGGTGGATGAATGGATGGATGGATGAATGGATGGATGGATGGACTGATGGATGAAGGTTTGTATAAATGGATGGGTGGATTGTTCGATGGATAGATGGATGATTGGATGGATGAATGGATGGATGGATGAATGGATGGACAGATGGATGAATAGATGGATGGATGGTTGGCTGCTGGCTGGCTGGCTGGATGGATGGATGAATGGATGGATAGATGGATGGATGGATGGATGGATGGATGGATGGATGGATGGATGGATGGATGGATGGACAGATGGATGGATGGATGAATGGGTGGGTAGATGGATGGGTGGACAGACGGATGGATGGATGGATGTTTGGATGGATGGATGGATGGATGGATGGATAGACGGGTGGATGGATAGACTGATGGATGGAATAGATGGGTGAATGAATCGCAGGAGCAACTGCAAAGAAGATCTGAAATTATCTGATTGACTGATAACAAATAGAAATAAAAAGCAAATTTTTACACACAAGTTGCAGTCTTACCGTATTGTAATCTTCCTTGTTTTGCAGCTGATGACAAATGAACTGTATAGCATTACTGGCACTGTAAACCTCTTTGGTGAGTATGAGGCGCATCTGTTGTGGAGTTATGCCATGGAAAGGCACAGCAGCGGCGTCCTCATTTCTACCAGAGCCATATCGTTTGCCATCTTCCAGACTCTCATCAGAGTGGCTGGTGCCAGAGTCCCTCAGCATACACTTATGCCCATTGTTGGGGACTGTGGGAGGGATGAACTCTCGCATCTCGGTTGTTCCACTATCTGCCATTGCATAAACAAGAAGCATTTTTTGGGGGGTCATTTCTAAAGAATTTTCTGCCCCTGTCGAAAGTAGAACTTGATATTGTTTATATAGAAATGTACTCGATACATGCAGGTGCCTTGAATGTATATATAAGAAGAGGTGAAGAAAGGAATTTTCATGTAAACATTTGGAAAATTGAAGCACGAAAAAATTGAAGTCAAGTAGCACCTGCACTCGAATTTTTTCCTCAGTTCAAGCTTTACAGAGAATCTGGTGTGCACTTGCTTCAAGGCAAAGTAAATAATTGCGGAAGATTGGCCTGGTCTAGTCACTAACGAAAGAAACTTAAATGTGAATGTTGTAACCACCACATTCAGGCAGTTTAAATTTCATAGACGGTATTCGACATCTCCCTATAAAGTGAAGTTATTCAGATCAAATTTAACATTATCATTTTCAGCCATTACCACTGTTTATTCTGCCTGCAATGTTTATCTTTCTTTTCTTAAAATAGGACATTGATTACTCCTTGCATGATTAACATTCTATTCCATTCTTATGCACGATTTCTTATCATTCGTTGCATGCCAGATATAGATATTTATAATTATCCTGCATTTGTTTATTAATTTTGATTTGCATAAAAATATAATGTGTGATTCAAAATTTTGGCATTTTATAATATTACACTTTCAATATATTTTGTGTTGGTCTTGCTCATGAATCTGCAAGTGTCTAAAATTGTATCCATTGTATTAAAATTCCAGGCGAGAATAAAATAGGAATTGTTAGTTCTTCGTGCCAAAGCGCGAGAATACAAACAAAGGGATATTTCCTATAGAGCATTGAAATCATTAATTTATGTACGTCAAACCAGATTTTTTTTAATAAGTAAGAAACAACAACAACATCAGCAACAACAACAACAACAGCAACAAAAACCTGATATGTTTGGAAAGGATTAGTTGAAGAACTGAAATGTTCGTCGCGATGTTACTTTCATGGAATGCGTTCTGTCCCCTAATTTCGTTTTTTTTGGTTTGTTTTGTTTTTGTTTCTTCTTTCGGACTGCGCACTACAACCGCCAGATATCTATATTCTGTTGAATTTGAAACACTTTTGTTTAATTTCGTATTCTTGGACATGTATGATCTTCAAAACAGTAATAAAGCATCTAGAGGGAGGAATAATTATTTTCAGAATTTCTGCCTAGGTCAAGCCGAACTTCAAGAAAATGACAGCAGATGATAAACAAGAAACTGAAGTTCATTAGGGGGAATTGTCTGCACAACCAGCGTGCATTAATGGATCGCGTGTATATTTTACATAACATAACTCATAAACATTACTCCTTTCCCTTTTTTTTTTCTTAAAGCGTAAATCAAGGAGGAAAATCAAGAAAAATTGCATGAAATCACGATATTCTTGTTCTTGTAACCTGAATAAAATATCTATCGTGTGGAAATTACAGAATGTAAAGCAATTTATTTGAATGAAAAACACTGGGCACAAAATGTTCTTTCTGTACAGTTGTATGAAGCATTTAGCAATGCTGACAAATTTTGTCCATATCAAAGCTGGCTCGGCCTTTGTGCAAATAATATCGAGTGTATGTTTGAATCATTTTATTATTTACAATATAAAAGAAGACAAGTACTCAAGAGCCTTCTCAACTTCACAAGAGTTCAGTAGCAGTGCGTCTATCAAGATGCAGGGAAAGTAGTAAACATCTTTCTTCCCATTCATCCCAATGCTGGGAGTGTGAAGAAGGGGGTGCCACGGGGTGAGGCGAAGGCTAGGGGCAGGGCCATACAAGTGGCTATCTTCAAAAAGGTTTTCTAAAAGGCGGTAACATATTAAAAATATAAATAAATTCACCGCCTGGGTTCAGACTGTCATTAATTTAATGACCTCTAACGCAAATGCGTAAGACGAACGCTATGTTTATGATCCCAATTTTGTGCGTGAACACCGGTTAATGTGTTCGCTTTAACTAACCCAAAGGATGATGAATCTATTGCTCGATGCATTGTAAGGTGTAAGCCAGACCAAGGCTGGCGTAGGCGCCGAACTGATGGTTCGCCGCCTAATTATTATGCATTACTCTAAAACACTAGACTACTCACTGTCCACACCGCGATGGTATAGGCAGACAGTAGTGTTTTAGTGTGATGCAAAATAATTAGGCGACGAACCATCAGTTTGGGGCCCACGCCAGCCTTGGTGTAGTTTATCTCTAAGAGGTACAGGGATGAAGATGCCAGCTGGTTTTTTTCTTTTTTGGTTGAGGAAGTTTCTAATTTGAGAGCAACTATTAACACCCCCCCCCCCCTTCCACACACACACACACAAATAGCACGCCTTGATTTAGGACTTACTTAGTCAAAACTCGATCCTAGTTCTTGTTTGTTCCAAATCCACTTTTTTGCCCAGCTGAGAAATTCGTCGTTAAACATTTGAGGCTTTAGTATTATTATAAGGGATATGAATGAATCGGAAAACGGAAGTGTGAAACAGCCCGATAACTGCCATAACGCATTATAAACAAGTGTCAAGGTATGCACTAGCTGTACATCTTCTCTACAGACTTATGACAAACAAGAACTAAGATCGTGAATGCACCTGGTACGCCTCTCTGAGAGACCCTGGTCATCCTCATTTGGACGTATGAGAGAATTCTCACCCTATCTTAAATCCGCTAACTTACCATCCGTTGACTGATGACTACCAGAGGCCGAAGAAGAAACTGTGACAGCGCCCACATTTCCAGAATGGCTCTTGCTAAACTTCTGACGCCAGGCAAGGACTCGGTCCGCCTCTCTGTGACAATAGAAATGAAAACAAATAGTACGAAAAATTAAACAAACATTTTTATTATGCAGCTATTGAAATTAAACAAACATTTTTATTATGCAGCTATTGCGGTGACAGTAGACTATCAAAAACTAAACATTTAACTCTATTTTTCGCTCCAATAATAATTTTTTTCTTTTCAAGCCAAACATCTGCATTGTGGTAAGAAGGCCATCTACAAATCGAGGGTATGAGTTAGACTATGGTAACACAGTATCTTCAGGAGAAGCAAGTCACGGGACAACTTTCTTTTTCCGACTTAATAGTTACGATAATTTAAGAACGCTATTTAACCATTAGTTTTAAGAATTTAAGCTCCACCTTATAACACAACCTGTGAGCTGTCAAGGACTATAAACATACCAAAATTTCATATTTAATATCTCAGTTTTTGAAAAAAGTCGAGTTACGATGGTTTACAATACAGCTCTTGAAATGACAACTTCAAAACTTAAGATACATCTAAATGAAACCTTAGAACTTAATACCTTAGCAATGTATCATGATACAACACTGGAAATAAGATCTACTTATAAAACCGGTCCCCACTCGAATTTCAAGATGATGAAAGAGAAACTTTGGATCTAAGTGACATTAATAAGCAAGTCGTTACATTATGCACATAGAGCAAAACCTAACATGATTTAATCATACTTCTATTTTGCTCGTGGAATGAAAAACACATTTAATACAAAAACCGCGATGCTGAAAGAGAGAGTACTGAATAACATGCGGATGTTCTGAGATTTCATTCCGTCATACTGGGTGTATTCTACAACTAAGAAAAATTTGTTTGTCCCGTCAAAGATTATTTCTCCACCCGTAGATTTAATAGTAATGGCCCATTCATAGATAAAGAAAGACAGAGAGAGAGATAGTGAGAGAGAGAGAGAGAGAAAGAGAAAAAGAGAGAGAGAGAGAGAGAGAGAGAGAAGTAGAAAGAAAGAGAAAGAGACAGACAGACAAACAGAGAGAGAGAGAGAAAGAGAGAAATAGCTAAAGAGAGAGAGAAGACAGACACACATAATATATAATTATTATATTATATATATAGGCCTTTATATATATTATAAATACACATACACACACACACACACATATATTGAGAGATATATATATATATATATATAGAGAGAGAGAGAGAGAGAATCCCATTTTATGAATCGGTTACCTTGACTCGGAACTTGTAGAGGCTTGCGATGTCTGTTTTTTCTTCTTTTTGTTGGAATCAGCTATAGCGGCTGCCGCTTGTCTTATGAAGATATTTGCTCTTGGAACCTACGATAGAATTTGTCAATACAATTGTGAACAGTGACATGTAAGCTCTTAAAGGCAACAAAGAACAAAATAGTGGTTTTCCTAACTTAAGAAATGATTACCTTATTTTATGTAGGTTTTTTTTCGATCATTTCCGAAGATAGTAGGAGTGAAAGTTATTATTATGTATTTTGAGACGTTCTCGTATGGTGTGGTACTTCAGATTCAAGAAGAACGTACGTCATAGATCTAAATGCGTGCATATCTGAATATCAATGTGTTTTTATGAGGAAAAAGTGAGACATCATGATAATTAATTATGTAAACTGTTTGCTTGTGTATAGACCCCTCCTACCTCACTCCCACCCAATCCCCAGACTTGCACCATCACGCCATTTTCATCTATATTCCAAACTAACTTCTCCCCAAGAATGGGATTCTGAATCCTGTGTTAAACAAGCCAAGCGCTTCGGGGGAACTCCTGGCTCTAGAAATACATTCTTCCACAAACAAACTTTACGTTATCTCCCCTCACATTTAAATATTTTATATGGTTGTTTCCCCTTGACCAACCCAATAAGCCAGATGATCTTGGCGATAGGCAGTCTAATTTCTGAAACGAAGGTGGGGTTTCCAAATAGAGATTGTGGATTATTGTGACTAATTAAGATTTATTATTCTTTTCTGTGTAGGTTTTCGGGTCTGAAACAAAATGTTACGCATAAAAAGTTTCAACTAACAGTGTTTAGCCTGACAATGCCGTTCTGCGATCATTAATAGTAAGAACGCCGTTGCCGTAAAACGTAACATTAAAGGCTCTGTGTAACTTGTATCATATCGACGAGATGACAACCGAGAGCCTAAATATGGAACTGAAAAACGCCCCAAATGAAGCAATTGAGCTTGACGCGAAAGTTATCTTTAATATTATCTCCTTCTGATTATCTATCTCATCCTCTTCATGTGAAAACTCTGAGAATTTGTAATAACTCTGTTTTTTTATTTATTTATTTATTTATTTATTTATTTATTTATTTATTTATTTATTTATTTATTTATTTATTTATTTATTTATTTATTTATTTATGTCACCTCAATGAATTGTCCCCAAACCCCAAACAGGCAAAACTAGTTCAACCAGTACTTCAGATGCAGTAAAAAGTATTTACATCTAATAAAAATGCTACTAAATTAATCGCTCATTTGCGTGGAATTGCTAGTAGTGGCAAACCTCCATTTGAGTATATTTTCAATATTGCTCTTCAGAAGACATGTGTCACTGCGTGCTTGGATGAATCCTAGAAGTCTCACGAATACAGTGTGGCTTACCTGTGGGGTATTTGGGTACGACGGTGGTGGTGTACAACTCTTTGGTTGCCAGCGGTTCTCATGATCTGGCCGTTCCATGAACAAATATTTGGGCAGCCTAAATGGCATAAATAGAATCAAAAGTTCCGCTTTTTCTTTTTTCTATGTATTACTCTGTGCATGTCACAACTGCATAGCGCTATCCATTTACAGTAATCTTAATCTGTTCAGCTTGAAAGTAAAAGTAATGCTCATACTGGTTCATAAATAACATGATTATATAACTATGTATCTCCACTTGATAACTTACAGTGAAAATAAAAAAACATTAACAGGGATAATAACAATGGTTAAGGCAACAAACCTAAAAGGTAAATTTTGCATAGGTTTAGTTGCTTTCCCTGCAAAGACATGTTCATATTATAGTGCATAACATTATTATATATAAAATTAGTATTACTATCTTTTAAATTGATTTATATTATAATTGAACAAGACTGTATGGTGTACATCAGTTACTTTCCTGAAATCCCCTACACACTTACTTGTAGAGAAATAACCAGCACATCCATTTGGGCATGATGTCTGTTCCTGGTGTTTTATGATTAGCAAAAATAATAGACACTGTGACCAAGATCTCCATCACGTTCATGATAAAGGTGAAAGTGAAATATTTGGCGATAAGGGGGATGGTAATTGAAGGAGGCAAAATCTGGAAAAAATGAGAAGCAAAAAAAATAAAATAAACGCTCATACAGTGTTTTTGCTGGTAGATGAATCTGTTGTTGATTGAATGGGACAGTGAGTGAGTGTGTGTGTGAGTAGGTGAGTGAGTGAGTGAGTGAATGGGCGAGTGAGTGAGTGAGTGAGTGATTGAGTGATTGGGTGTGAATAAGTGAGTGAATGTGTGAGTGAGTGAGTGATTCAGTGATAATAAATGAGTGAGTGAGTGAGTGAGTGAGTGAGTGAGAGAGTGAGTGAGTGAGTGAGTGAGTGAGTGAGTGAGTGAGTGATTGAGTGAGTGAGTGATTGAGTGAGTGAGTGATTGAGTGAGTGAGTGATTGAGTGAGTGATTGAGTGAGTGAGTGAGTGAGTGAGTGAGTGAGTGAGTGAGTGAGTGAGTGAGTGAGTGAGTGAGTGAGTGAGTGAGTGGGTGAGTGAGTGATTGATTGAGAGTGTACATTTGTGCTTGGGTAGGTAAAAACATCTCTCTCAATTAGTATATCAGGAGTGAGCACAGGAGGAAAGAGATGACGAAAATCTATCAACAATCTCTTCTTTCTGGGGAAAGCTCGATTTTTATATCAAAAAGAAAAACGCAGGACGCTTGACATGATTGTGTCATTTTACAGAGGAGGGAAACAAATACGAATATAGCCGGAACTAAAAAAACAGCGAAGAAACAGATAAACAATACGGAGAAACTGCGTAGCGAAACTAAGCTAGAAATGAGATAAAATGTGAAATATAATAGGTGATACAAAAAAAAAAGGAAATATGAGCAACGAGGAAAGAATACGTTAAGAAAGACACAGACACAGAATGTCAATACGAACACACACACAAACACACACATACACACATATCAAATTTGTTCATTTCCAATACTCGTACATTGAGGAAACAACACATTGCATTGCACAGAAGCGGAAATACGTAGGCTACTATGGTCCTTTTCATTCTTGCTTTCCAAATCTGCTGGTGTGATGAATATTGGTGTAATGCAATGATGCTGCTGCTTTGCTTTTTATTATGAAAAGATGTCAAATTTGAACACACAAACGCATACAAACACGCACACATTTCCCACTCACACATACCAACACAAACACCACGCACATAAGGATGCTTTGTACCTTTTGTAACAAGAGCAGAAACACAACCAAACTGACAAGTACTGAAATGACCAGGGTGATTTTCTCTCCACCGTCAGCAGGCAGCACAAACACACAAAGGCACACTAGTGCATGGAGGAAACACGGGATGATGAGATTCACCGTGTAAAACAAGGTTTTCCTTCTTAGCGTCAGCTTGTACACTATAATCTCTTTAGGCTGTGAGAGAAATAAAAACAAGAACGAAACATTAGTCTTTATGCGTCTCTTTCACAGTGAATATAAAACCATGCCTGTAGTATACTGTCTCCCTGTTTTTACTAAAATGTGATAATGGCTACTCACTGTGTGCGATAAGGCGGAAAACGCTTCAAGTTTTCAAAGATTTCCTTTCACACCGTCAAATTTGGCATTTTACAAAATGATTAAACATATCTATGTTGGTAATATTTAGAAGATTATTATCTCAGGGTTTTGAAAACATAACTTTTAATTTTTAAAGTATGAGCCCCTTCGATTATTATTGCGCCAGCATAGACCAATTCCTCTGCATTCAAAAGATGACAAAAAAATACCAAAGATGTATATCTGCGTTGCAAAGCCTCGCGTGAGAAATAATTCACAACATTACAATAAAATGTATAGGACAGCTCTGCCTCTGAACACCAAATGTCAAGTCAAAAAAGCCCCCGCACGTGATGCCTCTTGCAATGAATGAAATAGAAACTCTGAAATACATCGCATTTCATATAAGGCTGATGGTCAGAGTGACCATATAAACAGGATTTAAACCAGTATCATTGCTAACGGAATCAAAATTGTCAGTCGAGGTAATAATTATGAAGGAAAAATAATGCCGAGGTCTAAACAAATGCTAATATAAAGTACCTCATAATTATAGTATTTATTTTGTTTTATAACTTGTACCCAACTGTAACCCCCTCCCCTCCCCCAATTTGGCGCTCACCCTTACTTACACCAATGCACTTAGTTATCTCATGCATCTCCACCATTCATCCTTCATTCATCCTTCCGTCCATCCAGTCATTCACTTTTCATACATTCAGCCCCATACACTCACCAAAATCCAAGTCTGGACTCACAGTTAAGTGCTCGTATCAATTTAACATTCTGCATTTTTAAAATTGTTTGATTGTTTTATTGGTTCAATATTCCAACTGGTTATATTTTTTGTCTCTGATGAAAGTTTAAACACCGAAAGCTTGGTTTTTTGCCTTCCCTCTTTCTTTGTGTTTTGTTGTATCGTTTTGGTTTTATTTCTCTTCTCACGCGAGGCTTTACTACCTACAACCTTTTCTTTTTTTTTGGCCAAATTTTGAATTTGCAATACCTGGCTTGTAATGCTGTCGCTGATGGTCTCAATATGTCCTGGGCAGTCAATGATGTCCCAGGCACCGTTCTTCATATAGTCTGTTAGATCTAAATTATTATTGCCATCTTGAAAACGGTAAGTCAAAGTCATTCCTTCAAAAGTCCAGGATCCAAACTTCATTTCGCAGACCTGATTTGAAAAAGACAATGTTACAGTATTTTGGAACAAAAAAAAGACCTAGTTTGAAGGAAAAAATAATGTGATATTGCTTTTTCAAGAGAAAATCCTGTCAAATGTATGGCACTATCATGAATGAAATAGAAACAATAATCTCATCCGATCTCCAAAATGCGTTCTGTGACAGTCCATGTCCAAGGGCAGGGAAAAAAATGAGTCACGCAGGAAAATATTATTTATGAGGCAAGTGACAGCAGAACTGTAAGAACCAATGATAAGACCAAAAAAAAAACAAAAACAAAACAACAAAAAAAAAACAACCCAACCCAAACTAGAAACCATCACCAATTAAAAATATCGGCCAACATTGAACTGGTGCAAATGTTTATTGGGAAATAATGTGCTGTGTAAAAGTATAACTAATGATTCAATCCTACATGATTTCTCTAGAATTTACATCAGAATTTAGCATTCGTGAAAAAAAAAGTTGCATATATGGACCATTTAAAATTTGCACAATACAACTTTGGTTTTAATTACAAAAAAGACAATGCACCATCTCCCATGATAATATTCTACTCTTACAAATATTGGTAACTAGCTGTTTTAATATTGTACTTCTCCTTTCAAAGAACGGACACGTTCAAGTAGGTTCATATTCTTGTCCCGAACACATTGCCAGAATAGTAGGGAGAAAGGCATATATTTACCACTATGATAAATGTCGAATGAATTGGCAAAACAATATTTTATGAAGTCAGATTTTTGTCATATTGTTGTATGTGCTTTTTTGCCTTTTCGAGAAAATGAGGTTTAAAGTTTGGTCGGCAAAAGGGCTAAAAGACAAAAAACAACACGTCACAAACGCATAACTCGGAAAGTTTTTAATGATTGGAATGACATTTAAACACAATGAAATTAGGTGTGAGAGAACCACTTTCATGACAATACCACAAAGTCGGCAAAATGTCGCATACCACATGGCAAATACCCCTCTATATTCTCAGTAGCTTTTCGGAAACAGTCCAAAATTTCACACTGGACTCACCTGTTGATCAAAGGGGAAATACTCAACATCAATGGTACAAGAGCTGGTGTAGATAGCAGGGGGAATGAACTTGACGTTGCCATTGTTTTCCAAGACACAGTTTGGGTTGTAGTTGGGCTCGAAGTTCCCGTCGGCACTTGAAATGAGTGATCAAAATTGAGAACCGGTAGAAGATACTGATACAATTCTGTCAACATCAATACATGGACTATTGAAATATTTTTTAGCAACGAGTTGTTATCAGTGCCAGACATGGAGACTTGTCCAAAGACAAGGAGCAAAATAACAGCTTGTGAGATGAGATGTCTCTCAAAGAAAATGAACATCACCCGACGAGATCAGATCAGAAACGAAGTCATCAGAAACAACTTGGGGACTGTGCCATGTTTAGAACATAAAGAAAAACAACGGCTGAAGTGGTTTGATCACCTCATGTGGCTTCCGAGCGAATAGCCAGCACACATAGCTTATAATGTGAAAAGGCATGGTTCCAGAGGAAAGGGGCATCCCAGAAAAAGATGGATAGAAGGTGGCAAAGAAACAACCGAAAGAAACAATCGAAAGAATCAATCTAATCATGGCAGTCGCTACCCACAATGCCCAGGTTGCATCTCCCCTCGATGTTTAACAGCACATGAGGATAGAAAAAGGAAAAAGGAAAAGGAAAGGAAAGGATTGAAATATTAATGAAAACCTCAAATTATTATCAATTCTTTGAACTGTATACGATGATATATTAGTTTAAGAAAAGGTTTGAAGAAAATAGCCATCTATTGAATGTCCCCCTAATTGATATAAATATTGTCCTGCTATATTTCACACATGGGGTTTGATACGACCAGAATTGATGTTTGTCCCTGTCTAACTTCTACCCACAAACAATCAAAAACACGAAACGCATACACTCACACACACACACACATACACACACACACACACACACAAAATCTCCAATGTTCTTTCTTAACCACTACAGAAATAGCTTTCTCTTTTCAAATCCTTAGGGTATCTTATTCATATCCAATAAACAACGTCTGCATCAAACAACAACACAAGTTATTTAAGTCAAAGTTAATATGTAACAAAAAATACTGTATAATACAATGGAACCATTTTTCTTTGGTCTTTCCACATTGACAGTGCTCAGGATTTATATCTGCACTTAAATCTTCGCTAAGTGTTATTATTCATCAGTGTGTTTGACTTAGGTCATGCCCAATCATGAGGCGTGCTTATCCTCTTGTTTTCCTGAAAATAGTTTTTGAGCGAAAGCGTGTTATCATTTAAAGCATAACTGAATCAGTTATATGTTACATGTGCACACGGCACATACACCCATAAACATAGCAGTGTTTCTTTCTTATGGAAATGTTGTCGGACATAACTAACAAAAGTTTGTTGTTAGTGGGACATAGTGTTTTACATAGAAAGCTATAGCTGAACGTTGATCTCAACACAGTATTTTCTCTATTTGGTTTTGTAATTGGACCTACGGCCACCTAACAACATCTCTCACAAAATATTTTCAGAGGCAGTCAATGTGACTATTCCGGAAGGAGCATACATTTGAAAGCATGGCCACTTCATTGACAGACCAATTCATAGCCTGTGGACTTACTTGTTAAAGAGTACTACATCAGGCACCCACATATTCTCGTGACTTATTTTGACCTGCGTAATACCATCATATTCATCCGGATTCCAAACCAGCTGATAGTCGTTCCAGTACTGAAATACACAAATACAAAAAAAAAAAAGACATTTCGATTTAAATGGAATCTATACGACCTAAACGATGAACAATGAGCCCATTGTAATAAAAGTACCGGTGTCAACAAAAACAATCCTGGAATAGAAATGTCAAGCGGGGAAGAAAAAATGAATACATAAACGAATAAATATGGGATTAAATAAATAAATAAATACATAAGAAGATAAGAAAGTAAATAGATGGGTAAAGCAAGAATAATGGTGGAAAGAAACGTGGTGTTAAAAATGAGAGAGACAGAAAGAGGGAGAGAGGACGAGTGAGAAGGAGAAAGAGCGAAAGAGAGAGACAGAGAGAGATAACGTGTGTGTGTTTGTATGTGTGTGTGACAGACAAATAGATAGACAGGCAGACAGGCAGGCAGACACAATGACACACAGGACATGGGACAGGAAGAGAAGGCGAGACATAATTATTTCAAGTCAAGTATCAACCATTTCCGTCCTAGCTGTTTATCCTCTTGCTATGTCTGAATGAAGCGAGAGCTGAAGTTCACCTAAGTACCGTTTTCTGAATAAGCCACTTAAGTTCTCGCTGTCTAAAGTTTTTGCAGAAACTGAAAATGCAGAAAAGAATGAGTGAAGGGGCAGAGGGACCCGGAAAACATGGCATGGTGGTAAATTTGCTTTCTGTAAACAATTACATTTCTTGAAATTATGCCAAAGCACTCGAAACAAACAAATCCCAAAACGACAGAAAACTTTTCATTGTTTAAATATAGACATCTTCGCTCTTACATCCAGGACAGCTTTTTTTTTTCTTTTACAAAGAAAAGCAGAGACACTTCTGACCCATTAGAATCACTCGTCAGGACTCGTGACACTCTTTGTTTAGAATACAGTGACGTATTACTAAGTGTAGCCTTGCTGTCTGTTCTACACTGTACGGGTTCTTGGAATCCTTTGATGAGGTCCGGTTGGAGCAAATTTCAAGAAAAAAAAATGTCCGGCAAAGAAAGCCGCAGACTGGCAGAACATAATATACGTCAGTTGCAGTCAGCCAACTGTCAGTTACATTACACGTGCTTTTCTACCCTAATCATGTAGTTTCGACGTTGCAAATGCGTATTGAAAAGTGTACTGTTCGCTAAACTGGCAACAGTTCCATCAAAGAAAAACAGTATACAGACAACAAGCTTCAATCTCCATACTGATGCCTTAAACAGTATTCGCAATCTTTCTTCTCGAATTCTCTGGCTCACCCTCTCTCTCCTTCTCCCCTCTGCCTTTCCCTCTACTCCCACTCTCTCACCGTTCCTCTCTCTCTCTCTCTTCTCTCTCTCCCTTCCCTCTTTCTCTATTCCCTTTTCTCCCACCCCTCCTCTCTCTTTAGCTCTCTCATTCATCTCCCTCTCCCAGTGCATGATGCTCTGTTTCCACAAAATAGTTTCTATCATTACAATCATGTTTTCTCTGGATGCATTATAATATGATCTGGAAAGTAAGCTGAAAAGAGAATTCTATTTTTTTAGGAGGCGGCCCCCTGTGAGGACAAACTCATTGAATATAAAAAAAAAAAAACGTTCAGTGCATGCCTAAACAAAAATAAATCAATTATAAGAATTTTATTATCGAACCCTTGAAAACCCTTTAGAGCACCAATTTCTCGACTAGTAATGCCTGACAGTTAAATGTTATTTACATGTAGTAGAAATATTAACACTTTGCATTATTTCTTTATAAGTAGGTTATACCCCCCCCCCACTAGCCCCTTTATCTCTCTCTCTATCTCTCCCTCTCCCTCTCTCTCCCCCCCCTTCTCTCTTTCCCTATCTATCTCTGTATGTGTCTTACTTTGCCGCTCTCTTTCTCAAGAACAATGCTGTTGTTTATGTCTGTACTTTCACCATTTCTCATTATTTCCTTCATTAAGGAAATGTATGAACATTAATATGCAATAATCTTCATAATGAGACGAAGAAACAGGATGCTGCATACCCGTTATCAAGTTTCAGTCTGCCCCTTTTTAATGCCTGGAAATAAACTCTTAAACAAGGAGATATTTTATTTTATCCGGGGGATACTTTACAATAATGTTCCAGACATTACGGGTTTAAGTTTGACTTTGACTTTTATGGTGCGTCGGCGCGATAATGGCCAGTTTGCGCCTTTCTCGGTCTATTTGGGTACTCTATTCATGTCTGGTATTCAGTGCTTCTACATTTCACTAACAGAATTAAATAGTTCTAACTTTGTTATATTAGTAAACTTCTCAAACGTTGTTCTGGATAATATGCACAGAACTGTGTAAAAATTAATGTGTGCGAGAAATCATTTTCCCGAAATTTTAAATGAATCAGAGAAGGAATCACAGAGTACTTTGAAATGTATTTTGAAATATTTATCTGTATGGATAGATTTGGGATGAGGTGCTGGTGGGGATCATAGATGCCACACGGACTCAGCAATACCAGAATGTCTCGCGTTTCCGGTACTACATGACTGAAAAGGCTTTATGCAAGAAAAGTCCATCAGCCCCTAGCGCATTATCATCAGCATAATGGCCTTGTGATGCCCATAATGGCAGGATACGTCAGTACAGCTTTTCGAATCCGTTGATATGATTTCCCAGCAAAAGACTCGGGCGAGCTTAAAGCGAGCTGAGGACATGAGGAAATAAAACACTGCTTAGCAAAAGGTCAACGATCACCACATCCCACTTTTCGGGGGTCAAGTGCTTGAGATTTTCTTTAAAAAACTGGCCAGGTTTGTGCCTTGACACTTGAAGATCAGGGAATGTTCGAGATTGTCACATTCCAGTGATTCAAGTTTGACAACATCCAACATCACGTCGTGTAAGTATGTGTAGTTAGTCAGAACTTATGCTGTTGTTTTTAGCTCTTTATTTTAGGAGGTTCGCTGCTCTTGGCATTTACACCTCACTTTTTTTTTCTTGTTCTTTATTTTTTGTGTGTTTTTGTGGTAAGTATTAATTACATGTATTATTATTATTTTTTAAAATTTTTCCTCGGCAGCCAGCCATGTTAGACCTGCTCTTCTTGACTTTCAGCTGCTAAGGTATCTTTAACGTGAGCAACGTGCATATGGGCCATCCCAGTTTTTCGTCCTTATCCGAGAAGACTTGGTGCTCGATTCTACTTACCATGGGATCGGGGACAGGAATTCCCCCCCCCCCCCCCCCAAAATTCCAACATGCCTGCGTCGACCCGGAATCGAAACCGGTGCCTTCGGCATGAGAGGCGAGCACCTGGCTTATAGACCGCCGTGTCTGGGAACACAGAAGTAATGCTGCCTTAAGTAGTTGAATTAATAAAATGGAAGTGTCATCAAAAAGGTAGCATGTACCACGAAGGGAAATCTTCCACTTCCTTTCGCTCCTCTCCCCGTTCCGAATAATTATAAAAGGAATGGATACGATTTGAAGAGCAGTAGGGGGCAGGTTGGTCTAGAGGCAAGGTATTCGTCTCTCAAGCGGTAGCTAAAGGGTTCGATCCCCGGTCGGTGCAGACATGTTGAAATTTTGGGATTGCTGAATATTTTCCTGTTCCTGATCCTATGGTAAGTATATAGTAGGATCGAGCACCTCATCTTCTCGATAAGGGCGGAAAAACTCGGATGGCCCGTGTCCACGCTACGCAGGGTAAAGATACCTTGGCAGTTGGAAGTCGAGAAGCGCTAGGCCTAACAAGAACGCTGCCTGGGCACAATTAAAGAAAAAAGTGATTCCTGCACTGTGGCACTGCTCTGGTTGTAACTGGGCTGTAATGGCACCAAGGCAAATTTCCCACATGTGATCAGAGAAGTATACAAACACACACAAACACACACAAAAAGAAACAAAATAATGCAGTTATTGTCTATGTACTTAAAAACAATTTAATGTATTTCATGAATTTCAGTGGGATCTTGTATTCTATTCGTTAAGGAAGCTCATGCAGACCAACGGGTGTTCAGGAGTATATAATTAATAAAGTACATACAGCCTGTAAAAGATGCCCATTCTTCACCATATTCACTGTTTGGTTTAAGACTGGGTTTCCAGACAGGCTTTAAAAAAAAAAATGATTAGAGAAACCGCAACTTCACAAGCCAAAAGACAAGAAACACGTTTTGTTTTCATCGTCATTGTTTTTTCCCTCTCCGTACTCATTCCTCCTCAACCTCTCCTTTTCTACCCGCCCTATCCCCCACTAATTAATTTTCAAACTGAATGCTTGTCTAATTTACTCTTTCATGCAGTGGACGTATCGATGGGAGCCCAATAAAAAGTCCATTATATTTTTACCACCATAACAACACTTTTAAAGATTGCCTGAATCTTCAGTGAACACATTACATAGTTCAATAGCGATGCAAAAGCGATTGGGTTAGACTCATTTGACATTTAAGAAAATTATTTGCTGATTGAAGAGCGGTTTTCTGAGCGGTAACTGAACACTTACACCGCGTCCTATACTAGTTTTGAATGTCTATCTGAAATGGGCCATAACTCATGCAAAATTTGTCTTATCCAGTCTTGGAAAACGGAGTGGCTACGTTTACGGCAGCTGTAACTTTTATTTTTTCCCTTATTCTTATAGCACCCACATACTGATGACGAAGACCACAATCAGCTGACAGCCATAAACATGATTATAGTTAGGGCTCTAGAGTGCAGCTACAGGCCAGCAGACTATGTCTTGCACTGGTGATCTCTGTACTGTATCAATAGTAGTGGTGGCTACGGCAGCTAGAAATTAGTAGGAAGTGGTGAATGCAAGCATAATCTACCTCAATATAGACAATGCCGTCCTTGAACAGCCTCTTGGGAGTACTTTTCCGGGCTGATTCCACAGACCTGGAGCTTCTTATATAAAGCTGAACAAAATTGTCAGCCTGATATGCGGTAACTGAGTCCTGCAGGTCCCGAAAGGTGGAGAACCCTGCTCCTACTTGGAGCCCAGCAAACGAACCGGCCATCGACATTGGGGTCTTTCGTAATCCGCGCAAAGCGTCAGCTGATTGTTGTCTACGTCATCAGTTTGTGGGTGCGATAAGAATAAGGTCACAAATTAAAGTTACGGCTGCCGTAAACGTAGCCACTATCTTTGGAAAAACACTCTTCAATTTTTGAAACGATAATTCAGGCTGCAGCGTTGAGCAAATAGATTTAAAAAATAATAATAATAATAATAATAAATGGCCAAATTGCACAACAAATAATTGCGCAACTCCCATCACTAATTGATTTTTATACGAAGATGTTTCTTCCTTACTGATAACCCATTTTCAGTAACTTTATTTATTCCCTTTTTTTCAGGTAACTACAGATTCAGAAAGAACAGCACGCCATAGGTATTGTAAGGGAGAAGTTCTATAAAAATGAAGATTACAGTTGTGGCACTCGTGGCACTTGCTTTTGCATTGGCGGACGCCTACGTGAACTACTATGACGAATCGGCCAACATGGATTGCCCAGAGGGTCAGTACATGTACCACATACAAAGCATCCATAGCAACCGTCACGAAGATAGACGGTGGGATTTCCGCTGCCGTTCTGAAAGTCTCGGGAATTGTTCTTGGACAGGTAAAAACTATGTTCACGCCAATTTTGAACGACGGCTTGTTTTGAGACATCTTAAATGTTATAACGTATTCTTTAGTGTCATCTGTCCTTAGACAACTAGCCACTGTCACCAGGGATCGTTCTGTACAAATGGATAATGAAAGAAAAGAAATAGAAAAAAAAGTAATAGAGCCATATTAAAAAAGAACTCAGTAATTGAACTGTTCTTTTATCCTGGAGTAGATTTCACAGAAATAGCAGGAACAGTTAGAGATAAAAGATACAAAGGCAAGATGAGTAAAGAGGCAAATAAGTATATAATTTAATAGCTGGCTAGCTAGATGGACTGTCATGCCGACAAACAGGCAGCAGACAGTCAGGCAGATAGATAGATAGATAGATAGATAGATAGATAGATAGATAGATAGATAGATAGATAGATAGATAGATAGATAGATAGATCAGATAGATAGATAGATAGATAGATAGATAGATAGATAGATAGATAGATAGATAGATAGATAGATAGATAGATAGATAGATAGATAGATAGATAGATAGATAGACAGATAGATAGACAGATAGATAGATAGTTAGATAGATAGATAGATCACCAAACAAAAGCACATGTTTTCTCCAATTTGACCATAGCCACGAACAGATTTTCCTAGTGACATAATATTTAATATTGTGCACCAACACCATAATTATGAGCTATAAAGTCATGACTCTGTCCCATCTCGTGTCTTTTTATCCCGACAGGTTACGTCAATGAACTAGACGGCCTTCTTGCCTACATTTGTCCCGGCAATAAGGTTGTGTGTGGCATACAGAGCTACCACTCTAATCGTCAAGAGGACAGGCGCTTTAAGTTCAAATGTTGTGATGTGGCGGGTAAAATAACCAGCAATTGTTACTTTACTGACTTTGTCAATAACTGGGACCGTCAGCTGACTGTAAATGCTCCAAACGGACAGATCATAAAGGGTGCGGCCAGTAACCATGACAACATGAAAGAAGACAGGCGTTGGAAGTTCTTGCAGTGTAGTCTGCAGTAGTTAAATACGACTAATGAGATCGCCTATGCCATTTTCTTTGATGTCTATACCTTTTAATTTCGGCTCTTTTATTGCAGTAAAATAGAATGCGAAGCCTGTCTTATCGTGATATAAAGCTGTGAATGTTAAATCATAATCACAGTCCATTCAATTTTAAAATCATTATAATCGGTGTTACAGCTACAGAAAGTTCAAATTACAAACACACTCGAGCTTCTAGTTTGAACTTGTTCTAGGAACTAACACTTAATGTGTTTTCAAATAATGAAAAAATCTCGAGACGTTAAATTAAGAATTTTTTTCTTTCCTGCGGTTAAGTTCAGTATTTACCATTTACCAGTTAATTAGCAGTAAGACATTTCAATTCAATAAGAACTTTTTTGTGTGTGAGAATTCTGTTATAATGTCGTGTCTGTCACCTTGTAAATACTATTTAAAATGTACACTCATCAATATAATTAATTACTTCGCCCACAGTTAATTGCATGAGCATGTAACCGAGTAACCACTGTGACTTTTTTGTCGGAAAGGGGAGGGGTGGGTAGATGTAATATAAATGTACACAACTGAATGTATACCCTTTTCTTTTCACCAAGTTCGTAACTATGGCCTGGGGCTTCAAGCCAAGCGCCCACATCAGACTGGTTTAAAATGTAAGCTCACATTCGCCTTGGGACGAAAATTGTGCACATCTCGTCTCTAAATGAAGTTTCGTTACTCTCTCAAGGACAAATCTAAATGAGGTTCAGACCCGAGACACCGAATACTGAGACAGACAATTCTTTTTACTTTACATATTCACAACTTGTGCGCGTATAAACTCACAGAACTCTGTGGTACTTGTCTTTTTAGTTCAGTTATGAAGGGGTGTGGTGCGACCTGTTGCACTATTGACATGGATTATACGCACACGAGTCGACGTACGGAATCGGGCGAATTGATTCGTCTCGTTATTCTGTGTCTTGGTTCAGACTGATGTGTTCTTAAGATCATCTTGAACCAAAAATGTAATTTCGTTGTTATTTAGTAAGTGTGCACATTCCTTATAAAATACTGAATGATTGTTAGGATGATCTCTTATATGCAACACTCCTATGTTTAGCTCTTCTAAAAATCTCAATTCTTTTACATTTATTTATTTTTTCCATACATAATTCGTGATTTTCGTTGTATGGGCGAATAAAAATTCACTCTCTCTTACCATTTGCTGTCATTTTCTTTTAAAATCAAAACACAATTTACACAAAACTGTGCAACATTGGAAATGACAATATTGACAATCCCGAAAGGCCAGATTTCCCCTGGTGATGCGCATTGGAATGACAAACAACAGCTTCGGTCCCCCCGCCTGCAGAAAAATGAATGATTTAGGGGAGAAACACAATTGTCTAGTACGACTGAAATCAGAACAAAGGCTTCGCAAATCTGGATAAATAAATTTCCATTCGCATACAAATGTTTGTATATTTTGTTAATTCTATGCTTATCCATGAATGTGAAAAAGTTGATAAATTTATTTTCATTTACTTATTATGTAAGTGCTGTTGATTGTTCCCATCAAATCCATTCGTGTTTATCTATATTTGACTGCACAGAATTGATGCATGCCATCCTCCAATGACGTTTTCCCCCTCTCAGTATTAGGGGTGAAACAGACTAAGTAGCTAAGTCCTGATGTGGGTGCCAGACTGGTGGCTCGCCGCCCATAAATTTTGCTTGGCACTAGCACAGTAGGCACTGCCGGCGGCCCTTAGTGTTGGTGGTTGGTGTGACTGCCTTGAAAGGTGGGCCTACCGAAGTGTAAAAATAACTGAATTGAACCTTCATGTAAACCAAATTGTAGTACCACATTTGTATGGTGATCAAAATTCAGTTATTAAGTTTTCTTGGTAGCTGTTTAGTTAGTACCTCCTGGCTTTCTGAACACTTTCACGGTAAACAGTTATATTTAATGCAAACTTATGCAAACTTCTACATCAGCGGTGTATTTTAGAATTATATGTGTGTAGTTCTTCATGTGGCTTCCAAGTCAGAGTCTTTCTAATAAACATAGTACAATTTTCATTTTGTTTTTCATTTGTAATCGGAATAAAAATTTCAGCTTTGCTCTTTGTACTTTTCTCTCTCTCTCTTTCTCTTTCTTTTTTTTTAAAAAATGATTTATGAATACAGTGCATTGGTTTCCTGGCACTTGTCTCTCTTTTCGTAACTGATTTACTTCGGTTATTGTTTGTAGTTCTCGTAAAGTTGCAGTAAAGAACTTTGAGGAGTCTCTAGGTAATAAAATATCAGTTGAAGATGTGATGAACTTAACAAAATAGATGTGTGCGAGAAATAGGGAATGAGACAGTTCCAGAAAGGCAGGAAATATGACTTAGTTTGCCACGTGCGAGCGAGCGAGAGAGGGGGGGGGGGAAGAGAGAAAAAGAGAGAGAGAGAGAGAGAGAGGGAGAGAGAGAGAGAGAGAGAGAGAGGGAGAGAGAGAGAGAGAGAGAGAGAGGGAGAGGGGAGATGGAGGGGGGGGGAGAGTGGGTTATTTTTGTTGTTGTTGTTGTTGTTGTCTTTTTTTCAACCTGGGGAGTGGTGTCTCTGACTGCCAAGAGAGCTTTGAAAGGTTCTCGAAGTTAAAACGATTCAACAAAACCCTGTTCTAGAAACAAGCATATCAATTTTAGGATGTTCGGGCAGCGCCGCTCAATCTTCAAACCGTAAACATTCTGTACATTACGAACAACAGTGAGCAGAAGCAAACTCCCACCTGCCTAAATTTCTGCTTGACCGAGCAAAATTAGAGGATCTACAATAGATCGGACGAATATCTGAGAGAGCCTAGAACCCTTTCGCCCAGTGTAGCCATTAGCTGTGACCGCTATGTTTAGGCTCAAGGATCAGTAAAAGATCCGGTTTCAAAACAAGACGGATTCGGCTGTCTCTGCTTCTCAATTCCCAGAGCGCGTCTTACATTTCTTCCTGTGCAAACCGCTTCAGTTCAAGGGCGAAGGTGAAACATTTGGTGTTATTTTTGTCGAATCTCTGCATTTAAAATTTTAAATATTTCAATTTCACACTTTATTTCCAGACATCAAATATCTCTCTGATTTCACTTTCAAAAGTTTCATCAACTGTAAATCTATGTTTTCATGTGTACAGAAACAGAAAAGAGAACGGAATCGTCAAAAATCCTGAAGTGGTGAAACAGAAAGAAGAATGCTTTCAGGAAGTTTCCGTAGACATGGAAACACTCTCTCTTTTTACAACTTCCTGGATTTTTGGCGTTTTCGTTTCAGTTTTCATTTCTGTGCACATGAAAACGCAGCTTAAAATGTGTTGATTTTGAACGGGAAATTGGTTATGTGTATCCTCATGAAACAATACTCCATGCACTAAAGTGTACATAAAAAATTAGAGAGTCCGCGCAGGGGCATCACGTTGGCCTAAAGTTACTTATCAAAAGCCACCCGAAGCGCACCGTAACGCACTTCTTATCGTAGCAAAGCACACTCCGCGCACCGGCGTGCTGTTCGGTGCTAATTGGAGAGAAGGGAGTTTATTCGGGTGGAACAGCAGACCAAAGGACGCTAGCCTTGCATGCATCTTCCGGCGTCTTCCCTGCTGATTCAGTGATTGTGACCTACATGTACACTGCAGCGGCTGTTCAACGAAGATGGCTTAACTAAGCTACATATATATCATTTGCATTAGGCCTAAGTAGTCATAAGGTGTACCATTCCCCTCCCCCCTTTCCTCTCTCTCTTTCAGAAAGTTGAACAACGAAAGCAACGTGACCTAGATCTACATTCGCAGTCACACACATTTTTTTCAAGCTTGCCCGTGATTACGCCCTTCCAACTTTAAACAAAAAAGGATAAATGTTCGTAAGTTGTCAGAATAAAGTCTTTTCCACAATACTGTGGTTCCAACAGGATTACGGGACGAAGATTAATTTGATTTTAAAGTTCTGAATCGGGAAGGCAGCCCCACTTGGATAAAGTAGGTCATCATGCCAAAAGTAGGGCGCTACGCTACCACAGCGAAATCGGGTTTTCACCATATTATGTTGAAAAATGAAGCTTATGAACATATCAATCATGGACAGAAAAAGTGGCCATCAAATTCGCACGAAAAAAAAAAGTATAATTCATAAAAATCCATTCATATCGTGAAAAAATGCTTGCTTCCAGGTGGAAAGTCCACAAATAGAAGCTTCGTATCGACAGCAGTTGCAAGGTTACTTTCGTAACATAGCCGAATCGCAATTAAGACGTCACGTCTATGCGCGGACTGTCTATAATTTATGTACAACGCATTACTACATTCCCTACAAGTTGATACTTTAGAAATGTTTTCTTAATCATTTGGTTTAATTATGTTTTGCAAGGCGCACAAGATGCAAACACAGGCTACAATGTAACCAATTAAAAAATCAGTTGTATAAGGTTTTATGTAAAATGTGAGCCCATCCAGAATTTCAAATAAATATAACAGACAGTTTTCGGGGAAATCGATATCGATCCCGCCCATTCTAAAAAAGGTGCAATATAATGCCCTAGCGGTGCACAAGAGTTCCCCACTCACCCGCATCACTCCCCCCCCCCCATCATGCCTACATGGCACCAACCTATATCACTGTCGCTGTCACCTTTATCGTGCAATCAAACATGTTCATTGTAACATTAACATGCATGTTCATTGCTGCCACAGTGGCTGCTGTCGAGGGCGCAACATTCTTAAGGGCGCACAATTTCAAAAGAAAAATATTAATTAAAAATAATAAATTTAGAAAAAATACCCGTCCTCCCAGACACAAAGATTTTCTTCCAATATTCGAACATTCTACAGTTTTTCAACATGGCAGAGCAAATAAACTTGCCACATTCTAACAGCTCACGATTCAGAAGGCACAATACTTGCCTGCCATCAGTGTTGGGCCCACGCCAGCCTTGGCCTGGCTTACCCCTTACTCACAATACTGGGTGGTTATTTAATGGATGTGCTTCATCTTACCCCTTCGTTTAGGTTTATTTTCTTACCATTATTATATTTTCTTTGTTTTGTTGCACTCATCCTGTGCATTAATGCCCTACCCACATGTGCACAACATCAGCATTCGAAGACAAAATTGTCATGAAACTGCAAAATTTGCCACACTGGGCAGTTTGTTTAGTTACAGTGAACACACCGGCAGCAAATTCACAAATGGAGCATCATCCCGGATGTTAACCAATCGGCTGTGTTGTCAGGGCCCTGTTGTATTTTATTTGCCTAGAAACTAAGACATAACACTCAATGACTCATTGGTTTCGCTTCCTGAGGCAATTTCAACACCAGGTTATTAATTAATATGCAGTATCTAATTTTCTAGATGGTCTCCATAAAACAACAACAAACAAAAAAAATACAAAGTAAAATGAGCGGGCGTAACAAAGAGTAAGAGAGAGAGAGAGAGAGAGAGGGGGGGGGGGAAATGTCCATGAGAGGTTTACAATAATAAATGCGCCAGTCTTAGTTATTGTCCACTTTTACCATCTATTTATGGATAAAATAAGCCAAGAGCCAGCAGTTATGTTCATTCATGTAACAGATTAATATTTTACAATGCCATTCTATTGTTTCCTGTATGGGTATCGTGTGTGAAATACTGTACCGACTAATTGGAAATAAAGAATTATATGTATGTATGTATGTATGTATGTATGTATGTATGTATGTATGTATGTATGTCTGTCTGTCTGTCTGTCTGTCTGTCTGTATGTATGTATGTATGTATGTATGTATGTATGTCTGTCTGTCTGTCTGTCTGTCTGTCTGTATGTATGTATGTATGTATGTATGTATGTATGTATGTATGTATGTATGTATGTATGTATGTTGTGTCAGGTCAGAAAAATCTGCTACTGGTAACATGTAATCCAGTACAACCTGTTTCATGAACTGGTACGCTAGCATGGTATCAGTGGGCGTGCACCTGTCGGTGCAAACGGCCAGGGCGGAGGAGGTTTCATTAACCCAACGGCCACATGCTAGGGCACAATGTGACCCTCAGTACTTGAGTCCTTCATATTGGCCCCCGGTAGCGGTGTGGTCATAGGCTTGTTTGCCTAAATCACAGACGAAGAATTGAGCAAACTTCCCGGACGCAGCTTCGAAGCTGGCGGCAGCAGGCCAGTGGTTGATTGATAGGGCAGATGGCAATATACCGTCACTCTGGCCTGGATATCGTGACACAGAGCATCCACCAGTATTGGTGTTCTTTGGTTTGGGTCTTTCACCCTAGTCAGTTGGGACTGCGAGGCTGTGGAGTAGCCTACAGGCAGCCGGTCAGGCAATATGACTGTCCCTCTGGCATCCTCCTGCACCTGGATACATTTCCAGTCGTCTTGACCCTGTCTTGCCACTTGGATAAGTTGTGTCCAGGCGAGAGAGTGAGTCTGATGTTTGCGCAGCTCTTTCTCACTAAAAACAAATTCTTTGCGTCAGTCTTAACACTCACCTCGTCTTCTTTCATCTTTGTCTCGTCTTCTTTCCTCTCAAAATTCCAACGGCGATGGGCGAGTGCGGTGGCAGCAGGTTTGGATAGACTGGAAGCTGTTAGCACAGACCTACACGTTGGTGGCTGTGGGCTATGGTCGCTTCATCGTCGATTGAAGTGGAGGCGTGGGGAGGCAGCACCCACAGTAGCTGAGCAGCCTTTTTTAAGGATAGCACTGCTCACCTCAACTGAGGAAGGGGCTAGAAAAGGTGCCCTAAAGAAAGCCCACTTCACATCACCCTGACTGGTATACCGCGACCAGTGGGGATCCCTTTTTGCGGTCGAAACAAAAAGAAATTCAGCTTACTCAGGCTAGGAGCCTGGAATATACGCACACTACAGGACAACTCAAACAACCCGGAAAGACGCACTGCACTTATTGCCATTGAGCTCAGCAGGTACAACCTGGACATAGTGGCACTCAGTGAGACCAGACTCCCTGATAGTGGCCAACTCAAAGAGCTCAGTGGTGGATACACCTTCTTCTGGAAAGGCAAGGGTGCAGTCGAACCGAGACAGCATGGTGTTGGGTTTGCAATTAAAAATGACCTTGTCAGAAACTTGCAGTCCATGCCAATTGAAATAAATGACAGGCTAATGACACTCAGGATCCCAGTTGGGAAAAGCCAGTCAGCCACCCTCATTAGCGCATATGCGCCCACCATGACAAACCCAGATGAAGCCAAAGACAAGTTCTATTCTGATCTAGAATCTGTCATATGCTCTGTCCCGGCAGCTGATAAGCTGATTCTCTTGGGGGACTTCAATGCTAGGGTTGGCTCCGAAATCTCAGCGTGGCCAAATGTTTTGGGCCCTCATGGAGTTGGTTCATGCAATAACAATGGGTTGCGCTTACTTACTTTGTGCGCTGAATTTGGCCTGTTCATTACCAACACAAATTTTAGTCTCCCCGTGAGAAACAACGTCATGGATGCATCCCCGCTCAAAGCATTGGCATCTCATAGACTATGTCATTGTGAGGAAGACTGACAGAAAGGATGTCCTTGTAACAAAGGCGATGTGTGGTGCCGAGTGTGGAACTGACCATAGACTCATTGTTTGCAAGCTCAGACTAACATTGAGGCGCAATAGACGCCCTCAAGGGAAAGCGCCACCTAAACGCCTAAATGTTTCAAAACTCTGCTCAGCTGAGAAACAGAGCGAGCTCTCATCAGAACTCTCCTCAAAATTGGATTGCGCGACTTTTGACCCTGAGAACATTGAACAGAGCTGGACTGACCTAAATACGACTGTACACTCTTGCGCCAGCAGCACAGTTGGTTTTCCTGTCCGCAAGCACCAGGAATGGTTCAATGATAATGATAATGAAATCAAAGTGCTCATCAAAGAAAAAAATAGTCTCATCCAAGCTCACTGCAGTGACCCCTCTTCCACAGCAAAAGCTGATGCACTGCGTGCATGTAAGGGTGTACTCCAGAAGAAGCTGAGGAAAATGAAAAATGACTGGCTTGAAGAGCGAGTAAGAGAAACTCAGAAATATGCCGACACAAACAACACTAGAAAGTTCTTTGAGAGCCTCCGAGCTGTGTTTGGACCATCCCGCTCTGGCACTACGCCACTTCTTGCGTCAGATGGTTCAACACGCATTGTTGAATTGAATGCCATAATTCAGCGTTGGGCAGAACATTTCGGAGGTGTGCTAAATCGGCCATCAAATATAAATACTGAGTCCATTGACCGCCTCCCTCAGACTCCTATTAATGCAGCTCTTGCCAAGCCATTCACAGCAAATGAGACCCGAACTGCCACAAATCAGATGTCCTTTAACAAATCACCAGGCGTGGATTCAATTCCTGCTGAGGTGTATGCCTTCGGTGGAGAAAAGCTTATGGAAAGGTTGACCGAGTTGTTCAATCATATGTTGAAAGCAGGGAAGCTGCCACAGGACTTCAAAGATGCTTCAATCATCCATCTGTACAAAAACAAAGGGGACAGCCAAGTCTGTGACAACCATCGGGGAATCTCTCTACTTTCAATTGCTGGCAAAATATTGGCAAGAATGCTTCTGAATCGCCTTCTTGATCACCTCTCGTCAAATGACTTGCTTCCCGAGAGCCAATGTGGCTTTCGTAAAGAGAGGGGAACGGCGGATATGGTTTTTGCTGCCAGACAGATTCAGGAAAAATGCATGGAACAAAATAAAGCGCTGTATATCACATTTGTTGACCTCACAAAAGCATTTGACACAGTGTGTCGTGAAGGCCTCTGGAAAATCTTGGCGAAGTTTGGGTGTCCACCCGAATTCATCACAATAGTGCGCCAGTTTCATGATGGCATGCAAGCTGCAGTCAAATGCAACGGCAGTGTTTCAGAGCCCTTTGCTGTCACAAATGGGGTAAAACAGGGTTGTGTCTTACCCCCAACTCTGTTCAGCATCATGTTCTCTGCAATGCTACAAGAAGCCTTTAGCTCTCCTCATCAAGGGGTAAGCATCAAGTACCGAACTGATGGCAGTCTATTCAACCTCAGGAGACTTCAGGCAAAAACCAAAACCAAAAGTACTCAAGTCTGTGACCTACTATTTGCTGATGATTGTGCACTTCTGGCACACGATGAGGATAGCATGCAAAACTGTGTTGATAAGTTCTCTAGTGCCTGTGACAACTTTGGCCTCACAATAAGCACAAAGAAGACGGAACTGCTCCATCAGCCTACTCCAGACGACAAGTATCCTGTGACCCCAAATATCAAAGTCCATGACAGTCTTCTGAAGGTGTCGGAGAACTTCACCTATCTTGGCAGTACACTGTCTTCCGCGGCTCGTGTTGATACTGAAATTCTCTCAAGAATCAGCAAAGCCAGCTCTGCATTTGGCAGGCTTCGAAAGAGAGTATGGGATGTTGCCGGCATTCGCACAGACACTAAGCTCAAAGTGTACAATGCTGTGGTCCTTCCCACCCTACTCTATGGGGCTGAAACCTGGACAGTGTACCAATCGCATGCCAGAAAGCTAAATCACTTTCATCTGGCCTGCCTTAGAAAGATCCTAAGGATCAAATGGCAGGATAAAATTCCAGACACTGAGGTCCTCAATCGTGCCAAGGAATTGAGCATCTTCTGCCACCTGAAAAAAATTCAGCTACGTTGGGCAGGACATGTTGTCAGAATGCCCGACTACAGACTCCCTAAGCAAATCTTCCTCTCTGAGCTCTCCAATGGAACGAGGAATGTTGGGGCCCCAAAGAGACGTTAGAAAGACACTCTCAAGCAATCACTGAAGGCCTTTGCCATTGATGTGAGTGAGTGGGAAAAGCTCTCGCTTGATCGTGCAAATTGGAGGGCGGCCCTTACCAGAGGCAGCAAAGCATGGGAAGCTGACAGAGTCCAGCAGGCTATCAAAAAAAGAGAACGGCGCAAGAAAAGGCCCAGTGGTACTGAACCAACGGAGCACTCTTGTCATTTATGCGGAAGGGTCTGCAGGGCAAAAATAGGACTTATCAGTCACATGAGAAGCCATAAGTCATAAAAGAACAGTCTTTCCATTCTGTCCTCTGTGTCCTTTAGTTCTCTTTATTGTCCATGTGTTGAAATTCTCAACAATTTCTGTTCTTTATTCCTCTGGTGTTGTTAAGGTCATCATCATACCTGATGGACGAACTATTTATTATGTATGTATGTATGTATGTATGTATGTATGTATGTATGTATGTATGTATGTATGTATGTATGTATGTATGTATGTATGTATGTATGTATGTATCAAATATCAAATTAATGGATGTGCTTCATCTTACCCCTTCGTTTAGGTTTATTTTCTTACCATTATTATATTTTCTTTGTTTTGTTGCACTCATCCTGTGCATTAATGCCCTACCCACATGTGCACAACATCAGCATTCGAAGACAAAATTGTCATGAAACTGCAAAATTTGCCACACTGGGCAGTTTGTTTAGTTACAGTGAACACACCGGCAGCAAATTCACAAATGGAGCATCATCCCGGATGATGAGAGCTGAGAGCAAGAAAGCACGACAGAGGTAGTCTAGCATGAAATAATATTGTATCAACTCTAATATTTTATCAGAGAAGAAGATTTGGAGAGCAAGAAAGTAGGACAGAGGTAGTTTAGCATAAAGTGAAATAAAATTGTATTAACTCTAATATTTTACCAGAGAAGAAGATTTGGAGAGCAAGAAAGTAGGACAGAGGTAGTTTAGCATAAAGTGAAATAATATTGTATTAACTCTAATATTTTACCAGAGAAGAAGATTTGGAGAGCAAGAAAGTAGGACAGAGGTAGTTTAGCATAAAGTGAAATAAAATTGTATTAACTCTAATATTTTACCAGAGAAGAAGATTTGGAGAGCAAGAAAGTAGGACAGAGGTAGTTTAGCATAAAGTGAAATAAAATTGTATCAACTCTAATATTTTACCAGAGAAGGAGATTTGGAGAGCAAGAAAGTAGGACAGAGGTAGTTTAGCATAAAGTGAAATAATATTGTATTAACTCTAATATTTTACCAGAGAAGAAGATTTGGAGAGCAAGAAAGTAGGACAGAGGTAGTTTAGCATAAAGTGAAATAATATTGTATTAACTCTAATATTTTACCAGAGAAGAAGATTTGGAGAGCAAGAAAGTAGGACAGAGGTAGTTTAGCATAAAGTGAAATAATATTGTATCAACTCTAATATTTTACCAGAGAAGAAGATTTGGAGAGCAAGAAAGTAGGACAGAGGTAGTTTAGCATAAAGTGAAATAATATTGTATTAACTCTAATATTTTACCAGAGAAGAAGATTTGGAGAGCAAGAAAGTAGGACAGAGGTAGTTTAGCATAAAGTGAAATAATATTGTATTAACTCTAATATTTTACCAGAGAAGGAGATTTGGAGAGCAAGAAAGTAGGACAGAGGTAGTTTAGCATAAAGTGAAATAATATTGTATCAACTCTAATATTTTACCAGAGAAGAAGATTTGGAGAGCAAGAATGAATGGGACCATAGCATGTATTTCCGCTTCTGTACAATGTGAAGTTTTGTTTTTCCAATAAGATATTGTACGGGTACATTTGACATGTATTTCATGGAAATAAACAAATTTGATATGTACGTATGTATGTATGTATGTATCTATCTATCTAACCTAATCTATCTAGCTATCTATCTATCTATCTATCTAGCTATCTATCTATCTATCTATCTATCTATCTATCTATCTATCTATCTATCTATCTATCTATCTATCTATCTATCTATCTATCTATCTATCTATCTATCTATCTATCTATCTATCTATCTATCTATCTATCTATCTATCTATCTATCTATCTCCCATTGCTTCCACAACTTTGTCAGATTTACTATTTTAATTTAGAGTACGGACGAAACAGAAAGTATCGGAGGTAGGTGGGGTGACACTGACAGATAAAGTAACAGGGGATCATAATTATTGGAGGCAGGTGCGGAGGGGCTGAATAAAGAAGAACGTGAGGAATGAATTAGAATGATTTGTTTGTTTGGAAGAGGCAAAAAATGAATGAGAAGATGCAAAATATGAAGGTAGGGAGAAGCGTAGGTTAGGGGATTGGGCCAAAAAAGAAATAATGTCAGTGTGATTGAGGAAGAACAAAGAAGGCTAAAGATAAAGAGGGGTGAAAGAGACAAAGTGAAAGAGGAGCGCTCTGGTGCCTATGAAATCTGTAGTAGGACTGTAGAATATGGCAAGGTTTCTAGACCAAAAAAACACAAAAAACTATGGGTTCACACGTTTATCCTGGATAACCGTGGGTACCTCATTTAGTAATAATAATAATAATAATAATAATGATAATAATAATAATAGATTGCCCACAGGCACAGAATGTACACTTATCACTGTTGACTTACCATCTGTAACCAAACGTTTGTAATGATAACTTGATTTTTCTCATCCACATTAATGATGGCACTGAGGGCTAAACTGAAGTTGATGGGCAACGATTCACTTGTATTGACCACTGGCCGAATCAAGTGATTATAGCCATTGCGCTCGAAGAGGTCATAGTTCAAACGTCTTTCACTGAAATCTGTAAGAAAGCAAGTGATATGATAATAAAAACCTTGCACATTTGTGTGGCCTCCCGCAACAAATTTAATTTCTATGCTTATAAACATATCTTACTGTAATGGAGCTCATGAACCTTTGAGTACTACCTCGATTTTTGTCGGTAAATTACGCGGACACATCCATTGTGGTCAAATTTCAACCATCCATATCATTTACTTACAAATTATTTGAGCGTCAAAATAGAGACGCATTTTTATTCGGTAAAATCGAAAAGTACGATCGGAAATTTCTTTCTGCGCCTCTGTCTACATATTGCTGGTCCAAAATCGAGTTTATCACGTTTGTGTATTCCGTAAAGAATTGTGATGTAACGATAAGTTCTATTAGTCTTTGCATCAAATCTAATACCGTTATTAATTTGACTTAGATCTAGACCTACAGGTGGGCTTGGAACATGATTGTAGGCTACATAGATTCTTCAAGGTTTATCTGGCTGGGGTATTCTGGTTTCCAGAAAGGTTCATAAAAAAAATATATGATTAAAACGCAATTGCAAACAATATTATATATAATTAAACCTCTCAAAGCATTTCACAAATAGTTACCAAAAATATTCATGTTTTTTTATGTCCACAAAACAACATCCTTTGATTTTTCTTTGATTTTCGTTCCCGTATCTGTCAAAACTTATTTTTGATTTAAGGTAAATTTCGGCCATTTTCATTTATACATTACTTTGAAGTTTTTAACTAAATTCGTCCACAAAAACCTAAATTTATATGACATACATTAAAATCTTTAGGGATGAAACAGACCAAAGCTGGTGTAGATGTCACACTGGTGACTCCCTGCCCATATATTTTGTTTCACACTAGCACTATAGGCACCGCTCGCTGCATCCCTCTGGGTCGCGGTGTAGGCAGTGCCTATTGGGCTGGCGTGAAGCAAACTCTTTAGGGGTGAGTCACTGAAATTCCGCCTACACCAGCCTTGGCCCGTTTCACACCTTATAAGGAGCAAGGGCGAAGGATTTGGCGTGAAAAGTTAATATCAGATTCAAGACTCTATGGATGAAACTGAAAATCAACATGCCTTAAAGGCAATGAACTGAAGGTAGAAAATGTATATAAGGAAAGGGAGTTCAGCAGTGGGCAGCAATAATAGTCTCAAAATAGATGTGTTCTAATAAACAATCAGAAATCAAGCGAAAGAAAATGTATGCATGAAACAGTAAACACCCACCTTCCGAAAATTTGTGTTCGAGTGTCAAGCTGCCAGTGAATGTAGATTACGAAATCTCTATCTATCTATCTATCTATCTATGTATCTATCTATCTATCTATCTATCTATCTATCTATCTATCTATCTATCTATCTATCTATCTATCTATCTATCTATCTATCTATCTATCTATCTATCTGTCTACCTATCTGTCTATCTATCTATCTATCTATCTATCTATCTATCTATCTATCTATCTATCTATCTATCTATCTATGTGTCTGTCTGTCTATTATCCGTCTGTCTGTCTATCTGTGTGTTCTGAATGTCTATCTATCTGTCTGTCCGTATCCCTGTCTGTCTGTCTGCCTATTTGTCTGTCTATCTGTCTGTCTTTCTGTCTGCCGGTCAGTCTGTCTCATCGATCCGGCTTAGTTTAAAGTGCACTTATCTCTCGCTTTCCGTTGTATGTGAATGGCGGGAGTTGTAGGAAGGATGGAGGATTTTTTAAAATCATTATTTTATGTCTTTCACCATACATTAAGCCCTTATGAACGCTCGTTCTGATATATTTTCCTTTTTAATACCTGCCTCTGTACTCTCTTCAACCCCGGCCCTCTCTCCTTATACCTCGTGTTACTCCAGCCATCTTCAGATTTCCCCTCAAACCTCTTCCTTTTATCGATCCCTGTCTCTCCATAGTTTCTCTTTTCTTTCCTTTTTCTTTTCCAGGAGATTTCCGTGCATCATCGTCCAACATTGCCTTTTCGTTGTTTTTTTTTACTCTCTCTCTCTCTCTCTCTCTCTCTCTCTTCTCTCTCTCTCTCTCTCTCTCTCTCTCTCTCTCTCTCTCTCTCTCTCTCTCTCTGCCAGTATTCATTTTATATAACCTTTTTTTAAAATTATTTTGAAGGGTTACAATATAGATTTTTGGCTGAGAGTAGAAGGCTTTTTATTTTTGTAACTTTTGCTGCCAGAGAGTTATTTGATTTCGTTCCATTCATGATTTTTTGGGGGCAGTGTAATATTCCATGTCTAAATCTGTTGGACCAGGCTGCTGGAATGCAGTCGTCCTCTTTCATTATTACATCGGCATTTATGTGATCAATATCGCTTAGGTTGAAAGACATGATAGAGGACAGTGAAACAGAAAGACCGACATTGAAAGACAGACAGGCAGACAGACAGAGACAGACTGACAGACAGACAGACAGTCAGATAGATAGATAGATAGATAGATAGATAGATAGATAGATAGATAGATAGATAGATAGATAGATAGATAGATAGATAGATAGATAGATAGATAGATAGATAGATAGATAGATACTATTTACATTATTCATGGGCTAATGGAGGCTCTTACGCCTACAAGAATCTACACCAGATTTGGAATCTAATCTTTTCCACATTTCTCCTAAGTCGACTTCCTGTCAGTTGAACAGCTGGAGTAAAACCACCAACACAGATTCGATTTTCACTAAAACTATCTGGAAAGAGAAAAATAATAAAAGACCTAAAAGTGAAAAAAAAACTTTTCTTCCATTTTCGTCTTAAGCACGAGCTCAGTAGGAGTTTCAATGGGCACGATCGAAGTTTATTGACCCTTGTGTTCACGCTGTTTGACATGAGTCAATGGTCAAGCGACCCCTGAGTTTAGTCCAACGGTCTGAAATGTTTCCTCACATGAGGAACGGCACGGAAAGAATGACAGGGGAGGGGAAAGAGGTGGATAGTACTATCACTTAAAGGAGAGCAGAAAATATTTCCTCTTCTATGACATGCACGAAGTGGTTTGGTGTTTTTTCTGGCATCGGGTACTGGTTTTGGAGATAATGTATTGCCAAGTGCTAAGTGTCATTCGAGTGTGTAGATAGAAAATAGAAAAAAAAACAAAGAAGAAGGCTTTTGATGTCAAAAACAACACAAAGGCACGGCCAGTGTTTGGATGAAATGTCGGCAACATTTGCGCACAATGTGCTATCTCTTAGTAATTGTTAGACAGGCTGTAGATTGATAGCTCGCCAGACAGCCAGTCAATCAGACGGACAAATAGATAGATAGATAGATAGACAGATAGATAGATAGATAGATAGATAGATAGATAGATATATTATATGGATGGATGGATGGATGGATGGATAGATAGATGGATGGATAGATGGATGGATGGATGGATGGATGGATAGATAGATAGGTAGATAGATAGATAGATAGATAGATAGATAGATAGATAGATAGATAGATAGATAGATAGATAGATAGATAGATAGATAGATAGATAGATAGATAGATATATAAGATAGATATATAGATAAGGCCAGAGTTTTCTGCTATTGTATGACAGTACACAATACAGCCTGCTACTGTCACCCCCACTGTCTTGTGGGTCATCTCGGGAGAGAGGAAGACTAGGGGAAGGTAACCCTGAATACAAATACCACACTGCCTTGTGTGTTGCTATGATAGCAAAGGCTATGGGAGTAAACCCAGACAGAAAATCAGGAGTGGAGACCCGAAGGTGGTTGTCAGGGAGAACTGCATCAAACTGGCTTCCAGCATCTCCTGCAGCCGGACTAGTTCCAAATGTACTGACCTGGTCTCTCCCTTGGGTTTAACTAGAATGGCAGAGAGAGGGGTGGTGCCTCTGGGCAAAGCACCATCTCTTAAAAATAGCCCAGGCAAGGCAGCAAAACGAGGAGGCGTTTGCTCGGGCTTGGCAAGCGTCTGTCTCTCCTCTATAAGCCCACCCATTTCCGATTTGGAGAGGACACTCCAGCCATCCGTTACGGATGCGCACAACACGGGAGGTGGCAGTTACCGGTGATAAGCTCAATCCATTTGGCGTACGGATGAGCGCCAGGGGTCCCCTCTGTCGGTGGGAGCGGCTTTTCAGCTGCATTGATCAACTACCGCCCGCCGTAACCTGGGCAGCCCCCAGGCAGTTGGGTGTTGTTCCGCCACGTCAGCCTGCTTCATAAGGTGGTTGGAGCTAGACCAAAAGTCAAAAAGCTGACGTAAAGTGTGCACCTGGCAAAAACAGAAAAATACTAAAACTTGGTACCTGGAACGTCACAACAATGCGCCCAGGCTTGCAACAGCAAGATCTCACTGATATTGACTCCATCAGGAAATCCCAAATTATTGATCGAGAACTTCAGCTACTAAACATCGACATCGCTGCCCTTCAAGAAACTCGACTTCCCGACTCCGGGTCAGTCAAAGAAGAAAACTACACCTTCTTCTGGCAGGGCCTTAGCAGCGAACAGCCGAGAATCCACGGCGTGGGCTTCGCCGTAAAAAACTCCCTTATCAATTCGATCGCAACTCCAATTGGAGTGTCAGAACGCGTCATGACACTCAGACTGAACACCCGGTCTGGTTTTACCAACATTATCTGTGTCTATGCCCCAACACTTACCTCCTCTGACGAAACCAAAGACATTTTCTACGAGGCATTGCAGAGGACTCTCCACAACATCCCTCTCACCGAAGGCCTGCTAATTCTGGGTGACTTTAACGCTCGAGTGGGAGCAGATCACTCCGCATGGCCAAAGTGCATTGGGCACTTCGGCATTGGCAACATCAACGAAAACGGGCAGCGCCTTCTGGAGCTATGCTCCGTAAACTCATTATGTGTTACAAACACGTACTTTGACCTTAAGAGATGCCAAAGAACATCATGGCGCCATCCCAGGTCTGGCCATTGGCATCAATTAGATCTTATTCTCTCAAGGAGGAAGAGTTTGGGCTGTATAAAAATAACTCGTTCCCTCCACAGTGCTGACTGTGACACCGACCATGCACTGGTAGTCAGCAAAATCAAAATTTCGGCCAAGAAAATGTACAGATCAAAAGCCCCTTCAATCCCTAAGATCAATGTAACAGCAATCAGAGATGAATCAAATAGAAAGTCATTTGAAAAGTTATTTGCTGAAAGCATGGATAATGTCACCCAATGTGACTCGGTAGATGAAACATGGAACACTCTCAGTTCAAAAATTCATGACTGTGCCATCAAGTCTTTTGGACAGCATAAAGTTTCAAACAACGACTGGGTAGCCCAGAACAGCGAAATTCTCCTACCTCTCATTGAGCAAAAGAAATCTGCTTTCAATGAGTATAACAAAAATGGCAATCAGAGTACAAAAACTTGTTTGAAAAATGCAAAAGCTAAACTTCAGCTGGAGGTAAGACGTTGCGCCAACAAATACTGGACAGACTTGTGTAACAGCATACAAGAGGCAAATGAAAAGGGAGATATGAAAACCGCCTTTAGTCAGATGAAAGTAGCTCTTGAGCCAATCATCACCAAAAGCGCCCCACTTAAGTCTGTAAATGGTGAACCCATCACAGATAAAAATGAACAACTGAATAGGTGGGTAGAGCATTACTCTCTGTTGTATTCAACTGAGAAAAATATTCCACCAGATTTTGAGGAACGCCTCCAAAGACTGCCAATAATGGCCGAACTTGACGCTGAACCTTCCTTAGTCGAGCTTTCCAATGCAATCGACCACCTGTCTGCTGGAAAAGCCACAGGAAGTGACAACATTCCTGCAGAGGTATTAAAAGACCTAAAAGGCCCACTATTACCACATCTGTATAATCTGTTACTGCAGTGTTGGAAAGAAGGCGTGATACCACATGATATGAGAGACGCCAAAATTGTCACACTTTACAAGAACAAAGGAGACAAAGGCGACTGCAACAACTATCGAGGCATATCCCTCCTCAGCATTACTGGAAAGGCTTTTGCTCGCGTCATCCTCTGCCGCCTTCAACAACTGGCGGAAAAAGTCTTACCAGAAACACAATGTGGCTTTCGAAGCAAACGATCAACTATTGACATGATATTTGCACTTCGGCAAATCCAAGAAAAATGTAAAGAACAAAACAGGCCGCTTATAACATGCTTTGTGGACCTAACAAAGGCTTTCGACACCGTAAGCCGATCTGGCCTGTATGCAGTCCTTAAATCCATAGGCTGTCCACCAACATTGCTAAAACTTATTGCATCCTTCCACACTGACATGAGGGCATGTGTCAACTTTGAAGGCTGCACATCCAATTCATTTGCTGTAAACAGCGGTGTGAAGCTTGTGTGTTCTTGCTCCTACCTTATTTGGTATATATTTTGCAGCCCTACTCAAGAATGCCTTTGGTCAATGTTCAGGTGGAGTACTTATTAACACCAGAGTGGACGGCTCCATTTTTAATGTTGCCAGACTAAAAGCAAAATCTCGTACAGAGCATATTATGTTACAAGAGCTCCTCTTCGCAGATGATGCTGCAATCGTGGCCCACGATGAAACCACGCTCCAGGCTCTCATCAATAGCCTTGCCAAAGCCTGTGACAAATTCATGCTAAGGATCAGTGTCTCAAAAACTGTAGTTTTGACACAAGGCTTGAGAAACCCCAACCCAATCATGCTGAATGGCTCTCCTCTGGAGCAAGTGGGAAAATTCTGCTACCTAGGCTCAACCATCAGTGGTAGCACAGACATAACAACTGAAATAAATGCCAGAATAGGAAAGGCGGCCACAGCTTTTGGCAAACTCTCAAAAAGGGTGTGGAACAATAGCAAGCTGACCATCAAAACAAAGGTACTCGTGTACCAAACTTGCGTCCTAAGCACCCTGCTGTATGGCTCAGAGACATGGACCACCTACTCCAAACATGAAAGATCCCTCAACTCCTTCCACCTGCGCTGCCTACGCAAAATTCTCAAGATCAAGTGGCAAGACAGGATCTCAAATATCGAAGTTCTGAGCCGAGCCAACATTCCATCAACTCAGGCTCTCCTAGGCAAAAAAAGACTGCGGTGGCTTGGACATCTCCACCGTATGGAAAATGATCGCATCCCCAGACAAATTCTCTACGGGGAACTTGCTAATGGCAACCGACCCAGAGGTAGGCCACATCTGCGATTCAAAGACACATCCCAGGTCACGATGAAAGCATTCAACATCGACCCCAATGAATGGGAGAACCTTGCAAATGATCGAAGCAGATGGAGACAAAAATTGCGCAGTGGCACGCTCGCAACAGACTTCAAGGCAAAAGAAACATACCTGACAAAACGACAGAGGCGGAATGAAAACACTCGCCAAAGTGAACCCAAAAGACTGACCTGCAATCACTGCCATCGCACTCTCGGGTCAAACATTGGTAGAATAAGCCACGAGAGAAGCTGTCAGTCAAAGTGAAAGTGAATATTCTAGCTGCTAAGACCGTCTGTAAAGACGCTAAAGGCCATATATATAGATAAGGACACACGGCACAAGATGAAATAGCCATTACATTTACATTGATCAGGAAACGGCTGAATAGAACACGCTTTAGCGAACGCCTTCGCCCTCTCTCTTTCTCCAAACCAAGTTCTCATTGGCATGTGTACCCTGGGGGCAAATCTAGGTCTGGCTGATCCGCCCGGCCCCTCAAACAGGCGTGCTTTCTACAACAAATAACGTAAAATATCTTCCAGCGGATTCAGAACTTAATAAAACCGCCTTTCTGTCCTTTTCTTGGAAAATGTCAATAGAATTATTAGTATAGTGTCATCTGTTCGCTGTAAATGAGTTTTTAAAAAGTACAAGAACAATACTATTTAATTTTTTTCGGTATTTGAAAGATATCTTACTTTATAACAGTTCACAGCTACATTATCTCATAGGTGTAGGAAATGATTTTTCCTCAAACAGTACAGTCTGCATTGTTGCTGCGCCCCTGCCTTTGATCTTATCACAATTAATTTCTGAATGAACTCCATTCACATGCACACGTCCCATGATATCAGGAGCTGGTCCAGATTGTATCATTAAGCTTCCATTGGCTAAACTGAAAATAAAGCGTTGCATGAAATGATTCATTTCCATTTGCCTTCTCTGGCATGCATCTGTGACAGCTTTCAAATCCTGTAGTTACAAGAGAGACCTCTGTTCGACTTCATAATATTATTACGAAGAGATACATTTCTGTTTATTTTATATTTATTTTCCAGGTAAAAGGCAAATATATTGTTTCTACATATAAGGGCAAATTTTCTATTATACAACTTAGGCTGAAAGGTTTGATTTTTCTTGCGCAAACCAATGACACTGTATCACAAATCAGGCTGCAAGAAATTTCCCGGCCTTTCACTTTCACCTTCTGATAATACAATGTAATTTAGAAATATGCTAAACCTGGCTTTGTATAAATGCAAGCTTAGTCATAGCCATCGATTGCTGAGGGTACCTTCTGGTAATTAATACTGACTATATTTCTCGTGAATGGCGGCTATTCTAAGCTGTAACAGCTGTCGAGCGGGCATAGACAAAGTACAAGCAATGGACAAATTTATGGGAAATTCGTTATTATTGTCATGTAGCCCAAGAACTTACATAATGATACTAATAACAATAATAATAATAATAATATACAGGAAGTAAGGCTTCCAATGTAGTCATGAAAGGCTTTTTAACCGCTGAGCCTTAAAAGTCTACAGAATATCATATTACACATAGACCAACGTAAACGGTGTGCTTAGGCATATTTCGAAACGTCTTGAAGTGCTATATTGTTAATACTTCCGTTGAATTTGAGCCACAACTGATTTGAACAGAAGAAAGTGTTCCGACATTTTGAGCCGGGGAAAAAAAAGTCACATTTTCCTGGAGTAGAATTAAAAAGTATGACAGGAAATTTCGTACTGCCCCTCAATTTACACATTGGTGAGCGAAACTCAACTTTAAAATCACATCTGTGTATTCCCGGAGTCAGCGGGCCAACTGTTATTGGCAATACAGCTGAACTTGTTGTAATAATAATAATAATAATAATAATAATGTCAAAGTTCTTGGTTTAACCAGTAAATCAGAAATAGTGGCCGTGTAGAATTAGACTTCTGGTCGGGGTTTGTTACCGTGAGAGATTGCCCCGCAAGGTTCATCATTCTGCTTAATAATTAATTTAATTGGTGATATTATTAACCCTTTACAACCCGAAGTGTCATGATAAAAAAACAATACGATATTCAAGCAACGAAATTTGCCTTTTTTCTTGTTAAAAGGGAAGAATACTTCAAAAGATCACACACTGCAATTATCTGAGTCGATTTGATTTTCAATACTATTTGAATATAAATGTGGATTTAACATAATTATAGTATATTATTGTGTCTTTCCTAGTACTGGGACACCTGGGACCTTGAGATGTAAAGAAACCCCATTTCTTCCACATTTACCGATGAGTTACAGGAAATAGACGGGCAAACTTAACTCCGCTTTCTCTCGGTCAGTTACACGACACAGCAACGTCGAGATTGTGAGAAAATATTAAGCAAGATGAGAAGCCATTCTTGAAATTTATCATGGCATCTTGTCCAGGCCAGTTTATTCGGGAATATGTATGAAATTTCAAGAAATTTGGCAACATCGGTTTCCATATATTGCTTCTAACACAAATAGCAAGGAATAATGAAGGAAAATCAAGAACAGCAGAATTTTTTTTTTACTGATCGCTAGACCCCCCGTTTGGCTGCGGCAAACATTGTTATCTGTTATAATGATTGTAGAGATAACTGAGGGACCAGGGAACTTTATTATTGCAGAGATAACATTGCAGTTTAGTGTGAAGCTACCGACCTCGGGAGCCCTAAATCTTACAGATTACAATATCTTGTCCAGGATGGCGACACTTTGGGGCCTGGTCGTGGCATGATGCTATTGAGTCCAAGGAGTGGAAAAGGGGGGGGTGGTGGGGGTGGAGGTAAACCTTGCGTAGATCAAATGCAAATTTTGTAGTAAGGAAATACTTGGACACCCTGAGACTGCTGCAGTAGTAACTTGTATAACTGTAGTACAGTTTTGATCCTAATTCAATAGGTTATCCTAATACTTTCTGTGATCTGAAGTCAGTGCTGTCCTTCACATTACCGAAACAACAAGGATCAATATTCTTTGGGAAGGGACATTTTACAATGAAGGACCAGGATTTGAGGTGCCCACACAAGATTTGTACCTGACTTTTATCATGATACTATTTATCCACTTACAGTATTAAAATAATACATAACCTACTTACGGGGATAGTTTGCTGGAAATCGTATTGCAGGCATTCCAAGAGTTACAAAAAAAGGTAACTTCATTAGCAAAGAAATGAGAACTTTTTGTCCATTACAGTAGATTTATCAACAAACCTGACCAAATAATAAAGAAAGAACGAAAGAAAGAGAGAGAGAAAGAAAGAAAGGACAGAAAGAAATAAGAGACAAAGAATTGGTTAGATGCTCAATGATATTCCCCGCAGCTCAGTATTGATTCCGGCTGTCTCGTCAGTCTGCTGTTATGCCAGAGACCCCGTAAGGACAGATAGGATGTGTCACATCATGTGAGTTAATTTCATGGAGAAGATTGATGCATTATCTCCTGTCCTTGTCATAGACAGAATGGGAAACGGGCTCTAGGGAGATCTAAACAAGCAAGCAGGCTGATGGGAGGGAATATTATAGATAGATAGATAGATAGATAGATAGATAGATAGATAGATAGATAGATAGATAGATAGATAGATAGATAGATATATAGATAGATAGATAGATAGATAGATAGAGAGAGAGATAGATAGATAGATAGATAGATAGATAGATAGAGAGAGAGATAGATAGATAGATAGATGGACAGACAAGCAGGCAGACACACAGACAGACAGACAGACAGACAGATAGATAGATAGATAGATAGATAGATAGACAGACAGACAGACGGGACAGACAGACAGACAGACAGACAGACAGACAGACAGATAGATAGATAGATAGATAGATAGATAGATAGATAGATAGATAGATAGATAGATAGATAGATAGATAGATATATAGATAGATAGATACATACATACATACATACATACATACATACATACATACATACATAGATAGATAGATAGATAGATAGATAGATAGATAGATAGATAGATAGATAGATAGATAGAGATGAGGACCAGCTGCCTAGGGACTCAAACGGATGCAATATTATGTTAAAGCGTATTAACCCCATATTGCTGCTGAGAATACGTCTGGTTAATGTGGTATCATCTATGCATAAAAATGGAGAGGTGGGGAGGGGGTGTAGGTGGGGATCGGAGTCTTGTGGAGTGGGCTAGAAAAAAGTAATTTTATGCCCCCCCCCCCTCCCCTGGTCTGTTTTTCATCATCAGTCTCACTGATCAGCGGTGACTCAGCTAAACGTGATTGTTTTAAAAGTGATGAGTAAGATTATTTTTCTGAAGCCCGCCACCCTCCTACGGATTCCTGCAAGAGCAGCTCGTGGGACGCGATTTCCAAATGTCTCCCGTTGTAGTTGACATAAAACTATGCCAAAGACGTAATAAAATGGCAAAGAGCAGATAGGTTGCTTTGGAATGAAATTTCTGTTCAATTATTGATTGTGAATCATTAACAGAGCAGCCAAATTACTATAATAGCATTCTTCATAGCAATAAATCTACAAATTCACGATATAGTCCTACCACGCCAGCCCCGTCGACAATATTTTGTCTTTCAATAAGTCATAATAATGTGCCACAATAAGCAACAGAGAATCTATCAAAATCACTTCACTTAACCTAACCTCAGCCCGGCCGACCAAACTGCAAATAACACCCCCAAAAAATCGAAACTGAAATGTAAAGGCCTAGCATGATAATTCACTGTATATCGATTTGCACTGATAGCACTCACCCCGTGTGTACATTTCGGCAACAGAACAGCATTGGAGATAACAGAAAGTCAACGCTGCCAAAGGAATCCAACATGTTTTCCCTCCAAACGAAAATTCTGTCTTGCATAACATTGTTGACACTGCTGCTCGACTAACACTGTTTCAACTGCTGAAATACTCTATTGTTATTCAGCGTACTGGATTTACGACGACAGCTGCAGAAGAGTGATCAAAATCCATTTCTGTTCAATACGCTTCACAACTTATCATTGCAAAGCGATAAAGCAACCAATAGACGAGACCCGCGGATGAGAAGGGTGATGTCGAATGGGGAAACTATTCGAGCTTGGCTTTGGTGGGAACAGATACAAATCGAGACCGATGGGGAGGGCACACAAGGAGGATAAGACATGGGGAGGCGAGAGAGAGAGAGAGAGAGAGAGAGAAAACGTGGGTGAAACACATGAGAGAAAATAACCCATAGTGCCATCGCACACAACCCGATCGGAGCAGGTCGGGCATAACGTGCGGTGTTCGTGAGCAGGAAGGGAACTAACTCTCTAGCGTACGCGCCATAGGAACCCGAAGGGAGACAACTGCGAAAACAGAGCTGTACGCAACGTCAGTGGTAAATTAGTACAGCATGGAATGGTTGGCTGAGCTGTAATGAACAAATATGTTCCCTTGTTTGTTATGCTGTTCTGGATCAAATAAAGCAGACTTGTTATCGTGGAGATCGGCAAAGTGTTGAAATCAGTAAGGTTGCCAAGAGCTGAATTAATCAATACCAGTCAGAAAGGTCATCAGCTTTCAGAAGCTTCCAGACTGTTAATTTTTTATTTTTTTTAATTCAGTGATAATCCTACGAGAATCCTGATTAAGATGTAAAAAAGTAGTTTGACAATAGACATAATATACAACAATGACCCGACAGTAGTGACGTTTATGTAAGGTAGAAATTACTTTCAAAGCAGTTGCTATGGATTTTACCAGCCCACAGTGCTTTATCGAGCATTTTTCACCACCTCTCTATTAGTAATCACGTCAAGATTAGGAACAATAAAATAATGATTAAAAATGCCTGTTTAACTTAATTTTGAGATAACTTGCTATTATTTAAAAGAATGCTTTGATAAGTTGAAGTGAGAGACAAATTGCACATGCCTGTTTGTGATACTTCCTCTATTTTCTATATTATAGCTCTTCCACATTATATGCGGCTAGACAGAGCAAAATTATGAAGGGAGGCGGAGAGAGAGAGAGAGAGAGAGAAGACAGAGAGACAGGCAGACAGACAGACCATCAGAAAGAAACAAAGAGACAGAGACAGACAGAGAGAGGGAGCGACTTTTTCTTGGTAAATTATTTTGGACTAGAAATGAAAACATCTTAAAATTGGCCTGCATGAAGGGGTAGATAGACGAGCTCCGCCCTAAGAAGAGTAGAGAGAATATTTTTACTTGTAGAGTTCGTCAAGTATGTGTTTGGCAGCTTACCTGGGCTGACATTTAGCGTTGCCAGTCAAAATGAACTATCAAATTATCATCCTCATTCTATTATGTGCTTGTGTGAGAGAATGTATCAGAAAATGTGGGGAATTTTGAAGGTGTATCTGCGTGAAGAATGTTTAACATGGGGCAAACGAATATCTAGAATCTTTATTGCGTTTCCATGTGAGAGGGAAACAGAATTAAGCGTACTCTGGAGATTGTGTGTATGACTGGGAAGGGCTTACTTGCTGGATGATCTAAACGTGTGAATTTGAGAGCAAATAAAAATGATGCAAATATATGGGGCGCCGTTCTGCACTTGCTCTGTGTTTCTTTGTGTCAGGTGGGTGAATGTACCGTGAAGGAGATGGGGTGGGTGAGGAGGATCTGAAACTGGAAATAGAAACAACAACAGGATTCGGTGCATGTGGCAGTATTTGTGAAGAACATTGTTACTGTTTACAAATAAATATGTGTTGAGGAATCAAAGATGAGGACAGGCAGGTTTTGAATCCTAGCTCCGTCTTTGATTAGTATGCAGTCAACAGTTTTCATATTTTACCTGGTAGTTCCTGACCCCTGAATGTAGAAACTGGTCATGTAAAACACGACTTTTGTAATACTTTATGATTCTAACGTTTCATTCAGCATTCTAAAATCTACGCCTAAATGTGGATATAGTTCGTACATGAAATATGTATGAGTCCAAATGTATTTTCTGAAAACTGTTATACTTATTTACAAAACTCTTTTCAGATCCATACCAAATAACTGTTGAGAATTTTTACCAATGTGATAAGATTAATTTTTATACGAAACTATTTAATTCTGCTTGTGGAATTTAGACGCTCTGAATACGAAACCATACGATAAAAATAAGTACCCAAATAGACCATGATAAGCGCGTGCAAAGTGGCCAATATCGTGTCGACGCGACGTAAGACTCAAACTCAAATTCCCGTTTATTTTCACAGCTGCAAAGGTCAAAATGCTAATCTTGGCTGCTACTGAACTGGAGCAGCGCGGTGGGTGAAGTTACTAGTATGCTTTTTACCTGGGAGTTTAACGTGTAACCACAGGAGAGCTGTGTAAAAGTATTACAAATTTTGTTACTACCGCTCGTCAGCCAGGGTAATACTCGAAATGGAAAACTGGTGGGAAAAATAAAGAGTAGAAGTGGAGGGGTGAGAAAGAAAATGTGTGTGTAACTGTGCCTGTTCACTTTTATGTGAAGGTCAGAGTGAGGAGAGAGAGAGAGGATGGGAGAGAAAGAGAGAGGGGTGAGAGAGAAAAAGAGAGAGAGAGGGAGTGAGAAGAGAGAAAGGGAGAGAGAGAGAGAGAAAGGGAGAGGGAGAGAGAAAGGGAGAGAGAGAGAGAGAAAAGAAAGAAAGAAACAGAGGGAGAGAAACAGAGAGAGAAGAAGAAGAAGGAAAGGAAGAAAGAGAAAGAGTTAAAAAAAATTAAAGAAATACACATTGTAATGACCGAGGAATAAAATGCATTTCATTATTTCCTGTCACTAATTAAGAACACACTCATCTTGGGGAAATTCAATACCTGGGCTACGGGACAATACGAATGAAAGTTACAGATAATTAACAATCTTGATGGTGATTAGATTGGGCGGAGTTCGGAGGCTGGCGTCTGGGTCGTTGTAAAGGACGTAAAGAAAAAAACAAACAAACTACTTTTAGAGGGTTAAACAGGGGGGCGGGGGGGTTGTGAGTGAAAAGATAGAGGAAACGAAAAATGATGACTGAAAAAAAAAAAGACGACCACTCTAAGCCCACATTCGTTAAGCTATTTTTCACGTCATCCACTTTATAATAAATATATCCATTGGGGAATACCTAAAGCGCTACACAGTTAGATAGGCCAGGTGAGGGTGAGCAGTGAGAAACCAGTACAACAACAACAATAAAAAAAAAAAATTGAAAAACTCCTCAGAAAAAAAAAACAATGGCAGAAAATTGTAACAGAAATAAAATGCAAATTTAAATGAGCATTTGAATATTTAAAAAAAAAATTATGTTGCAGACTTGCACTTAAAAAATATCATCCATCACATTTAAAATAGTTTAGAGGCAAGGCTTATATATAACTCAGTCTGTCACTGTAATATGTAATAGAAACGTTACCAGACAGAATAAACTTGCCAGATTTGTAATATCATTCCTAAACAATAATTTACTGTGTTTTAGTTGACCTCTTTTCTTTTGTTTTTTAACCTCTCGTGCCTTTTCAAAACCGAAAAAAAAAGTTCTAGACTGTAGTTTAAGAACGTCCATTGGAACTGTGCCGTTATTGAAATTTAAATAATTACTATTTTTCCATGCATTTTTTCCTTTTCCACAGCTTGTCCAGTCCATTAACTTTCCAATGTCTTATAAGGTCTTATATTTGGCTGCTTCGGTAATAAGTTTGAATAATTATGTAGACTCTAATATGCTATGGACTTGTTTGAGTTGTGTAACTTTTTTAAAAAGTGTAGTTTCCATCGTTGCTGTTTTTTGGTTTTCCTTATTTGTTTGTTTTTATCACCGGTTATTTACGCTAGTCGTCAAATATTGTCTTATTTTATTTTACTTTTTAAGGTGCTTTAACCGTATATTTCGTCTAATTAAAATTATCATAAAAGCTGTTTCTTTGTATTTTTATTTTTTTTTGATGTGTCTTCTTTGACTTCTGGTTTTTATTTAACACAAATTATGTTCTTATTATCATTATCGTGGAAAACAATTCAGTCGAAACAGCGTCAGGAACTAAGTGAAAAACAAAAAAGAATAGATGAAATGAATTCTAAAGTTTGGAAACAAGAGAGGTAACTGTAGAAAATATCATTAAGGCATAATAAAATGGGTTACATCCCTTGCATCGAAAGTCCGACTTGGCAAGGGCCGTTATAAATTTGTTCGTCTTTTTGTTATCTGTAACTTTTAAAACATTATATTTCTCCGGAAACGTTAAGCGTGATTTGATATGGTTTTATTGGATGAGCTTGGCAGTATTTGCTTGTGAATAGTGTTTTTCTTGGCCGGAAACGCGGGCATTAACTAACTTTTTTGCACTGATGGGTATTAAATGCTTCGGCCCTATTATGAAAAGCAATAAGACAGATGGGTCTTTGATAATATAAATGAACTTTTAGTACTGACATTCTATCATATAATAATGGAGCTTGGGCCCAACTTTGTTCCCGCAAAGGCTTTTTTACTACGCAACGCAGAGAAATGAAACTTGGCACATGTATGTAAAATGTATAAAGCCTGTACGTTTCGTGCTAATTTTTTCCCGAAACTCTTTACTTTTTCCAGAAATTCAGTTATAATTATCAGTTATCAATTCATGATTGCGAATACGACGTGATAATGTACTTCCGTCAATTTCGTCATTTCCGCCTCTTACCGGAAATGTAAACTCTCGAACTAGAGTTCACTTGAGATCCAGCCACGCCAAGAAAATTTTGATACCCAGTATAATGTTATACAGATGAGGTGAGTGCCATTCATTCATACCAAGAAAACTGTGTAGAAACATGTATAGTGTGCTTCAAGCTCGAAATGAAATGTTTTTATTACAGATCTCGGAGTGACAGTCATGCCAAGAAAACTTTGTCGAAAGGCTAGGCCTCTCACGCCTCGAACTCTAGAGCTAATGCTCAAAGAAAGGAAAATGTAATAATAATATAAAAAAAAAGAATCACGGGATTTTGAACAAGACCTACTGCCGCGTACACAGCTCGGATTTGCGTGAAATTTTACATGTGCCCGCCCTTCGACCCGCAAAAGGTTCTTTTTTAGATTTGGAGTCTTGAAAAGGTGGGGAAGTATTTTTTGAGTTTGCTCTATGCCGCGAATTGTCTACTTTTGATCCTTCATTTTTTACGAACACATGAGCCCATGACGTCATCATTTCCTGAAAAATTCTCCTATCTATCTATTAATAGCCAATTTTTTTGTGGATGACCCAAAGTGTCTCGACATCAATGTCTTTGTGCTGATTCCTTTCGGTCTGGAGTGCTGTGCTTAACCATTCGAAGAATGGGGCAATTACTAGTTATTATAATTCAATTCCTTTGCGAACTATTCCAGAAAAAGAATGGCTTTTTTTTTTTTTTGAAAAACGTATCCTAAGGCAATATTCATATTATAATATTTTGTTAATAATAATGAAGATCATTTATAAAGCGCCTAATCCAAACGAGTTTGCTTTGGGCGCTTTACGGAAAGTCTTGTTCTCTCGATTTGCATCTCTCTCACTCTCTCTTTCTTTCTCTCACCCTCTTTCTCTCACTCTCTCTATCTCTCTCTATCTCAGAGCAAATTGTAACGCAGCCTGTTAGGCGCAGTTCACAACTCACAACAGTTCACAACTCACAACTTGTATTCTAAAGTATTATAATATTATTTGAATATTATATTATATAATATTTATTTAATAATGAATTATAAATTTTCGTTGGTGATTTTTTTTTGGGGGGGGGGGGGTGATAGGGATAAATTTTAATCTATTAATTTTAATTTCAATTTTCAATTTTGCCCGGGCAGCGGCCTGTTCGGCCTGCTCTTTACGATTTCCAACTGCCAAGGTATCTTTAACGTGCGCAACGTGAACACGGGCCCTCCGAATTTTTTCGTCCTTATCCGAGAAGACTAGGTACTCGATCCTACCCCCCAATAGGATCAGGGACACGAAAATATGAGAAAAATCCCAATTTCCAACATGCCTGCACACCCCGGGTTTTGAACCCGGGACCCTTGACATGAGAGCATCTTGCCTCTCGACCACCTTGTCCCCAAGAATTATGAATGACCACGGAGAAAGACTTGGGGTAATTAAAACCGAACTATGACAATACTATATAGCTGCAAATAGCTCACTGGAAACACACTGGCCTTCTGAGCGTGATGGTCTGTTTGATACAACTTTATTATTTTGTTTCTATAATTTCTACCTTTCTTTCTGATTTTTATACCCGTTCATCTTTTTACTTCCAAGAATTTCCAGAGGAATACTAAGGGGACATCGTGAACAAAGGTAGGTATTGTATCGTCCTCACACCCCGTAGACCACGACCAAATGTTAAACTGAATGAACTAGATCTATACGTTTGTCTTTGCTCCAGGTAGACAGATGTCTGGAGGCTGAAAATTAGGCACAGTGGTAGATGTCTACTGTAATAGTACAACCCACGCCGGCACTAGGTTTCAGTACTGGGTGTTTTCCTTGACAAAGTATTTCAGACTACTAATTACTATACAATGGAGCTAGAGGGTGAACAGGTAAGCGTCCGAAACTGCATGACAGAGTGACCAAAAATTATCAAATTTTGAATACTGCCACAAGTTTTCACGAAACGTAACGTAAACGCACCAGTTTGTGACAAAATTTGTCTTTAATAATTGATTTATTTGCATTTTTTTTTACTGTAACTGTGTGCGCAACAGAAGGTTTTTATATATATTGCTTTTTAAATCTCATGCGCGAAACCAAAAAAGGTAAATTTGTAGAGCAAACAGTACATAAAGACTACACATTTGCAAATACATACATCTGAAATTAGATGGAGGGTTTACAATTTTTACAATGGCTGTGCTTGCTCACCGCTGTAATATGTGTAACGAACAGCTAAGTCTCTGACATTCTTTTTCAATAAAGGCGCCAGAAAAAAAAAACAACAAGAATTACGGATAGCTAAAGCCAATCGGGTACTGTAAGCCAAAACAATAATTTCGTAACCAATAATTTATATTAATTTTGTTTCCGTCAATTTGTTTCCGCGATTACCTAAGCGTAATCATGTTCGTACTTCACCCTGTGTTACTGAATTAGTGAGGGGTATGGTTGGGGGTGGGTGCGGGTGAAGAAAGAAGGGGAAAGGACGGGGTTGGGGGAATTATTGTTGAAAACCTGGCCCACTCCAGCTCCCATTTTCCTACACCCATTCTAATCCAGTTCCACCTTTGTCCCACTCATCATCTTCAAGACCACCAATGTTCTGTAGTTAGAGTCGGCTAATGACCGATGCTTTGCTGACGTTATACCCCGGGAATTTGGGCAAGACGTTCCGGTTTCGAGCCAATATTTATCGCCCTGGCCTGGGCAATCACAGGGAGGTTTGTGTGACGTGAACGAGGTCACATAGAACGTGAGTCGATTATGCTTACGTTCAGGAAGAAAAATGATCAGAGGGATGAACGCGAGACAAAATTTGGCCAGGAGACGTGGGTGGGGAATTAAAGAGTAAGATAAACCAAAGAAATGAAAGCTGGTGGCGGTCACAGCGAGGAAATCAAAGAATTAATTATTTTAAATTACATCGCTCGTGCTGAGGTGATGACAGGAAATGAAGAAATTTCCAGACAAGGCGAAACACATAAGCAATATATATGAAAGGAAGAGCAGTATTGTAATAATTGTCCTCCTTGCTGTGCTACCAACAAGGGAAGAATCCCGCCAGTACGTATATTATTATTTTAACCTTTAATGAAATTGCAGCTGAGGGAGGATATTAACAAGGATGTCTTTCCACTGCACTGAGGCAATGAAACACTCCGTTTCCTTGAATAATTAACATAACTGTTGCCAATAGTTTCTTATTGCTATTGTCTTTTTCAAAGTTATATAGAACTTTGCCATACATACAATAATAATGAAAATCCGCATCTATAAAAAGGGATACAACTAGTCTCTATACACAACTGATGTTCTTTTATTATGCTGAAAAAGAAAATGATTCGAAATTTCCCATACTACTGATTGATCTCTAATACAAATATTATGTTACCTGTTAGATGATGTGACATTAAATATTAAACCACCATAGAGCATTACTTGTCTCCTGTCCCAATCGCCAGCTCGCGGTTGGCAGTCTATGAGGAATGGCTGACCAAACTAATGGTACAGAAAGGTGGAAATGAATTCAAGCATTATTTTATTATTTAATAACGCTGCTGGACCGGTATAGAAAGCGATCGTGCTGCGGTATGGCATACAACTGCAGTAGCAATAAGATATCCAGAGCAACATAAATATTATTTTTCTCTCTTTAAGTTGTAATTTCACAAATATTTGTGTATTTGGATATGGAACAGCGTGCAATATTAATTGACATGGGCACAATATCAATCTTTGTTGTACTATGTCGCTCACACTCTTTTTGTGTGATTTTATGTAATTGTATTACATCAATTTGGAGCCTACATCTGTACTCCAATTTAAGCTTTTTCAACGAGCTTATAGCGGTAAACTTTGAAGCTTAGTTTTGTTCCTTTATCTTAAGACTGCAGCTCCTTCCCTAACCAGTCCTAATCAGTCCAAACATTTTTAACAAAATAAGATAAAAAGTCCATGCGTCTTCTCCCTCTTTAACTGGAGATAACGTGTATTTTATTATTTTTTATCATCAAGACAACTCTTAGCCATTCACCCCTCAAACTATTCCAAGAAAACGCGTCCTACCTGGCAGCGTTTAGCACACAACAATACAGATTTATGTGTCTGTAAGTTGCCAGAGCCGCCCATTTGCTTGCCTTTGTCTGCCAATTTTGATTGTACTTTCAGGCACTCAACGCAACAGACGTAACAGGCCCTACCCTCGTTATTGGGAAAGGGCTTAACCCTCTAAGGTAGCGAAGAACGGCAGAGGATGGAGTCATTTTGTGGTCGTTGAATTGTGTATGGAACCTGCAAAGTCATCCATATTCCTTTGTTGTATGTACTATACCAGAGTGTGGATGATCCGAAGAAGTGCTCAAAGTATGAACGAATGAAGACACGCATACTGTAGTTATTTTCAGCACAATATTATGTAATCGGAATGACATGCAGTGAATGTTTAGGTTGTATTTTCTCCTTCTCAGATGACGCCATTGTTTCGAGAATGATGTACTTTTACTCCTCTCCTTTTATTTATCCTCATTGTCTTCATTGCCGTCGTTTTCTGTTCAAATTTATCCCCGTTTTATATCCAGCCCAGGTTTCTTTTTGATCAAGTTTCATCATTTTCTTCTTTCCTCCTCGCCATGAATGGCACAAGGTATCAGTTTCACCTATCATAGGATTTTCCCATCTCTCATCAGCATCCTCTTTGATCATTTTGTTTTCTCATTATTTGTCTCATTCCGTCTCTCTTTTACTATCGCAGATAGTCTCCGTGACAAACCCTGCCACCCACTGAATGAAGATTGAGAGCATACACAATTGTCAGTGGTTATATGATAGTTTTTACAAACGGAGGGCCGATAGAGTTCCTCACTGGGCAACATCAGTCATCGGTGGACAAACATAACAATGATGATTCCATAATATCCTTCTTCGTCTTTTCTCATGACATTCAGGCGCTTTATTCAAGTTCAAATGCAATGAGACACAACCAGGAAGGAAAGAATAAAAGATAACAATATTTTCTCCTCCTCCTCTCCCTCGCCACTTTCTGTCTCTCTCTCTCTCTCTTCTGCGTGTGCCTATCTGTCTGTCTCTGTGTCTCTGTCTCTCTCTTCCTTCTGTCTCTCCTCTCCCTCCCTCTCTCTCTCTCTGTCGCTTTCTCTCTCTCTCTCTCTCGCTCTGTCTCTCTCTCTCTCTCTCTCTCTCTTCTCTCTCTCTCTCTCTCTCTCTCTCTGTCTCCCTGTCTCTCTCCCTCTTGCCATGGCATCATTCTAATTGAGCCTGATCAATAATAAAGTCGTTGTCAGAACATTCACCCAGCCAGAGACAAACATCACAATGAATATGCTTTAAGTTTTATCATCACATTTACAAACGATCAGATCAAATCAATATCAAGTACAATTGACGTTCAAGACTTGCTGACGTGGATGGCACTGCAACATCTTGATGCCAAATAAGATTTGGTACAAACCACTTTTCCGGCCACGACCTGATACAAGGGACTGCAGCAGGCACAGAAGTATCATTAGTGACATTTTGCTGGGTGCAGTGTAGAAATGGATCCAGCTGTTGTGGTGGAAAAAAAATGAATTAATATCAAGATGAAAGCTGTACGATCAGGACGTACTTGTTGCAGTCTGTGTGGCTCTAATGAATATACTTGATATTAACCAGAAACTTGTAAAGAGAGTAAATAAATTATTCATTTTCTGCTCATTTTTTTCTATAGGCCTAATCTGTTAATATTTATTATAATATGATTATGTTTATTATGACTGACAATGCGGACTATTGGAGCCAACCATAACCTACACTGATACTCAAGTCCTCATAAATGACACATGCTTGTTTGTTACATTCAGTTGTCCCTACATAATATTACTTTTTAATGTTTCAATAATGCCTTTTATTGATTATTACGATATCCCTAGTTTTTGTGGGTTTTTTTCCCGCTCGCCTCGGACTGAAAGATTGTGGCAAAATGTTCTAATTTACACTTTACAGTACCAAAGCACACCACGAAACTAACATTAAACGACTGTAATGTGTTATTACTTACAACTCAATGGAATCAATACCAAATCACCTGTCACCTGTCGGCTTCATCGTCATCGATGTTAGCTGCTACAGTGGATGTCACGACAAAATCTCCTCCACCCAATCCTGTCCTTAGCTTTCCTAGTTAGTTCACTTATTTCCAGCTGGCTGACTTTCTTGATGTTATCGTGATATGTAATGGGTGGTCTTCCTTGTTTTCTCTTTGTTTCTGTCTTTCCTTGAAGGATTGATATCATAAGGGCCGTGCTTTTGTTTCGGGCCGCGTGGCCGATGTATGCAAGTCTTCTTTTATTTATTTCAGGTGTTATTCTTCTGGTGGTGCCAAGCTGTTCTAAGATGCTTGTATTTGTTCTCCAAATACATAAGCAAAAAACAAAACGTCTTTGAAAAAAAGGAGTATCTTTCTCCAGCCTGTACCATCAGGACGTCTACCATGAGAATCGATTTGTAATCGCTTCTGTTTGCTTGTAGACAATCCATGTGCCCTGTGAATTAAATGTGGGAGGTGGGGTGTGTGTCTAAAAATTGCACTGCATGTGTTATCAAACCACTGAGAAAAGAAAATGAAATAATCCCGAGATTTAAGGGCTGCGTAAAAATCTCTGATCACTGGGTAGTAAACATCATAATAACGAATGAGCAGTTTGTAATTTTTTTCTTTATTTGTTATAATAGATCATTAACCTGAGACACGGGGATAATTGCATCGTGCACGATCGAAATTTGTCTGACGTGCATGTAAAGGGGGGGAAATATTCATCTGCAACAAATGCATTCCGCGGGAAGATAATAACAAGGGGCAACATTATCGATCTAGTACAAAGTCGACAGCAATCATCTTTACACTTCGACGAAACATTGTAATCCCCGTAGATCTGAGGCAACATGGCACTGCAGTCTTTGAACGGTTCAACCTCATTTACTTTAAAAATAACAAAAAATCTTTAAATTGCCACCTTTATTGCAATAATTTCACCTGCGATCCTCGTTTCGCATGGATGAATGCATTATGAAAGTTGACTGGATCTTTTAAAAAGTTCAAGCTCTTGTAATGTTAAATGCGCACGGTAAAAATCATAGCTGGTGCCCTCTTGAACCTTTGCAGTGCACAGATGTGACATTTTATTCTGCACTCGTAATGTTCTATGTTGTAGCACTTAATGCCACTGTGGAAACGTTGTAAGTGCAACATTTGTACAGAATAACATAGAAACAAATCAGGCAGACTAAGCTATTATGTCTTCTCACTGACATGTGCCATATTACCCTTTCATGACCTTTTTCCCGCCGAGAGATATAATAACATGGCAACCTGTGACCCGATATTTCAGTGTAATCTTCTGTGCCATCGGTCGTTAGCGAAAGGTGAAGGCGAATAATTATGGACATAATGATTATATCTGAGAGGGTGAAGTTACTCGATAAACAGGTGAAAGAAATGAAACAGTTTAGCAGGACGTGATCACTGTGTAAGGGGGATACATACTACGCCAGGAACGTCACAGCCAGTGGCTGCCAGCAAAATATACACCCAAGAAAAAGTGGCAGGAGCTGACTGTGTCTGACCGGGCTTAGTATGATAGGGTCTTCTCGGATTTACTAAGAAAATATAGGAAATTATGGTGTGCAGTTCTTGTCTGCCAGCAGTTCACTGTGTTGTTCCGGACTTAGTATGAATCCCCCCTAAAAGATTAAACCTGGAATTCTCCACTCTACCAAAGATATTACAGTTGATAAGATAAGACAGCTAGTGCTTTTAGCGTGCACAGATTTCACACTGCCACATAGCGGCAAATGCGTTGATGTAATGAAAAGGGCCGTATTTTACAAAGCCAGATAGAGAAAGTATTGAATTTTATTCACTGTTCAGCTATCGCTATAGGCCGTGAGTGACGACACTTATTGTGGAATTATAACCTCAATCGCTGTGGGGAAACGCTGGCTACTTTTTCCCTTAAGTCGCAGTAGCACTGTCACAGTTTTGCATAAAGAAATGGCACCGAACTAAACGTGTGTCAAAGAGTCTCCCATGTCCATTAGTGCGTTATGCCCGCCCTTCCCTTTGGAAAAGTGCACCAAATGGAACAGCCAACATAAACCCGATTTTATTTTTGTTCATCAATACCGGACGCGCGTGTGTTTTATATTGTCTCTGCATGTGTTTCTTTTTTTTAATTAGTTTTTTTTTCCTTTAACTTTAAAATTCTGTGGCAAAAAAAAAAAAACGACAACTAAAAACCCTTCATGTAATATTCAGAATCATAATTTTGCTTCATAGAATCTCCAAGTTATCAAAGTTAAATTTTGAAGTCTTTTTGTTGTTCTACATTATTTGAAAAGCAGAAATGATGAATATTTCAAACTACATAGCCCAAGCGAACGTAAAATAGAACAATGTGTTTTTCCAAGCAGGCCCCATTCATAAAATGGATCTTTTATCGCAGATTTCTAAAGCTAGACATTTTGTCATGCTCATAATTGTTCTTTCAAAATAATAATATTATGTGTTAGGATCTTCATTTAAAGTCGATCTCTACCAGTTCCTGCCGAATCTTTATTTTTCTTCCCACGGATCTCCAGAAAATGCAGATGTTATATGGAGGAAAATCTAATATATTATACATTTTAGCAATAATAAGGCACACAGACAGACAAACAGGAGAGACAGGACAGTGACGTCACTCAAGACAGATGGATAGATGGATAGACAGACAGACTGGCAGACGAACTGACAGACTGCCTGGCGAACGGAAAGGCAAACAGATAGACAGTCAGACGCTCGACCTGAGGAACAGGTGGGAAGGCAGACAGACGGACAGACAATCCGACATACAGACAGACAGAGAAAGATAGAGAGGCAAATAGACAGATAGATCTAGACAGATAAATTTCGTTTTTAAATTTTATCTCAAATTTAATGTTTCTTTTCTTTATTTTTCTGAAAGACGTTCATGTAAAGCACAATATAAAAATTTTGCTTCTCACCATTTCAAATTTAGTCATTGTTTTATGTGAAATTGTTTTCTTTCCTCTACATATTTCAAACACAGAAACCCACCTGTTTCTCGATGGCCTCAGCAAGATAGTCTTGTTTCTTGCTAGCATCAATCTAAGCTGGAGTTCTTTTTCGCTTCTCGAGGGCCTCAGGTCCTTTGGTTTATCGGAGGCCTCAGCCTAGTGCAGTTGAATGACATTGATAGTATTACTTTTCTGAGGCCCTCCGTGAAAATCCTTGAAATTCGCCATGTATCAATCGACGAATTCAGTGCATGTATGTTAATTTTCTCCCGAGAAGCATGTGCGTATTGCTCCTCCCGAGTATGTCAACACCCCTGATTGAGGCATCTTTCTTGTTTGTTTGTTTCAATTTGCATAGCATAAAATCTCTGGAGAAGAGTATTCTGACTAGAACATATTGAGGGCAGCGTGGAAGAATTCTTAACTCGGTTGTTTCCAGAAATGTTCCAGGGGAGCCAATAAATTGAATTACTTTCCATAAGACTTAATAGTTACATAGTGATAGAGAAAAAAAAAAGAAGTTATTTAGCGTTAGTTTTCAGAATTTAAACGTTAACTTATAACACAACCTGCGGGTTGTCTGGGGCTACCAGCATGACAGATATCGCTTTGTTTTTTGTTTTTTGTTGTTGCTTTTTTTTAAAAGTCGAGTCCTGATAGTCTACCTTGTGAAATCAGTTTTTTGATTTTGTCTTTCTTCGCTCAGCCACGCATTTGCTTCATTGTGTTTTCTTTGTATAGTGTATAGCAGGAATATTAGGATTATTATTTCATTATTATTTATATCATAATTTTTCATTCTATACATTTGTATGTATACGCCCGATTTCAATTTTGGTCATGAATAGGGGACATGTCCATCTTTTATATCTGCTACGGGATATTTGTTTTAATTAGTTAAATATCATTATTATTACAATTGTAAACTTAAAATTCTCTGGGTAAGAACCTGCGTGTAATATTCAGGATCATCATTTTACCTCACAAAATTTCCAAGTTATTAACGGGTTTTTAAAAAGTATTCTTGTTTTTGTGTATACGTTATTCAAAAGCTGAAACCACGTATTCTTCACACTCCATTAAACGTGAAACTAGATGAGGACCCGGCTTTGCCCGGGATAAACTAACAAAACCAGATGTCGTCCTCTCTCACTCTTCACACCCCTCTCTACCCGTCCCCCCACCCTCTCCCTACTACCCTCTACCCAATCTCTCTCCCTTCCCCTTTGTTGTACTTCCTCTTCCCCATCTCTGTCTCTTCCTCCCCCTGCTCTCTTTCTGCCCCTTCTCTCCATAATTATCTTTTTGCCCCCATTTCTCTCCTTCCTCCTCCTCCCTCTGTCTTCCCCCCTCCCCCTTACCTTTCATAGATTTTTTCGACTTCTCAGGCTAAACAAAAACAAAGGTCAACGTGACCCGTTACTTTGACATAGCACCATCAAAGTAATAGAGGCCTAAGTCTGTAAGTCGCCTATATTTGGAATTTTGAGCCCCTCCCCCTCCCCCCCCCCCCTTTTCAAGAAAAATCAGATCATACTTTCATTTGACACATTTTTATACATCCAAATGTATACTTCCAGCATGAAAGTTCATTGATTTCTCTTCATCGTGAGTTACTCAGCCCAGGCGTCTAAACTTGGCATTCATCATAATAATGCTCTCATTTTAAAATTGTAAACGTTTATCTCAGTTAAGTGACGATTAGATTTCCCAGTGAAACATCGTCTCAAGCACAAGAACTCTTTAGCCTAGATTCCAAAACAAGAGCTTTCTTTTCATCGTTGTCTTTAAGAATATGTTTAAACTGTTGCCACATCTACCAGTCTTCAACATACAAAGAAATGGCATTTCGATTTCGATAGCGTATTTAGACAACATGGGGGGACAAAAATAAGGTGAAATGATGCTGTTAAAAATAACACGCAAAACAACCACAGTATCTCAGTAAACGTGTCACTGAGTATCGATGGTGCTGTGGATCAAATCGGGAATGGCCAATTAGAGTGAAAGTCCTGATGTTAAAACCCTGGTTTCTTTTTTTATTCAGAGATGGTATTTTTAGGTACGCCGAAGTCTGTATGAGCTACAAATCGATGAGTAGCTAGCAAACTGCACGCAGAGTTCTGGGTGAGCTAGGAAATAGATTTTCTCTTATGTGAGAAATCGATAGGAACTGTTTTCGAAGTCTTTGTGAACAAGTCGAATTACATGCACATTTTAATGTCAAAGTAATTATAGACTTTCACTTCTTAGTTGTTGGCTCGGATTTTCGTTTTGTTTTCTTTCGCTTTGTTTCCGTCTCTCTTTCTCTCTCTCTCTCTTTTTCCAGTGGTTGTTCTTTATTGGTGAGAGAACTCTGCAACAAGGTGAGGTCTGGGGCTGGGGAGGAAAAAGGGGGCGGGTGTCTTTGAAAGCAGTAATCCCCCCTCCCCCCCCCCCCTCCCAAACAGAGGGGTTGGGCGTGAGAAAATAATTATAAGAAAATAGAAAAAGGCAGAAGGACTGGTCCCTGCTTGCATAATAATGACTGCCGCAACATTCCTCGGGCCGGAAGACATTAATGCATCGTTTATTCCGTTCACCTGCATTAATTTTTTCAAATGTTCTAAATCCAGGACTTCCTTAATTATTCATGATTGTTTAATATCTGCGGTCGCATTAAATGCTTGAAACCCTGTGTCTAGAAGCTTAAATACATCAAATGAAAGCATTGCACCCAAAATAATTTGCAATGAAATAAGGAGTAAGTTACCACTAAATAAGTTACCACTAAAAAAAAAAAGATGAGTAGTTCGTCCTTGCTCTATCGGAGACTCAGTGCTGGTGTTTTGCTCACACTTGGGAAACATTATTGAATTTAATCAAAATTAAATGTCTTGTAGTTGTTGTGAAAAGTTTCCGTTTTCTGTGTCTCACGTACACAAAAAAGACAGGTCTAATTCTTGTAACTTTAACCGAAGGGTGACTTGAGAGACTTATATAAGGAATAATTAATTATTCTGATTTATCGGGGTTTTTTTTTCAATCATCTCATCTCCTAAAATCTAAAGGGGATGTGACTCATGTTCCTTCTTCATTTTCTGAGAAACTGGAAATCTTTTAGTATGTACCAAAGCTATAACAAATGCAAACTTTAACGGCAATTATCAAGCTGTTTCATAGTTCCAGTTGATTCTAACTCCTTATCATAATACTAAAGCCGCTTACGTTTAATGTCGAATTTCTCAGTTGTGCAAAAAGTGGAGCTGGAACAAACAAGAACTGCGGTGGTGCTTTTGTTGGACTCAAGGTCTGAGATATGCGTGTTATATTGGCCTCTGACATCAGAGCGAAAATAGCACAGATTGGCATGGCGGCTTTTGTGATTGGGGGATTTTTCTTTGGAGTAAACGCACTTTTCCCACACTGTGTCATTGACGACAATAATTGCACATTATTAGGGGTGTCTGCCAGGAAGTGTCTTTGATCTTGTTGTCACATTCTGCCACACAGGTACAATCTTATAAAGTTACACCGGAGGTACACCGTAACTATGAACGTTATTTTTGGATTGAAAATATGTTATCTCAAAACTCAAAATATTGGTTCTGTGGGTTTCAGTAAATGTTTGAACATATTTTAATTAGTATCCAGTGTTCTATTTTTTGAATCACCTCACAGGTTGCCCATTGTTCTTTATTTGCAACTTTGTAATTTATATTTGATAATAATCATGTTTATTTTTGCTTTCAAAGAACCATTTTAATCACACTTACAAGAATTTGAATGTCCTACTGATTTAATCTGTATTATTTTGTTCAAACCTAGGGTAAAAACAAAATCTTCTCATTTTATAGGCTGAGCGTCGCTTGTTTTATTGGTAGATTTATTGGGTTTTTTTTTTTTTACTAAAACTCTTATAAAGAGGAGCACAGAAACTGGGTTGTACTCACTATGCACCTGGTGACCTGTGGCTTGCCATTATAATATCACGAGATGAAATGCCATGGGTATCATTAATGGTTTTCCACACAAAGGGATTTTCATTATCTCCCTGGGCCAATGGTCCTCGTTATTGAGCTCACTGTCTTTGCAGGACGCACACAGTGTTATGTGTTAAGTGTATGCGAAACCGGGGCTCTTGAAACTTAATATAATAATTACTATGCGGGTTATTGACGATTAAGGTGAAGCTAGCGATGATAAAATTAACCTTTGGCTGTCCTGTTTTTGGGCATTAAAATAGGCATAAAAATATACAATGAAAAATAAAGCTTTTTAGGTGTAATTACTTACGGAGTGTAAATTATTAATGAGTTGTCAGGACAGGATGCTGGTAGGAGGTGTATCGCTGCTCTTGAGATGTCAATTGGCTCTCAAACAGAATGATAGATAGAGATAGATAGATAGATAGATAGATAGATAGATAGATAGATAGATAGATAGATAGATAGATAGATAGATAGATAGATAGATAGATAGATAGATAGATAGATAGATAGATAGATAGACAGATAGAGAGAGAGAGAGATAGAGAGATAGATAGACAGACAGACAGACAGACAGACAGACAGACAGACAGACAGACAGACAGACAGACAGACAGACAGACAGACAGACAGACAGACAGACAGACAGACAGACAGATAGATAGATAGATAGATAGATAGATAGATAGATAGATAGATAGATAGATAGATAGATAGATAGATAGATAGATAGATAGATAGATAGATACTCAAACGCTTGCCAACCCCTACCAGACCTACTACAAACTAACTACCGTAACGTTATGTGCCAAAGTGAATACAAGCCGGTGAATATCTGTGGCGATTTTAGCCGTGTCAAGTTCTCGTCATAAGAGGAGAACTACTTCATTAGATCTAAGTGGTGCTGTTTGAGTGACAGTGTTCCAGCCAATTATCCCCGTGCAGGTGTCAGGTATCTCCATGATTAGCCGATTAATTAGATTGTTGACGCAGAGCGATTATCACCCGTGGTATGGAGAAATCAATGAAATAACCACACTATGTAAGGCATGCTGACGTACAGCGGTTTTGGCCCGAGCAGTTCCGGATTTTTAGATTCGAAGACAAACTGAACACCTGGATTGATTGACTTTTCACGAAATATCCCTTCAGCATCACCTTGTAAATTGGGATTTATTTGTGTCGTTCTTTGCATTGTTCAGGGCGATTCTGAATACATTTTCATGACGTTTTTTTTTTTTTCTGTTTCGGCGACGATTCTATTTGCTCAGTGAGACCTGCAATTTTGCCTTTGCTTACACTGATCTGTCCAGCGTGTTTGACACTGCGATTATGTTTAATTAGTGAAACCTCTAGGGACGGAGAAAAATTAAGACAACGGTGATTTAAAAAAAGCAATTAAAATGAAATAGAAGCAAAGGCTTGATTGGTTTGAGTGAAAGTCGAATCAATAACTGCGTTGTGGTAAAATCATGGATTCCAAAGGCTGTGTGAATGTGCCAACTTTTTATTGTTGATGGCCAAGCTAAAAGATAATTATGTGTGGTTGACATCTGGAATGTTTACTGACAATTTGAGTCACGTTTGTATCATATAGAGAGATGTACTTGACAGTTACTTGTTCACGAATCTCTGCGTGTTACTCAAAGTGTATTAATTTCTTTATAGTTGTTGGCTTGCTGTTGGTGACTACTTTTGGCATGTGTCCAAACGGACTAACAATACAGAAAGACTTCTACTTTTAGTAATAGTGAACATTATCATGAAAACAGCACAGCCGTAGAGATTTTTGTGTCGTTTATGCGGTATCTGAATGTCTTCTACTGTTGTCATTAACCTTGCTCAGTTTCCGGCTCCCAGAACTGCCTGGATCACAATAACGATATCATTGGCAGCAATTGATCATGTAATATTCAGTCATCATGTAGCACATTCAGATTACTTAGACATTTTAATTATTTTTTGTTTGTTTGTTAATTACACTCCTTGTCTGACTCCAAGTAATGACTTTCGCTATCTATGTTGAATTTTACCTCGTAACAAAATAAGAGCTATGATTATTATTTTTCAATGCACTTGAGTGGGTGTTACTGTCATCTTTATGTTTGGACTGTTTGGATCATGTGAATAAATTCGTGGTTTTTTGTTGGGGGTGGGGGGGGGGGGCAGCAACATTTTGAAAACGTGTTAGGGTTGGGATTAGGATTAATTTTGGATACCTAAACTTAAGCCCTCAGAAAATGACTACAGTGACGTTTACGGAGATTGACTACAGAATACTGTAATAAAAAACAACACATTGTGGGTATTTTTTAAATTTTCTTTTACTAAATTAATGATTAAAGATAGCCACTGCCTACCCATTTTGTAATTTATATCAAATTGCTTAGTTTGACTGAGGTAATTAAAGATAATTATCACCGGATTCTGATTTAGAAAAAAAAAAATTAATATTGCCTCCCTTGAAAGTATCAAGTCTTCTAAATTGCATATTTTATTCGACATTGCTCAATACTAGTTAGTTATACCCAGCATTTATCCAGCAAATCACTGTTTTGGCAAAAATAAGAACAATAAAATACCACAGTTCCTCCCTGGTACTGCGTCTGTAGAAATGTTAAACACAACGGATTTGGATCTTTCCTGTCACGTCTCACTTCGATTACTTGGGCAGAGCTGGTTGTGATTTTCGATAGCGTCTGTTCTGAAGCGTGCACGTCAGTACTAGAGCAACCACGTCTGACATCTAGAGCACGGAAACTTCAATGTGCCTTGAATCCTGGAGGAATTTATCTTCGGAAGAATCCTATAGGACAAACCAATGCTTGAGAAATCTAGACCACTGGTTCTTAGCCGGTGCAAAGTTCGATATTTCATGGGGAAAACATGTAGTCCCTTAAATAATACACAGCTCTGTAAAAGTATAGTCATTAGAGTCGCATCTCTCATTTCAGACTGCGCATAATAATTTTTGCTGACATTCACTTAAACCCTCTTTTCTTGATCCGGTTGCCCAATGAGTTGTTTTTTTTCCCTTAAATTGAACCAGGTAAACGGTTATAGTGCAAACAGGGGGGATCAGAACATAAAGGGCACGGAGTTCTAAAATGTTAAGAATCACTGAGCTAGACATTACTTGAATGTAGTAGGGTTAACCTCTGGTCTTCGAAAGCCTAAAGTACTATATCAATGTTGTTAAAATAATGGTATCTATTTATGAGGATGGGAAATCACCATCGGCGTTCCAGATTTTGTCTCAAGCGTTGGCGACAGTAAAATAACTTAGATTTCGTCACTTCACTCAATCCAATTAATAGCAAAAACTGCAAAAACCATGTGTAATTATTGATAAACTGTGCAATACTACACAATAAAAATTATCCCCCCCCCCCAAAGAGTTTTCAATTCTGCAATCAAACAGGTCAATTCGTCTTTCAAACTTTCACTATCGTGTTTAAATATCTGAATATTATTGTCAGCAGTATTATCATTAAAATTGTCTTTCAGACGCTTTTTTCTTCATTGTTTTTGAGATCTTCATGTCATTCTGACTCTCTCCTTATTGTCTCCGCGGTCAGCTCATCATTGCCATCCTCATTACCGTTTCAGACATCATTATTACATTCTAGCCATCTTCTCCGGGCACCGTCATCTTTTCCTCAGTCTGAGATTAATGTTTTATTCTCATCATTGCATTACACAGAGTGACTGTCCTCAAAATCATCACTTCTACACACAAACTAGTTTAGTCTCCAATGTAAATATATAGCACTAACGTATGTTTTCTGCCACCACATATAAAATTTATCGTGGATCAGAAATAGATTTTCACTTCCACAGCTCTCATTCTGTCGCTATGCAAGGATCACACAATTCTATCATTGATCTAACTGAAGACATCAAGTTATCACCGAAGTATAACAAAATAACAACAAAAACAACAGTAAATGTTCATTATAACTGTACTTTATTGTCGTTAAGGACTATACGGTACATAGGTAATAACAATATCTTTGCATTAAGCAACAGAAAAGCATCTTTAAGTGATTAAAAGCAATTTATTAGACAAAATCTAAGGGTGTAACCGAGTAAATCGAAGCAAGCATGGAATCGACACGGTTTTGATAGAAGGAGGCCCCTTCAAACTATTCAGAATACTTCAAAAACACTGCTTAACACAATGCACAAATTACCCGAAGTACCGGTATTACTTTGACAGATCATTAATTATTCATCTTGTTAAGTCATGATAATTAATAACTTCTTTATTTACGTGTGCATCTTAGCTGATGACGCCGACACTGAACAGGAGAGTGGCAGGACAATAATTAAAGCAAAGCTTCCCCCCAGATCCAGGGTGACTTGTCAGACACCTTATCGTAAAAAGACACCTTCATGTCAGATGGCCACTGAATTCAAACTGCAGTGTATAAAGAGTCCCCAAAAGACACCAGTGAACTTCTCAATGTCCACCAGCCCGAGGTCCATAAAATCAAAGCTATTGATTTAACGTTCATGCAGTTCTAAAGTTTACACAGTTAAAGAACAGTCTGCATGACCGAGGAGTTTTTATGTAGAATATCCTCAACTGGTAGGAAAGTTATGTTTTGACTGTATAAAAAGCATGTAAAATATGGGTTTAGTTTTCGTAACATTTTGCACAGGGGTTTGAATAAGCCTCGAAATAGCAAACAGAAAGAACTTATTCATTAAAGCACAAACTAAGGAGAAAAAAGGGTTAACGCTTCGTTCAATCCATCAACTCTTCACCGAAACAAGTTGACAATGAATAATAAAATAATAAAAATAATAATAATGAAATGTTAAACTTCCTTTCACCACTCGAACTGTGGCTTATCAAAAGTTAACAGGTAACAGTCCTAAAAAATTTTGGAAACACTTTGGTGGGGTTAAAGCTGTTTAGACACATAATAAATGTCTATAAATTTAATGTCCTTGAATACTTCATCGCGCATTTAGGAGCAAGTGAACAAAATAATTATATTTTGTTTCATTACAATGCTGCAATGGATTCTTCAGTGTTTTTAAATTACCTCCTTGAAGACTGCTTGGTACAAATAGCCATGTGGAAAGCACGTGTGTGTCTGTCTAGTGTGTAAGCTAGAAACAGCGATCTTCCTAAAACAAAGTGTGTCTATCGCCACGCACTGAAAAATTAGTAAGATTTTCAGTTGGGGTACTGAATTAGCTCATAACTAAATGCTCTTGAAAAATAATAATATTTTTACATAGCAGCCACATTTGTCACAAAATTGCCAGTGATAATTATGTTTTGCTTGCTACAATTAGTAAACAGACTATGGGAGGGGGCGGGCATGATTAAAAGCAGCTAAACTTTATTCAAGCCGATTAACTACCCCAAATTAGATCTAATATAAAGGCCCTGATAGTAAATAGAAATCGTTTCTACCTATTTCGTGTGTATCTCTAAGATGTCTATCACTTTAACACCATACATCAAAGGGCTGTTAACTCTGTGGGATTATACAGGTGAATTATTAGTATTTTTTTTCTTTTGTAACATGACTTTTTCGCAGTCATTTTCATCACTATAAGCTTCCCAATGCAGAGCTGGGCTTCTGATATCAAAATGCAGCATTTGGTGATAATAATAAGAATATAAACTGTGTTGCAGTTAATGATTCGTTAAAACAAAGGATTACATGGTATAAACTTAAGACAATGAAAGGAAATTTATAGCAAAAGAGCGATAAGAGCGAAATATAGCTAACGTAAAATAGCTCATGAAGTCATTAATGCATTATAGAACCACTGTCAGTATAATAATATGAATACATGGGTGAAGGGTGACCTAAAAAATGCTAGAAATTCTGTGGTACCTGTTCAGTGTCAATGAAAATCTCAACAGATCAGAAGATGTGTTCATCACTGCTACATTAGCACGAACTGGATGACAAACTAAACCAACACGATTTGGCTAGCAAATATGACAGACGAATACAAAATGAACATTGCATAACACGGTGTGGTGATTATTGCTTAAAATACACACTTTGGACGCTAGACTAATACACTGACGGATACATACAGCCAGTATTTTGTCTTTAGTGCCTCATCGATACTGCCCACATCTATCATCTTTGCCCTTCGCTGACCATTACATCAGTGTGGCAAAATGATGACTAATTTGTTGTACTTTGGTAACCATTCAGTTACCTCATTGATCACGTTTGTCAAGTAATAATACTACATACTGAACATGACGTCTGTTCGTACTTACATTAACTTCCATCAATTTCTCTCATACAATTCCTTTTCTATACAAATCGTTTTCAATACAATCCTGTACGACAATGATATCTTAAATAAGTTATCATAGCTTACCTTTCCTCAACAGAACACAATTTCACAGGTTGTAAAGAGGGTAATGAAGGCAAACAGAACTGGATACATTAGAGAACGACACAGTACAAGAGGTTGTGGCACACCACATTGATTTTAACCAATTGCTCCCAGCATTTTAGAAAGTAAATGTTAAATGCGGCAGTCCCTCTGGCTACACTGAAAAATTAATTGGAGTAAAGATCACCGCGTTCTTGCAAGAATAGAAATCTTTGAGTGGAGAAAACAGGAGTAGGGCGGTGAGGCCGGGTGGGGGCGGGGGGGGGGCGAGAGAGAAAGAAAAGAAAAAGAAAACGAAGGCACCAGTTAGTGTTAGGAATAATTTTTGACATTATTGTTTTCTTACACCCGAAGACAAAAGTTGTGGGAAAATGGTGGTCTCAGTTCGTATAGTTTATCTTGCTGATTTCCTTTCGACAGTGTAATCAATCTAATGATGGTGAGAACGCTAGAAGAATGTAGTCTTTGTTGTAGAATTTTGAAAGTGAAAAAAGAAACGTGTGCAAGGGACGTTTACGTTTGTACGAAAAGTAGGAGTGCCATGGAAGCACATTATTTTACAGTAGTGGTACCAGCAGAATTAAACTGTAGTGGTTCCTTCAGCGATCTTATCAAACAGATCTCACCAAACATGGTGTCTGCTTGCACTTCTTTGCAAATAGATCCCTGGTAGAATGAGCCTTGCCGATGAAAATCCAAAGGAAATGGCTCATTCTTAAAGGGACTGAGAGAATCGAAATTTCATCGGTTCCCCAACTGCCCCGAAGCAGAACTAGAAACATGTGCTGAACGACAGGGAAAGTAACCAAAACCTCGCTTCACAACCAAATACGTCAGACTGACATCCATTTGGGTAAACAGAAATGGCAACCCGGATGGCAACACCGAAAGACATTCAAGCATTGTGAGTTAAGACTGTCATGTCGTCAGTGTATCACAGACATGTTGCACGATTCATGTCAACTGACATAAACTAAATGGAGGAGCATGGCATCGATTTCCTAACTTGGAAAAGAAATTCGTGACCAATTTCCCAGTGACATGTCGGATCTGCTAATAAAGTGTTAAAGGCCAGATCTTGCCTTATGAACGCCAGACAACCTCCACAAAAATGCACTTCAACGGATTATGTTTCTCCCGCTGCCTTGGATGTGGTTTGCGGTCTTGGTTCCCTGTATGTACCAGACAAGCCTACCTCATGCTAAGGGGCAGGTGGGACTGCTCAGTTAATGGTAGAACAACTGGCTGTCATGGAAATCTACATGTAGTTCTCTATTAATCTTCCAACTCAGCCTGCCACTTCGGATCGTTAAGGGTGTACCATTTTAGCTTGAAAGACCGAAATATTTTCGCTATGATAGAAGCGACAGGCAAAACTGAAGAGATGAATTACTGCTGACCAGCAACATTGAATAATGATCTCCCTGGATCAGGGTTTAGGTAGTAAATGGAGGAAAAGTCAAGAGGAAATAGTGCTGTGGTGACAGCGCAAAAATGTAGATGCTACACTGATTATAATTCCTAATCCCTGACCACATCATAGACTAACGGATTCAAGTGAAAAAAGTAGGTACGAGATAACCTGCCATGGTTTCGAAAGTGCACTTGCAGGTGGTGGCAGAATATGGCAATTATACACCAAACGCAATGACTCTAGCAACTGGGACTGCACAAATACAATTTCCCCTTCATTTTGACTTTTATGAAAAGGATAATGCGGGATGAAGTAGTCTGTTATGCATTTAAAGAAAATAGTTATCACTTGTATGACACACTAAGTTTTACAGCAGCAGTTGTGCTCGTTGTTGTAGTAATAGTTGTGGGGTGTCGTCGAAATATTATTATAGGGATAATATTTTTTCCCTTTTTTTCAGCACTAGTCTTGTAGATGTTAGCTCACCAAGTCATTGTTCATATTTTTATAGAGTTAGAAATAATGCTGTTGTGCAGTACTGATTTATATAAAATTAAAAAAAAAAGTATATCGCCTCAGAAATGGAATGGCGATCAGAACGATGGTTGTGTAAATGGTGAAGGCAGTACATAGTAGAAAAAGTGAAGGACAAAATGCTAATGACCATTACTGCTTCTGTGATGTATGCTCTCCCTTCCGTCTATATAATGCACTAAAATGCCAGTATCTACTTGTCCCTCAACATTCATTCCTTAACCAGATACTCATCTTTCTCCATGTTTCTGTCTCTCAATGCATCTCCCACGTTGACATATATCACCCAAACTTACTCAGAAACTATTGTAATTCCGCACTGGTGTGGTCCTCAGCTTTGCTTCAAAAGACCGCCTATTAGTCAGTAAGACTTGATGTGACATTTAGACCATCGATCCGGTACACGCTACCACTTCACAAGTAGATCATTAAGGCTAATCAGACATTAGTTCTGTCCTTGGGTTGGAGTCGCTCGCCATACAAGCAATGAGCTGACCACGTGACCAGGAGAAATGGAACAGACATAGCGGGAGAGGACGAGAGAGAGAGACAATTTCTACTTACGTCAGGATGTCCTATCCACCATAGGAAAAATAATGTTTCCAACTTTAGATATCTTATTTCCCCTTCATTTTTAGACAAATTCCAGAGCCTCCAACCTTTTCTAATCTGGACACATTCTAGAGTATTGCAGGTGAGGAGAAAGGTTGAGAATGAAGGGTCAGACGAAAAGAGCCCTAAAAAAACCAATAGTCAAAGACCATTGAATCATAAACCATTACAAACGTTTACGTTTACGTTCCAGAAAAAAAAAAGTGGATGAAAAACCATAGTAGACAGAAGAGGGAAGAGAAGGAGATAGAGAGGTGACAGAGAAAGAAAGAAAAAGAGACAGATCTGTGTATAAGAGGAACATCCCTGACTGGGATGCACTCTCGAAGCAAGACGGCTGTTAAGCCCGGCGGATCATTCTATTGATAATTATTGTCTTGTTAATTGTACCATGAAACTAGCAGCTTTATGAATTCTCCATGCATCCTTCTGATGTGCCTGGAGCAGTACTAATTATTCGGCTTTGATCCGTTACAGTCGTCACAGGTGAACATGGTTCTAGCGTCCAATGGCAGTGTTCTACACAGTTTGTACATTATGGAAAATCATATTATTGTGTGACAAATCTTTCTTCCACACGCATCTCATAATATCACAACCGATTTGCTACTTTTAGGACACAGCGTCTTGGTACTGTCTATAAACATCACAAACAGCCAGTATCACTCAATTAACAAAATATTCATCACAGGTACAAGGTAAAACTTAGAAGAATGTGCAAGAAAGTGGAAATTTCCCAAAACCGCCTACAGCACTAATTTCAAGGAAGGCCATTACAGATCGCAACATTTATTACCATGTAGGTCTAATTATCAACCTTTCTATTACTAATTCTGAAACTCTTCAAAATCCAACAGTTTTTCGAAGTATAAGGCCCTAAATAGCAAGTTATCTCACTATATATCTCTAGCTTTTCATGACAGGTGCAAGGCAAGCATAGAATTGTGCATAGACAGATTTTTACCAAAAAACTATTTTTAAGTTTTTTACAATGCGGAATAATTACAGAGAAATAGAATAGCAGGTCTTGCTGTTCACTGGTACAATGTACTGTTCACACGCAAGAAATTCATTCCTTTGCACAAAAACAGATGCTCTTTCGTCGCCTGATTAAAACCCTGCACAGTGTTGTATTTACTGCGGCAGGAATTAATGCCAATGTGCAATTTACGCCACAATGTCCAACTTTTCTATTAGCAACATGTTTGAATAAACGTTCAATCTCTTTGAGCCCTGTGAATGATTGTTATTATTTGCATTACGACAGGTACACTGGAGCTGTTACTATTTTGTTTTGTTGTATGACCACATAACTATCGCGTGCTTCCGAAGCAAATCTTACATTTGACTTCTTTAAGATGAAACTTGGAGTCCTGTGAATTTGTAGATGAAAACTGAGATTCGGCAGACAGTTTGTGAACAGTGGTTTGCCTTGTTCTTTGTGAGGGGAAAGAAAGAGAACAAGAAAAGTAATAAAAGGGTGGGTTTTTCCCTTTGAAATATCCCTGAATGGTGGGACCAGAACTTTGAAATATCCCTGAATGGTGGGACCAGAACTTTGAAATATCCCTGAATGGTGGGACCAGAACTTTGGAAATGAGCCTGAAGGATAAACCTGTTCATTATAAAGTTCAGAGGTTATTTGCAATACTAAAACTTTTAGAAACCAAAAGATAATTTTTTTTTTAAATGTCTAACAATATCAGTGTAACATAAGATAGGAGACTGGTTAATTTAAAGAGATACTGTAATAAAAGACACATTTTGTAGCTATCTAGTCATGCCTAAACCAATTACATCTACGACGGCTGGACTTTGGTAAAAATCTGGCAAGAAATCTGCTGGCGCTTAATGGTTTCTGGGAAGGATTAGTTTGACTATGTGCTGAGGGGACGGTGTTTGATCCATTCGGAGAATCCATGAAAGAGCATGGCTGATTGGATGATTGAGGGTGAATTTTAACTGATTGTGAATGCATAAAACCGTGCGAAGACGCATCATTACGTCTAACGTTCGGAACGGAAGAGTGACTACTGACTTTGGTAACAGATCTAATATCGTGGGCCGTCGCGGGTCTGTGCGATTCCGTGGCGTGGAGATTTAACGCATCATTATGGGAACTAACAAACGCTTCGAAATCTGATGGTGTATAACGTGAGAATTCATCTTCTAAAGTGCCCTGTGTTAGATGTGTCAGTTTTGGTACATTGTCACTGCTTGTGGACGGTGTTGGGGAATGTAGAGACTGTATTCCGGAGCCTGTAGGTGATAGAAGCCTTGGAGAACTGCTCTGTGATTTAGATCCGTTGATTAATGTGAATAAACTGGTCGGACTAGTGGGTGTGATGGGACTTGAAGCGAAACGGCCAGTTTGTAGCAGGGCCGATCCTATAGATGAAGGAGATATTGGTGTACTACTTCCTGAGGAGCCGTGGTAGTGCATAGTTTGATGAAGCCGTAGGATTCTGTCTCTACAGATGACGCAGCGGAGAGGCAGACAGCGCTGGGATACAGCCACTTGGATGGTCTTGATCAGACATTTACGACAGACAACTTTATGTCCGCAGGGAAATGTCTGCATGGTCGCGGCTGCCGCCAGACAAACCACACACTGCAATACAAACAAATTGGAATGCAATAAAACTACCTAAAAGTTTGCAGTTACAGAGATAAAAGCATAATATTCAACCGAACTATCAAAATGCATTGTTTATAACATTGTTTAAAGATCTTTATCTCCACCCATTTTAGTTTAAAAAGAACAAAAACAAAACAAGATGAAAAAAAACAAAACTACTTCCACATTTATTTACAAAATACTTGTCTAAAATATAATGGCACAAAAACAATTTATGATTATAAATTAAGTAAATAAATAAATAAATTGAAGGTTCTTAATTGGTTTTGACACTGTCTGTTGCTAAACAATAACATTTTGCATAATTATATTCTAAATAAATGTAGAAATGATTTCTTTTTTTTTTTAATTGGTCTTTTTATACTAACGCAGGTGGAGATAAAGATCTTTCAACATTTATTTATTTATTTATTTATGTATCTGAGACCAATCTAGAAAGTAACATTAATCTTTTGTTTATTGATTTTGTTGGAATTGTTAATTATTAACAAGACAACATTCATGTCGATGACTTTATCTCTCTGATTGTACCCATGGCAGTCACTGTGGTCTTGCTGATACCAGAGGCATGTAGGATGGTGGGCGATGACGGGCGAATACCGCTGTTGGGTAGGAGAGGAAGGACGATCCTTGGGACTGAACTGGATGGCAGGTTTGGGAAAGTTCCAATAACGATTCCAGCGACGCTAATACGATACTGATATTGATTTGGTCTGAACGCCAAGCTCAAATGGATATTAGACATGATTTATCACGCTGTAATACTTTATAATTACAGGTGGGCTGAAATTATTGCGAACGCAAAGTCATAAAGAACCCAGACATTGTTCGATCTAATTGTTGATGAATAAAACATGACAAAATCTCTTGCAGGCACGCTACCATGTGTCAATAACTGCGAGTGTGTGTGAGTGTTTATGATAACCATGTATAGGTGTATATCAGTGAGATATCGATAACCACCTTCTTCACCAATGTCTGTAAAACCGGAAATGAGAAATTTTACCCCAGGAAATGAAAAAGCCTTAATAGAGACTTACAATAGGATCAAAAGCATATTATAGCTTTCAAAACCACAATCTTCTAAATACTGTGCATAAATTCAGTTGTGTTCAATTTTGAAATCTTTAATAACAAGGCGAAATCCTAACTGCGTCAGTCACGCAGAGCTTGCTTTCATGTAAATTAATCCACATTAATGAACAGCTTTAACGGGTCCGTATCCCATAAACCATGGGTTACAGATTAAAAAACAGGTGACTTTGTCACAGCGGGAGTATTCTACTCTGAAGACAAAAAAACAACAACAAAAAACCTATAACCCCTGGAAGGCGTTGACTCGGAACAACAACATCAAAAATAACGACAATAACGACAACCAAACAAAAAGCTGCAAAGATGCACAAAAACTATAACAAAATTAAACACATATGGATGTGTTGTTCAGTTCTTTTGATCGCAAGACAGAGATATAAAACTTTGAAAGTAAACAACCTGGATAGGAAAGGGAAAAAAAATCAAGTTTAAAAAAGAAAAGAAAAGAAAAGAAACAGAACTGATAATGATCACGACTAACAAGAAAATAACTCATAATTAGCTGTTATTATCAGGGTTTGACATTATTACAAAATAGGACGATTTGACATATTCCTGATTTCCGACAACAAGACTATAAGACTTGCAATCAGGTTGTCGTCCCAATATAATAGGTTGGTGGCTCGTCTTAACAAGTAGAAGTTACGGAATAGGGATCTGATAGGACATGTGAAGTCGTTTCTACTGCCTAATTTTCCGTCCGGGATGATGGCCTATCGACATGAAGCACAAGAGAACATAGCATAACTATTATCACAAAATATAAATTATAAGCAAACTGTTTATACAAAGTCTTAGAGGAAATACAAGAATTTTCTCCAATTACCTGTCGTTCTGGAGACACTGAACAAATCTATCCATTTTCCAGGTCAACTCCTTCGATATTCAATTCTGTTACTATCTTTAGCAAAGCAAATTGGTGTAATTTTATCTGACACTGATAATGACACCAGCTCTCAGGAAAGTGAGAATTCAATTCTACGCCCTTAAAATCAAGATAATTACCTCTTCTTCCAATCGAAGTCTGGCCTGATTGTCGGCTTCAGTTTCTCCCATCTTTGACAATAATTTATCCTGTGAAAGACAAGAAGAAAGCGGACATATAGAAATATTTTGTATAAAACTCAAGGTGGAACGCGGCAACAGAACTACTGAATATTTGAGTAACACTGTATAGTACACCCCAAAGCCGTGAGATTAGCATAGTACATCTATACTCTAAAAACAGTAAAATAAAAAATAAAAAAGTAAGACGCCAGCGATTTTATATGGTGTTGGCTTTAATATTATCTCAGTGAATGTGTTAATTCAAGGCCATGAAAATCTGTCTGCATTGTTCCTCATCTATTTATCGCAAAAGAAAAAAAAATCCAATAATAAAATACGTGTTCTCCAAAGAAAACAAGTCGTATATTATTTAAGACGTCCAATCTCTTTTTATAGCAAGAAGGTGTTTTCAGTTTAGCACCACCGTGTATATTCTTTCTTATCCACATGCCCATCTTCTCTCTTGTGATCTCATGAGTGTTCAGATCTGGCTATTTGGGTATACCCAGCTCTTCCTCGTGAGGTCTATGGGTGGAGAGAAAATCAGTATTGCCTTCACATTCCGTCATTCTATACCAATTCATTCATCACTTTTTCTCCCACGGCCCCACTCATCGTCCTCCTCCTGCTAAATATTCCACACGCCCTTTCTCCTTTCATTACTTTCTACTGGTTACAGAAAGCCGACACCAAAGCCAATTGTGTAGTGTATTTGGGACTAACAGATCAATGTGTCAATAACGGTGGCTACCCGAACGAACAAATACCACAGACGATTTGTCTTCAGTATCTGTCCAGGGAAAGCTATTAAATGTTTCCACTTTTAAAATGCAACGCTCGACACCGACATTCAGCCATAGTTTTAAAGATCAGGAGATGTCACCATGATTAAAGGAACGTATTTTCTGACATTCTGTGGCAATGAGAGCAATTATCCTAGGCCATGTCTGTAGCTGAAAACAGACAAAGCAAAATCTATCCCAAGCTTCAAAAGAAATATCGTGCCAGCCTCATTATATGTCATTATAAACAGACATAGAAGGAAAAAAAATGCTGTGCCACTTCAAGGGAAAATGAATCTTATTTCGACATTTTATTCTCAACTCGAACAGGCTTATAGATTTCACCCAAAAATAGTCAATGCTTCTATCAACTCACGTGTACCACCTCAAAACACACATTAATGGCAATCGCTTGTTCGGATATTGCGCAAGAAAAAGTTGGCCCACCCAAGGCGGCAGCCATTACGACAAATACGTTGGCCACATCCGGTTCTTCCTGGCACGTTCGGACTTGAAAATGCAATTAGCGGCCGCGAATGCGATACCCGTAACTGGAATTCTCTGGCGGGCCAAACACTGAGAGATCATCATCTATTCTACCGTTAACTGTTATCAGAAAAATATACCAGTTTCATTTTTCATACTCCCGGCAGATATAGGAGTATTGGGAACATGGGAATGCCCAGTGAGACTGCAGAAGTACATTGGACATTGTGTGGGCACACTGTTCTTTTCTTGGGCTGTCCGAATAAAAACAAAAAAGAAGAAGAGAATTAACAAGGAGATATTAACCAAGCGAAAAGACACTACCAGAGAAAGCGGACTTGTATTTGTATTGACACATATTCAGACTGACAGAAAACAGGAAGAAAGATGATATGCAGAGAGTAAACTAACCGGCAGATAAGAGAGACAATAAGACACAGAGACACAGGGTGGACTGAACGGGCAGATGGTTGGAAGGGTAGGTGAGCGACCGGAAGGATGGATGGATGGATGACTGATGTTGGTCTGGATGGATGGATATATGGATGTTTAGGAGGAAGGATGAGTGGATAGACGGGTGTCTAGATGGGTGGATGAATGGGTGGATGGGTAGATGGAAGGCCAGATGCATGGTTAGAAGGATGGGTGTATGGATGGGCAGGTGGGAGGACGGATGCATGGATGGATGATGGATGGATGGATGGATGGATTGATGGATGGATGAATTGAATGAGCCATAGATTAATAAACACATACACAGATGTTATTCTATCTTAGCGGTATTCTGATGGAACAACACAGTCATTATGAAAGAAACTCACAAACAAGAAAGGCAAAATATCCCCATATCTGGTATGTCGATCGAGAACGTTGTCGGCAAAACTTTATACCAGTGCGATGGTCTCATGGCAAATCAATAAAGCTAAATCTGTAGAACACTGACAAGTGAAATTGGGCATCCGATTTAGAAACATAATTATTTTCTTCTTTCATCAGTTTGCTTACCCACCACACTGTTCGCTTACTGATATACTGATAAGATGCCTAAAAAAAATAGTCTTATTTTCTATTTACTTTTCTATTTACTCCTCTGCATTTGGTCTTCATCAATAGAGTAACCGAATGATGCGAATCCGAAAATTTTCTACACCCGATGCCACGTCAAGCAAACTACTCACAAAACAAGTGAAGTGACCGAAATGGGCAGCGATTTCGCCCCACACAATGTCAAATAGAAATGAACTCGGAGGCAAATTTTTCTCTTACACCCCACCACCTCTCCCCTGTGTTTTTGTCAGCCGCTTCTTTATCCCTCCATGATCCAGTCATGCCAATTGCCCACCAAGATCAATACTATTTTCTTCCTACATCCTATATTCACCACCCCCCCCCTCTTTTTTTCCCCTCCTAGTCGTACCCCCTCCCTAAAAGCCAGGCCCCAAGATGCAAAGAAGGGACTTTCTTACTGTTTCACTTTATATCTCCCAGAACATAATCATACTCAACATTAGTAAAATAAAAATAAATAAATAAATAAATCAGCACCGATAAAGACATAACTTGGTAATTTGAAACCAAAAATTAAAAAATATAGTGATTTTTTGGGAAAGAGTTAGGTATTTTTGACCAATCAAATTTTCTGGATTTACTGCATCGGTCATCATTTCTTTATCAAATGACCGTCGTATTAATTTCAATACTTTTTTTGGTTTCTTTTTCGTTTCTTTTTTGTATGGTACAGTTAAGGCCAGAGGTAGTATTTGAGGTAAAGTTTGGTTTATTTCTAATGTGACATCGGACATTTCTATTTACCGATTAATTTCACTTGAAAGAAAAGAGTGCCGTTCGTTTCCTGTTCGCACACCCCATCAAAACACTCTTTCGGGATTAGAACAGCCAGCTGGCCAAAATAAATTTCCAATAAATAAAAAAGATCTTTTTTGTCCCAAAGAAAGATGTTGCGGTCATAATAGCGCTGAAAAGGTTGGGGAAATAATGATGTAACAGATCAAATAATAAGCCTTGGAATAATATCTCAGCATCTGACAGACGACGGCCCATAAAGACAGAACAAGTTTCAGGTCTCACAGCGAGCATAGCAGTAGCAGGTAAAGAGAGGGAATGAGAGCGAGAGAACGCAGGATGGGGAGGGGGGTCAGGAGGCGGGAAAGAGACAAATAAATCAGAGCATTGGAGGATGAATCGGAAAATCAACATAAATTGCATTTTGAGAGACCGCGAATGCGAATAAATGGACGGAAGTGAGCGAAGGCGAAAATAAAGGAGGAACGGAAGAAGAAAGAGATCAGAATATGGAATGTGCGAGAATTGAAAAAACAATTTCTAACAGGAATAGACACACAACTCGCGTATTCTGCCGCAAAAGACGTGGCAAATACACAAGGAAGAGTGGAGGATGCAGACTGGGGGCGGGAGAGAAAGGAGGAAGTCACCCCGTGAGAGAATGAAAAACCAATTTCGAACCTCGCGGGGTGTCTCCTGAAGTGATAGAGGAGGCCCACGAGTAGAGGAACAAGAAGATGAAGAGGAGGAAGACAAAGGGTTTGAAAGAGCAGGAAACAGACAGCCAGAATAAGGGGTGGGAGAGGAGGAGAATACATGCAGGAGGCTGTGGTTGTGAGAGGTGGAATACACAGCCCAAGAAACACATGTTTATGAAAGCTGCATGGAGGTTAAGGCATATCGGACTGTAAACAAATAAATTAATGAAAATAGTGTAATGAGAAAATGAAGATGTTGAGGTATAATGTGGACGGAAAAAGGGGCAAGATTATTGCATTATAATCCCCAGTTTTATCGTTTAACCTTCTAGAGTCCAGAGTTTGAAATACTTCACTTGGTGCCTAATGCCGTTCCTAAATTTCACTCTCTAAGTCATCGGTTAATAACATTATTTGTGATAAACATTTCTAATGTTGCTGTTATTTGACCAGCTTTAACTAGTTTTGTATGTTCCTTAAGTTTTGAATAAGGCAGTTTTGCCCCTGGACAATAGAAGCTTTACTACTCCCATCTCGGATTACAATGAATACAGGAACAATGATGGGGAAAAAAAGTGGAGAAAGTATTTTGAGATAGGGGGAGGGGGGGGGGAACCGTATACGCCAGGGAAAAAAAAGTCACACAGTAAAGCAGAAAAAGAGTAATAACGACCAAAATAAAACAACAGTCCAGCTTAATAGCAATGCTTAAAGCAGAGACCCACCTACGCATTGTAGGTAATTGATTTAAAGTGTCCACGGAGACAGACCGATTTGCTTGTAGCAAGATTAAGAGATTTTTATAATAATTTCAATCACCGTAAGCCAACAGTGTGAACAAACCAAATTGAGACGGGATTTCAGGATGCAAATCACGCTTGCAGCAACAAGCGATGGTCGGGTTTTCCCCTCAGGCATCGCCATATAATTATTCCAATTTAATAAGTCTCAGCCCACGAACTTGTCACAGCAATTTGGTGGCAGCAAGCCATCACTTTCTGGAGATGTCGTTTATTTTGGTTTTGAGAAACAGGCTAGGTGGGGAAGGCAGTGATGTACATTATTTTATGCCGAACTAAGACGCTTTCTGAAGCATGTGTTGCCAACATACATCAGAAAGTAATGTTACCATCTTGCGGTGATTTTAAAAAAAAAATAATTATGTGGCCATGTCCTCAAGGAAAAGGTCAGAAAAGGCCGCAATGGTTAATTAGCTACCCTGGCCGTACAACTTCTTAAATATCACTATGTTGTGGGGAAAAAAAAAGAGAAAAGAATAATAAAATTGTAGTGTTATATAGTAAACAGTCAGTCCGAAATATTAACGTATGCTTTTTGAGTTTTTGTTTTTTTTATAAGGTTTTGGTTATTATTACTATTTTGCTCTTAACTCTCCATGTTGTCAATTGACAGGTCAGAAGGTTGTCTCTCATTGTCAAATACTATAGACGGATTTTCTTCTTGTAACAACAACAATGGCAAAATTCTTGGGAGAGCAAGAGCGCAAGAGATCTTCAGTGGAACAACGACTTTCATCAAATAGGCGTTTCGGCCCTCACTTCCTTGCACTCCATAGCCGGAAAGGGGTGGGTCGGGGAAAGGGCACTCCAGGTCATGAGCCTAGATGTTCTCTGCATTATGTTGTTCTAGTTTGTTTCCTTACTTTGCCTTTTGCCTTCTCATGTGGAAATGATCACATTTTAAGCAAATGTCTGAGAACTCCCATGATGGAAGGAATAACATGCAAACAGTTGGAATCTACACAAACAGTATGTTATTTGTAAATCTAGGATCTACAGTGATAACCATAACCATTATGTGAGCGGGTCGAGAACGTTGACCCTCCGTAGTAAGCAATGTTGATGGTCAAGGTTCCAGCATTCTAGTGGTTAATAAGTGTAGCTAGCTTTGGAACACTGAGGGGTGACTGTCCTATTCCAGCGGAGACAAGAACACCAAGACTTGTCACACTTGCAGAGCTTATTTCAATATTTAGACTTTATCCTGCGAGTGAGTGTCTCTAAACAAACACATTCAAAAGTAACAATCATATTCGTTATTTGTCAAACACGCGGAGTTTTGAATTTTTTGCCCTTCATGATTAAATACTGTATAATGGAAGTTAATCAGTGTTGGCTTTGCAGCTCCGACTTCAATATGCTACAGCATTTTCTCTCCCTGTCATTATGTTCATAAATAAAAACATATACCCTAGGTATGTACATTTATAGGCTATATTAAATTGTGTCAAGTCATAATTTCTTTGTAGCAAGGTTAGAATATGGGTAATTGTGGCCCAGTGGCCTACGCTCACAAGATGGCCACACTAGAACCAAGCATCATTAGTGTTATATTATATCGTAATATACTATTGTATTTTATATTATACTATTATTATTATATTATTACACAAATTATAACATTAGGTAGAATTTTCACCGTGAGATTTCAAGAACTCATGGACATGAATCCCTCACTTGATGAAAAAGGAAAAGACAGATAATCAACATGCTGTGGTGTCTTATACGCGAGGGATAAAAATTGTGTGAAGTCACTGGTAATTAGAAGGATCAAAATCCACTCAAATTTCACTGACTGACTTATCGGTGTAAACAGATTGAGAGCTATACTTGTGACAAACTGCCATTGTGTCTTTCCTGGCAGGACTTCGGTCCGTAATCAGAAAATCATTGATTATTTTTCCTATTGACATTAGCTGATTTAATCCCTTCCAAGCCTTACACTATTCCATGAACTTCATTCATTCATTTTCAGCGTACACTTAAAGGCGACAAAACAAGCAGAATTTTTCAGATTATTCAACATTGGCGCACAGTAAACTGTATAATGTTATTATTATTCCTTAGTTATTTCAGATTCTTTTTGGAGGTCCGTATTCGTGTTTTCATTTCAAGGAGAATTGAAATTGCTCTTTAAAAAAAAAAAGAGGAAAGTTATGGTCTAATAATTCATTTTCTTACAAAAGAAAACAAACTGTGATAAAGAATTACAAAATGAGAGTTTACTAGTCTTTACAATGTTGATACTGAACCATTGCATTCTATGGAATGTGAACGCCTCTTGTCCATGTTTCTATGGGCAGGAAAAAAAATCAACATAGAACATAGATTCGAAGTGATTCGTTCTGGCAGCACCTTTATTCTTTTTTTCTCGTAGGAGTGAACGTAAGTCCATGGGGCAAAAAGGAGATGCACTTTGATATACCTTCGATGGGAGGAACATAATTTGACATGCGTCAGAGAATTGAAATATTGTAGCTAGGCCGTGAACTGGCCCCAGATTTCATTTTTTTTTTTCGGGGGGGGGGGGGGTGGGGGTTGGGGAGTTGATTTCATGTCAAGTGCCTTTGATTTTGCCAAGCCGTTGAAAAAATCACGAAGATTTAAATTATACTTACAAAGACGCAAACACATCAACGTTGTAATTAATTACATCGTTAATACCTCTCTCTGTTCTCGGCTATTCATTGCATGCAATAAACTCTGGCGTGGAGCAGATCTTGTACAACGCTTCATAATACGAATAACGCTTTTATCTCGCATGTAAACATACATTGTGTGAGTTGTGATTCAGGTTTCATTGTGCAATTATTAAAAGGCCCGAAGTTAGCCTAAGTTCAGTCAACTCCACGATTGGCAGTGGTCATATGGCCCACACATTGTGTATAAAGTCACACTTTCACACCGGACCCATCTAGAAGTGCGAACGTCTTCATTCACGCCTTAAGTCATTCGTTCTGGCATGACCCGCTGACGATTCTTCATTGATGAAAAGTAAGCTGACCGTGACAACAGCTCCATAAAGTAGCATTTATCGATTTGACTCCTCATCCTACTCGCCAAGTCCTCGAGCCAACGGTTTACCTCCTGCCCTTTCTTGGCGTCCAAGTTGATTTTAGCTGGTGACCACACACAGGAAGGCCAGTGCAGGCATGTTGGAAATTGGATTTTTCTCATATTTTCAAGTCCCTGGTCCTATTGGGGGGTAGGATGGAGTACCTAGTCTTCTCGGATAAGGACGAAAAAATTCGGAGGGCCCGTGTGCACGTTGCGCACGTTAAAGATACCTTGGCAGTTGGAAATCGTAAAGAGCAGGCCGAAAGGCCGCTGCCCGGGCAAAATTGAAAATTGAAATTAATAGATTAAAAGTTATCCATATCACCCCCGCCAGAATTTATTATTCATTATTAAATATATATTGTTATAAATAAATATTCAAATATTATTTGAGTTGTGTGTTGTGTGAACTGATGTGAGTTGTGAACTGCTGTGAGTTGTGAACTGTTGTGAGTTGTGAACTGCGCCTAACAGGCTGCGTTACAATTTGCTCTGAGATAGAGAGAGAGAGAGTGAGCGAGACAGGGAGAGAGAAAGAAGCAGTGCAGTGTGTTGAGCGCTTCGCCGGCAGCTCCATTCTGCTCTGTGGTTGACATGTTGTTTCTGTAAAGCGCATAGAGCATTTTAAATGGATATGCGCTATATAAATGCTATACATTATTATTATTATTCATGATACTTTACTTTTACACATTTCCAGTATTCACTCTCAGTGTCCGCCAATGCTTTCCATGCTCTTCAACTCTTTTGCAGATGCGAGCCAAGTCCTTTATTAAGTGCCTTCCCCTCACCCTCTTCGATGTTCTTGCATTTTTGATTATGTAGCTTCTTATGTATCCTCCATAAGCAAGGTTAACTGTACTAAATGTTAGATATTTGAAAGAAAGACCTGTAAGGTTGCTAGTTGGCTAAGTATCATTTAAAGATTTCTGTTACTGGCTCATCAAGCCATTGAAGAAAGCCGCGGCGTATTCAGATTTGATAAGGAATTCCCAGTGGCACCGACAAGGCAAAGGGACATTTTTTAGCCTTTTTTCATTTTCACCCAGCACGACGGGAGAATCAGAATATTCTGCAGACCTCACAAATCACGTCTGTAATGATGGTTTGTCCTCGACAAAACCTTACAAGAGTCGTTGTTAGAGGATTTCTACATGTTCCTCGTGTTCTCTGTCTAAGATCTCCAATGCAAGGCACATTCTAGAAGAAATACTTACTGGTCTATGCTTTGCTTGCGACAGATCGGTGTCCTAATATTGAATAATATGTTGCTTCAGATTTGATGCAAAAGTTGATGAACTAATGATAGATCTAGTGGACGTAAACACAGCTGTGACTTTCTTCAGGGTGACAATTATTTACTGTTTCGTTAGAAGGCAGGCTTGGCGACAAGGACTGGCATTCATTTTCCATCGATCCGCGCAAAACCGATGCACAGGAAATAGGTCGACAATAATTATTACTGTTATCAACGCCAACAATTTCTTGAGGGCTTAGTTTTAACGGCTTTTTGTGACGTAACTATTTAATTATCACTTCGAGAAATACAAAAGCCAATCTCGATAAAGTGTTTGATGATTCCGTTAACGTAACGCACCTAAAAACCCTACATCGCCAGAACAGGAAAATCACTGATGGAGTGGAGACTGGCACTTCTGAAATAATTATGCGCCTGGAAAAAAAAGGGCTTCGGGGGTGAGGAATATGGAGACCAGTGACTGTAGAATCAGGTTGTTGGCCCCTTATAAGCTGGATGTATCGCGTGAGAAGAATACCCAAGAGCATTAGCACAACCACGATGGCGTGGCAAGTCCAAAGTGTATATTGATGGACAAAAGTAGGCCTGAAGAATTTCGATGTAAGTCTTAATTCTCTTTCCCCATACAGTCGTTATAGAAATGTTCCATTTCAAAACAGAGTTGCATGTGACAAATTAAAATAACAAAACATCATGAAATGAATCATTTATCTAGTTATCTATTTAGTATTTGCTTATAATTACCAGTAAAAGAAATAATTTGGATGTCTATGAATATTAATTTCAGTTAAATACTGTAGAGACCAAGAGCCATTATGTGAGCGGGTCTGTTGAGCTTTCTAGGCCTTTTTTTTTTTTTTTTGAATCACAGTATCCACAAGAGCATCCATTTAATATTCCATCCAATTTTGAATAACTTCCATGACTCTGGTTAGATGTTTCAGCAGTTATGCACAAACTCACAGCTAATTATACTTTATTAGTGGTAGAAGTAGCAGTAGTCGTAGTTGTTTGTCACAAATCCCAGACTGGGAGATGTAATAGTTTATGACAGGACGACAATCACGAACAAACAAGTTTAACACTTAACAAAACAACCCATCAGACTCACACATTTATTAAACATAATTATACATATAATAGCGCAATTACATACATTATATTATTGAAATGCACTGCCGTACAACGGCCTTATTCTCACATGCACTCTTCCTCGGATCCACGATCCGGTAGTTACTCCTAAAGGCACTTCGGCCTCAGCCTCTCCTCTCAGGGTCTTAATGGCACATTAATAATTTACTGGCACCGCAGTCTCTCAATATCCCCTCCCTATTGTCATACACCTTAGCACTCCCCTAGCACCTCAGCAGGGCACTAACACATTATTATTTCCATAGCCATCAACATGGCAACAACATAGTATCAGTTCACTAGCCTATCAACATGGCAACAACATCGTATCAGTTCACTAGCCTATCAACATGGCAACAATATAGTATCTCATTCACTCTCATATCTACGTCCCTGTCCGTGGCCTGACTGCCACGACTTTATGTGCCTCTACTGTCCTGTACTGACAGCCTCACTTCTGGCCTATGTGTGGCCTCCGGCCCTATGCTGGCCTATCCCCTGTGCTCATCGAGGTGGCTCTGCGGCCCGTCCCCGACACCTACAAGAATAACATTACATTGGTATAATACCCTACCATTTCTATTCGCTCCACCTCTCCTTACAATCCATGAAGCGTACACACACTAGTTCACCTTTCACTCACCACACATCTTACGGTAACACACCTCCATCGGAGTACACACTACTCACTCGCGCTACAAATCCATGAACTCACTTTCATCTATCGCTCGTGGCGCACATTGCTCTATCCAATATCAAGGACCTCCACATTCCTCACATATACTTATTCACATCATGGTAATAGACGAATATAATATAATACATCAATCATAATAATCAATCAACGTTCTACATACCAGTCATTACTGGAACAACACTCATCCGTCTCCCGACTGCTTTCACTTATGTCCGCCCGCTGGGCTCTTATTCACAGGTCCGCTCCGTCGGACCTTCTAACTTGCAGTGATAGTAATCCAGCGCTTTCGCCTCATTCAGACTTCCCCACCACTCATACACGCACGCTTTTCCCACTTGTCTGCATGAGTTATTTTTACTCTTCCCCTTTCACGTCTTTTCCTATCCGTCTGTCGTGAGCTCTTCTTATTCTACACCCGCTCTGTAGCAATCCCCTTAATTGCACTCACTCCACTCGTGACATCATCCCCCACCCCAAAAAAATTAATGCAATTAATTTCAAATCGCATCAAGATGACTGTCAACGAGTGAGCGTGAGCAATACCTACACTAAAAAAACTGACCTAGCAGTTCCCCTAGTATATAGAATACCGAAATCAGGGGAAAATATGGGGATCAATATGGCCTGCAATATGCATATATGTGTCACATCATGAATAGCTAACTAATCACAATACTTAATACAGAATCAACAACCACTCAACCTATCAACCATTCTTCATATCATATTTATAATGTCAATATTTTAAAGTCGACTCATTCACACAGATCCTGTCAATGTTCCTGTCCTCCGATGTATAAGCTCCTGAAATCTTCCCCTAGGCTCGACTAAGGTAGTCGGCGATATGATTGCTGGTTCCTGGAATTGGTTGAATAACGAAGGTGTACGGCTGTAAAGCCAATGCCCATCTAGACAAGCGTGGGCTGGACGAACGATTCTTCGACAAAAATGTCAGTGGCTTGTGGTCTGTCTGGATACAAAATTCTCGTCCCATGAGATAACGTCCTAGTTTCTGGACGGACCAGACAATGGCAAGACACTCACGCTCTATCACAGAATACTTTCTTTCTCTCTGCAATAACTTCCTACTGACATAACATACAGGATGGAGACATTCGTTCTTCTCCTGTAGAAGACAAGCGCCGACACCAGAGTCCGACGCATCCGTTCTGAGGATAAAATTAGATCGAAAATCGGGTAATATCAAAATGGGTGACGATGATAATGCTGTCACCAAATTATCAAATGATGTCTGACATTCAGACGTCCACTGGACCTTATCGGGTTGTCCCTTCTTAGTAAGGTCAGTAAGAGAAGATGACAAGGAGGAAAAATTTGGAATGAACTTTCTGTAATAATTTAAAATTCCCACTAAGCTTCTGACTTGTTTCTTTGTTTTAGGGATTTGCAACCCTACTAACTTGTCAATTTTTGTTACTTCAGGTCTCTGAACACCTCTACCCACGATATCTCCTAAGAATATTATCTCTGGACCTGCCAAATCCATCTTTGCGGGTTTAGCAGTTAGCCCAAACTGGCGTAATCGTTGAAAAATTACTGTTAGTGTCTGAATATGATCAGACCATGTCGACGTATGACATGCTATATCGTCAAAGAATGACACGACATTAGGTATGTCCTTCAACACTAGTCTCATTAATCGTGCAAACGTCGCTGGCGCGTTTACCAACCCAAATGGCATGACCTTAAATTGGAATAATCCAATGGGCGTTTGGAACGCCGTGTATTGTTTAGACTCCTCAGTAAGCGGGATTTCCCAATACCCTTTCGTCAAATCTATCTTGGAAAACCACGTGGACCCGGCCAATGAAGCTATTAATTCCTCCTGAAACGGGATAGGCTCCCTATCGCCTACCGTAATAGTGTTCAATCTTCGAAAATCAATACAGAACCGCACCGATCCATCAAGTTTTTTCACGAGGACGATGGGTGATGAATACGGCGATGTTGATGGTTCTATCACATCTAACTTCAACATTGACTCAACTTCCTTTATGACTCTATCTCTCGAAGAAAAAGGCAGCGGATACGGTCTAAGAAATACTGGCTTATCCGAAGTCAACTTTATTTGGTGCTGGATCACCGTAGTGCGACCCGGCAAATCCGTAACAACATCCGGAAATGACGCTAATAGGGTCTCAAGTTCCCTACTCCTTGAACTCGTAAGGTCAGGGTTAATTTTTACGTCCCTGTAACCTTGTGTCGCAGTTAACTCCGGCAATTGAATTTGTAACTCTTCCTGCGCCTCGGTGTCGCTTACGTCACAGTCCAACTGGTCTACGACCCCCGTACAAGCAATAGAGAAGACACTCTCCTCTGGTTTTGTCTGTGCACACAGATACTGTGGTCTCTCATAAAATCTCTGTAGCATATTAACATGGAAAACCTTACTCGTTCCATCAATGTGGATAGCGTAATCTACCTTTGAAACAACTCGCTCAATAACATAAGGGCCTTTCCATGTCATCAATAACTTATTATGGTCCGTAGGTAACAACAACAGAACCTTGTCTCCTGGCTTAAAAATTCTCAGTTTGGAACCTCTATCTTTATAGTCTTTTGCTCTTTTCGACGCGATACTAGACGCTTCTTCTGCTATAGTGCGCGCTGCAGATAGTCTTTCTCTTAAATCAACAAGGTACTGAAACACCGAAATCTGCTCATCGTCTCCCGATGATGGCGACGTCATCATGTCCCGAAGAACATCAGTTGGGCCCCTAGGACTACGACCGTACATCATTTCGAACGGCGAGAATCCCGTTGACTCCTGCCGTACCTCTCTGTACGCGAATAACACTGCAGGGATATATCTATCCCAATCTTTAGGGCGATCAGCAGCTACCTTACGCAGCATCGACTTTAACGTCGAGTTCAATCTCTCGCACATGCCATTAGCCTGCGGATGATAAGGGGTGGTAGTGATGGGTTGTATGCTGAATAAGCGGAACAATTCCTTCATCATCTGCGACGTAAATTGCGCGCCCCTATCAGACAGAATTTGCTCTGGTATTCCTACCCTAGCGAAAATTGCAAACAACGCTTCCGCGACTGCCTCAGACGTTATGGTCCGCAGAGGAACCGCCTCTGGCCATCTCGTGGCATTACATATGACCGTCAAGAAAAATCGATTCCCCCTATCGGTCGCTGGGTGAATGGGGCCAACAAGGTCTATCGAGACCTTTTTAAACGGTTCCGAGACCGTGGGGATCTTCTGAAGAGGAGCCTGGGGTGTACGACCCTTATGCGTCGTCTTTTGGCACGCACTGCACGTCTTACAATAGACCTGCACATCTCTGTGGATCGATGGCCAGTAAAAATTTTTAAGAACCCTTTCTTTGGTTCTAGTTATCCCCATATGACCCGCTAATGGGACATCATGTGCCAAGTGCAATACTGTTGCGATCAGCAACGCTGGCACAACGACCTGCTTTAAAATTGAGGACACCGTTACATACTTACGGAACAGAATGCCCGCCTGAACAATAAAGGAGGACGACCCGTTCTTATATCTCCTCGTTTTCTCGGTTCGCGCTTCCCCAAAGCATGGGTTTAATGATGGGTCCTCCCTTTGTAATCTCGCCAAGCGCTCTGGCGTGATATCTAGGTTGACCGCTGGCGTCGCCAAAGGTCTAATCTTATCTTTATCCGCTACCCGTCGACGTGTTTCGACCGCGGCGCAAAAGTCAATACCTTTTGATTGCGACCATGCTTGCACGTTCTCATCGGAAGGGGAAACCACCCGTGATACATTCCCAATGATGAGCTGGGCGCCTGGAAAACAACCAACGACTGCTTCGACTTCCCCGCTAAGGAAAGGTGTATCTATCATTATTCTTGCCATGGGTAATTTCTCAATGGCCCCCGAAAATTGGATGCACGGGACAGTCTCACCTGTAAGCTGTGAATCCCGAATGCAATCCCTATGCACTCCCACAACGGTAGATCCTGTATCTCGTAAAACCGAGACCGGTTCGTCCCCAACAAACCCCGGATAAACCCTAAGACCACCTCCTGTATGACATGAATTTATAACGGGGATCTTTCTCCCACAAGGTAAAACACCGGAAGATAATAACTTCTCACAACTGGGACACTTAGAATACTGTCCGCCTCCGTTGTCCGATGTAACACACGCAGCCGCATGATGAAATTTATTTGGGGAATATGGACTGGAGCTACTGTCCACGTTCGCCGCTATCCTACCTGCAGGGCAGTTCACGCTGATGTGATCTGCTCTTCCGCAGTTCCAACACTTCGCGGCCCTACACTCGCGTGAAAAGTGACCCACGCGTCCGCAAGTCCAACACTCCGCTCCCTGTGCTGCCCTAGGCCTGGGTCCCCGTGACCCATCGCGACCGGAACTAAAGTCCCTATGCCGTCGGTCATCGGCAAAGGTCACAACTCGCCCCCGGCCATTACCGCGACCTAGCCCTCCTGCTCGGTCAAACTTACCGGGTCCATATGCCGGTGATTGGTGATAGCCCCTACGCTGCCCCTGGGCTTGCCCGCTATAGGCACCACGCTGACGCGACCTGTCCCTAAGTCCTGCCGGCGACCCCTCGACAACGGCGACGCACCCAGCATCTTGGACGTACGCCCTGGCGACTGGTTTGGACGGATGCGCCGTACGGTATGCCTCCGCCAACTTAGACGCCTCCTGCACCGTCGCGGGTTCGTTCTCTTTCAGGAAAGCCACCAGATCTTTGTGGCACGACGCGTACAGCTGGTCACGGATCATTAAGTCTTTCAGTTTAGCAAAATCCGCGCCCACATGCGCCAAGTCTACCCAGTTCGCGAAATACTCAGTTAGTCTCGCGACGAAGGCAGCAAAGTCCTCCCTGGTATCTGCACGTGCTCGCCTAAACTGCTCCCGGAAATATTCCTCGGTACGCGCAAATCGGCGAAGCAGCAAAGCCTTCAGCTTATCGTAATCTTGCACGTCTTCGCGCTGTAGCTCTTTAAAGTAGGTTAACGCTCGCCCCTGCAATAGCGATGCCAGGTACGTGGCCCATAATTCCTTATTTTCCCCCCATTGCAATTGTGCGTTCAGTTCGAACCTGTAAAGGAAGGCGTCTATGTCGTCCTTCCGGTCGTCGAACGTAGGGAGCTTAATCCTAACACCACCTTTATTGTGTACCTGCCGCTCAACTGCTTCTGTTGGCGCATTCTTTTGGCTTTCCAACTCCGCGATTCTCATTCGCGTCTCTCTCTCCTGTTGGTTATCCCTAGCTTCTATCTCCCTTAACTTTATCTCCCTCTCCTGCTCCTGAGCCTTAGCCTCTCTTTCCTGTTGCTGAGCCTTTAACTCCTTTAACTTAAACTCTCTTTCCTCTTCCTTATCCTTAGCCTCTCTCTCCTGTTGCTGAGCCTTAGCCTCTCTTTCCTCTTCTCTCTGTCGCTCTTGAGCCTCTTTTTCTCGCTCTCTATCCTTAGCACGCTCATCGCGCAAATCCGCCTGCTGTTCTTTAATCCAGCCGCGTAACTCTTCTCCCTCCAGGCCAAGTTCCTTACCCAACTTCATTAGTTGTTGGAGTTCCGCCATTTCACAGATTTATGGTTATGGTATCTATTATAAGACGACCAACCTTTCGGTATGATCACTAACGATACGACCAGAGACCTGAGATCACACCAGATATAACAATACCCAGTTGTCCCAAATACAATTCAGAAATTTACCTTTACAGCACAACTAATTCTATATCTATAAAATGTATAGCACTATTAATTATAAAAGAAAATAGAACGACAAGAATGAAGAAATACAGTAGAAGGACCACAAGTACGTCACGGACAACGAACCAGACTAGGACAAAGCTTCTACAAAAAAAACACTATAATGGAAAAAAAATGCAACCTACTACGCCGATTACACAACACGGTACGAACAAGAACAGAGTCTGAAAAAAAGGAACGTATCTACAGATAGGGAGGAGAAGGACAAGAGGAACGTCTTCCTAAAACAGCGAGGAAGATAGAACGCTACAATCTAAACAAAAATACAGGTCCCTACAGAACTGTTCACTGTGATGAACGAAGTTCCTAGATTAGCCCACCTCCCGAAGAGGACAAACTACGCTCACCACAGCAAACCCGCGCCACCGCCCGTATAACCTATTACGACAACAAAAACAGCAAAAACAGGGAAAAAGACAAGAAAAGACAGCCCTCAATCCAGGGTACAAAATTTCAGTTTCACTTAACTTTCAATCAGCGTCTTATTTAACTTGACGTATGCCGGAGCTCTGGCTGCTTGTCTCCTCTACAGGCTGGCACACACACTCTGGAAAGTTTAAATACACATTAACACATATTCATCAAAATACCTGCATCAATACATATTATAATTCATAAACATCCATAAATCATACCATCATGAAATTTCCATTCATCCCACGAACAAGGACAACAGCACGAATTCCTAGCACAACAGAAAAACAACTAGATATAACGAGTACACAATGTCAAAATGACCACAGGTAAACAGGACGAGCCCCCAGTGTCACAACGGACGAGCCCCCAGTGTCCCGGACGAGCCCCCAGTGTCACAAATCCCAGACTGGGAGATGTAATAGTTTATGACAGGACGACAATCACGAACAAACAAGTTTAACACTTAACAAAACAACCCATCAGACTCACACATTTATTAAACATAATTATACATATAATAGCGCAATTACATACATTATATTATTGAAATGCACTGCCGTACAACGGCCTTATTCTCACATGCACTCTTCCTCGGATCCACGATCCGGTAGTTACTCCTAAAGGCACTTCGGCCTCAGCCTCTCCTCTCAGGGTCTTAATGGCACATTAATAATTTACTGGCACCGCAGTCTCTCAATATCCCCTCCCTATTGTCATACACCTTAGCACTCCCCTAGCACCTCAGCAGGGCACTAACACATTATTATTTCCATAGCCATCAACATGGCAACAACATAGTATCAGTTCACTAGCCTATCAACATGGCAACAACATCGTATCAGTTCACTAGCCTATCAACATGGCAACAATATAGTATCTCATTCACTCTCATATCTACGTCCCTGTCCGTGGCCTGACTGCCACGACTTTATGTGCCTCTACTGTCCTGTACTGACAGCCTCACTTCTGGCCTATGTGTGGCCTCCGGCCCTATGCTGGCCTATCCCCTGTGCTCATCGAGGTGGCTCTGCGGCCCGTCCCCGACACCTACAAGAATAACATTACATTGGTATAATACCCTACCATTTCTATTCGCTCCACCTCTCCTTACAATCCATGAAGCGTACACACACTAGTTCACCTTTCACTCACCACACATCTTACGGTAACACACCTCCATCGGAGTACACACTACTCACTCGCGCTACAAATCCATGAACTCACTTTCATCTATCGCTCGTGGCGCACATTGCTCTATCCAATATCAAGGACCTCCACATTCCTCACATATACTTATTCACATCATGGTAATAGACGAATATAATATAATACATCAATCATAATAATCAATCAACGTTCTACATACCAGTCATTACTGGAACAACACTCATCCGTCTCCCGACTGCTTTCACTTATGTCCGCCCGCTGGGCTCTTATTCACAGGTCCGCTCCGTCGGACCTTCTAACTTGCAGTGATAGTAATCCAGCGCTTTCGCCTCATTCAGACTTCCCCACCACTCATACACGCACGCTTTTCCCACTTGTCTGCATGAGTTATTTTTACTCTTCCCCTTTCACGTCTTTTCCTATCCGTCTGTCGTGAGCTCTTCTTATTCTACACCCGCTCTGTAGCAATCCCCTTAATTGCACTCACTCCACTCGTGACATTGTTGTTGTTGTTGAAATGAAGCAGTTAATTTAGTAGATGATTATTTAGGCACCATGTAATTGCTTCAGACCCCAAAATCAAACCGTCCTTGCATCTATTGCGTTAGAAACTTTTTTTTTTTTCGGTTAATCCGTGAGACTGTTTGAACACTCACACGCACAGGGTAACTTTTCCTTCTCTTCACTGTTGAAAGAATAGTGCAATGAGAGCCATTGAAAATGATTTTTTTTATAGATCATACATTCCACTGAAAGCAACAAAGTTTGGACCGAGATTTCATCGATTAAACACTTTTCTCGTGATTTCCTGTTGTGGAGAAGTGGAAACGTTTATAGTTGAAACAGGAGAGAAGCTGTTATTTCGTGACTTCTGCTTCTCTGGCTACAGTCTAGGCATCTGTGTTCGTTTTATGGATGGACAAAGGAAGAGAAAAGGAGACTTAAAATCCAGGACACTAAGAGGAAGGTCTTTCTTCAGACCAGAAAAGGGTTCATATTACAAACAGAGGTTTTATTGTTAGAAGATAAAGTTGTTTGCAGCAGCTGTCCTATATAATGCCTCAGTTACTTACAGAAGAAGAGAATAATTTGGAGGAAAAGACAAGCAGGGAGACTGGAATGAGACCTTTCTTCAGACGACAAATGATATAACAAAGTATGCAAGGAGGACAGTGCTGTTTATAGCAGCAGGGTTTTGTACTTGCTTTGTCCTAGACAGAGCAAAAGAAAATGAGACAATACTGAAGACGGACGGAGAGGGATAAAGGCGAGAAATGGGTTTTCTTTGTACCAGAAAGGTCAAAATATTATTTTTAAAAAGCGATTATATTAGTAAGAGGACTGAATTATTTATAACAGTATTGAAGTTTCTAAATCAAATTTAGAAATAAAGACAGTTTCCGGATAAATCTTCATGAATAATTCACTAGTTATTCAACCTGGCGTGTCATGGTCCAAACAAAAGACTAATTCGTTCAATGGTTCAGAAAATAAAAAAGTAATTACGCGAGCCCCGATAACATGAAATTAAGAAATACTTTTTCCCCCGTCCTGAGAAGAATTAATCGTTATTGCGCAGCTTCAGCTTCATCACTGTTAGACTGTTAGAATAGAAACGTTTAAAGAGTATTTAATCGGCAATAAATTTCCAAGAATAGTAACTTGCTTCTCATTTCTTCCCACGGGTAATATACAGCTATGTTGACTTCAGCCATCCATAATTATTCCCCATAGTGCAATATTAGATCATAATATTCGATTATAGGGTTTAAAGAACAACCTTCAAAGGTGACAATCATTTATGCCACCCTCTGAAGCCATTCTGCTCGGAGATGCCATGATTGCAAAACTATGTCAGGGAGTCATTATTACCCCAGCGAAGATTCTATTCTGAACAAAATTACTGCTTCGTTAAAAAAAATCTATAATGCGAAAATAAAGGTCACTTAGAATATTTTTTTTTTTTTTTGCGCAGCCGCCACCCCCCCCCCCCCCTCCCACGCAAGGAGTAGCTTCAGATGGTATTTCCATTTATCGCCAAAGCGCCACTGGAGCAAAGACAAACATCCTCTAACACCCAAGTGCCCTTCAGAATGTTTGGATGGCATGGCATCAAATTGGCCTGGGGCCTGTTGAAAAACGGGATAGTTTTTCAGGGTCGGATCTGGGAAAAGTGAAAATTATTTCAGTAAAGTAAAGAAATGGCCAATGACTGCCGCATAAAGAAAAAATCCGTGTCCAGCGAATACTAGAAATGTAGATGTGTGTGCAAGTGTAACTGTGTGTATGTTCGCTCCCACATGTTCCAAACAGGCTCGACCTTGGGAGATAATGAGGTAGGCAAATAGTTCATGCTTAACCAAGCTTTCAACGGGAACCACTTGACAAACGTTCTATCCCATCCCAACGCAATATGATGACAACAATATTTCTTACTTTTCAATTTTGTCATACTGAACCAAGTTTCATCTGATTTACTCGTACTCACAACGCTTGGCTCCCTCTCTTTTCATCTGTCTATTTAACTGTTGTGTTTTTTTTTACAAGATCTAGTTTACAGGCACCGTAATACTCCAAAGGATATCATTTAAACAATAATTTACTCCAAAGCCTTGAACATAAATTCACTGGAGTAACACACTTTTACTAATAAATTAATTGATGTCCAGAGGTGACTTAGCAAAGCGAAATGCCACTTTTGTGCCAAATGATAGGCGATTTAATTCCATCCCTTAAAATAAGTGTAAGTGGAAATATTGATGATTGACGTCGTAAGTATTTCAAACCAAAGAGATCAATATTGTGACGAGCACCAAACACCTGAAGAATTCAAAATTATGTGAGTCACCTAGGTGTTTCCAACAACAATTCTTCCTGCTATCACTAGATTTGGCCAATCTCCTCCAAAATGCCGATAAGCAAATCGCCAACTGTGCGATCAATGGAGAGAAAGTATCTGCCTCATTTATCTCTGTCCATTAACAAGAAATCAAAATCCGCCCCTGCCAATTCTATCTCTAATCTGATTAACGAAGCGCTAGACGGGTACCATATTATCACTGTATCGCACTGACGTTTGCTTGCCATAATGAAGACTCAGTTCAGGTTTACGTCAGCACATTTAAGTACTGTTCAATACATTTTAGGTTTTTGGCATCAGACTGTACCCACGACACCGTGATATTAGGATCGTCTTTGTATCGTATCCCAGTTTCTCATTGGCACAATTTCACCACAGTATTGTTTTATTCCATCTCCACATCAGAAAATTGCTTGCAAAGTTTTGTAGTTAAACTTTACACAATGTTAGCTCAACTTTTTAATTCTTTAAAATCTAAACCCAGTGGTTGGGATTCTTTCACAACTGTGTAGGATTGATAGAATACACGTTTTAATTGCGAGAGGTAATGGCTTTATCTCAGTCTTTGTAAAAGGCGAAGACATAATGAGCAGTTCTGGATTATGAAAAGAATTAAACAATTATGATAATATAATGTAATAAAATAAATAAATATATAAAAACCCAAACCTTACTCCAGGGCACGCTGGCATCAACTGTTTCAATGATGATTTATTCCTACCAGACAATGAAACCCGTTTAAGCTGATGCACTGTTACACTACCAATGCAATGGTAACCCTCTTGAGAAAACACGAAAATATTATTAATTCCCCCTACTCCGAGAGCACTCTCAGCGTAACAAAGTTATAAGCCACATGCGATCAGTGGTCGAAGTGGCAGTAGGTCAAGTTTCGATCGACCTATAACAGAAACACTATATTTGTGAAGGCTTTGGGCAGAAGGCTGGAAAGAGTGACAAAACATTGCCCTTATCATTAGAGACAATAATCTATAGTTCTGTGGTTATACCTGTGGTCTCTTCTTTCAGCGGACAACTATACAGTGTAACAAATTATCAGAGGGAAATGCCCATGGCAACGCATGTAATCTAGATAGAAAGATACATAGACAGACAGATAGATAGACAGACAGACACTCAGACAGATACGTAGACAAAATAGCTAGAAAGGCAAGTACATAATTAAACAGCTGGCTAGCTAGATGGGCAGGCAGACCGATCGACGGACCGACCGACCGGCAGACAGACAGACAGACAGGCAGACAGGCAAACAGACAGGCAGACAGACAGACAGACAGGCAGACAGACAAACAGACAGACAGATAGATAGAAAGATAGATAGATAGATAGATAGATAGATAGATAGATAGATAGATAGATAGATAGATAGATAGATTGTCTGCAATGCACAACAACATATCGGATGAATCATGTTTCTTCGCACGTATTTTGAGCCTTCTTATGGATCCTCAGCGCCGCCAACATCAAAGACAGCAGATTTTTATTGTACTTCCGGAGACACTGCAGAAAGTTATTGACTTTGCTCTTGCATGAGACAAAAGGCGCTGTTTGAACTCGATGATAATAGAAAGTTGGACATTGCGACATGACTTGCAACTTCAAAGCGATGTTGCAAGATTTTCTGGGATTTTTTCTCTATCCTGCGATTGTCTGGAACAGAGCTCTAAGCTTCGAAATAAGACACAGCTAGAATGGACAGCTCCTAATGATAACATAGGACTTTCTTGTGTCTCGGCATGGATCAAATACTGGAATTCCTTGTCTGCAGTTGGGTAAGGCTGAGCTTTGATGATGGCAAAAATGTTCATAAAGAACAATAGGTTTTCCTGTTTTATTATTATTATTTTTCTCATAGCTCGTTTTATTATCATTTTATTGCTCAGGTGTGTGAAACAGAAAAGCCATGCATTGTTAAAATATTTCAGTGATATTTCGTAGTCTACCCCTGACGCTTTAGCATCCTTTGGAGAAGAGCTCTAACAGATAAAGTGGCTGTAATAGCATTTAGTATCCACCAGTGACCCGTGATAAAAGGGACGAAAAAGAAATTAAAACACATGTGACCGCTGATTCCCATTACCTTCCTCAATGAACCAGGCCAAAACCCTGGCAAACACAGCTTCTCCCTATCCAGTGGGTGACAGCTGGAAGTATATAAAAATGAATCTGGAACTTGCATCCCCCCCCCCCCAAAAAAAAAATAAACCCGGACGAGAAAAGCTATCGCTCGATCCTTTCTCGACCAGGAAAAAGTCATGGAGAGAAAAAAGTCACCTGGAAGGAAAATGGCCCAGATAAAAAGCCACGTCTAACAATATCAGCGCTGATCAAGTTGGATCGATATTTAAGATGACATCACGAAGTGTGATGTGCAGTTAGCGGTGTGTATTCCCTTGCTTTTCCCAATTTATCAGTGTCACCACTAGATGAGCTGTCTAAGTCAGGCGGCGCCAGTGATGAAGAGATGTGGCTGCTCTCTGGCAGTGAAATTTATTAATTCAACAGCAGTAAATACTCATTATGTCATAATATCTTTAAAATTTGTACATCAGCCGTTAATTTCTCTGACTGTTGAATAATCATTCAGAAGTTTCATGCTCTCCATCATGATTTCATGCTGAACTTCCTTTTCCAGAAAGGAGAGTGAAATAAGATTTTAAAGAAAAGGTGAATAATTAAAATTCTGTTTAATTAAATTAATTAAATTGAAAGTATGTGTATGTACATGTATGTGTGTGTGCGAGCGAGCGTGTTTGTTTGTGTGTGTTGTGTTGTGTGTGTGTTTGTGTGTGTTGCTTGGCGAGGTATGTGCAGATGGCTTAGTGATAGCTCTTTAATTATCTTGTATCTCCTCGGAAAGCGAGATATCGACAGAATGCAATTAAGTGTTATGACGAAACTGTTAGTGCAAAGGCCTAGTGATAGTTCACCGTTCATGTTTGCCTTTGTACATTCTCTTTTATGACAGTGCGTGGGTAACGCATCATCAATAAAGTGTTGTACAACGGTGTAAGCACCGCAGCGTAAAACAATAAAGAACTAAATATGTACATTTTCAAACCGGGCAAAATCCCGCTTTGACAACGTGATCCATATCACACACTTGTTATTATCCCGTCGGGATGAAGTAGGAAAAGTTGTATACTGAAAATAAGAATCGGCGTTAATGTCAGAGCTGGAGTTAGATGCTGGTAGAACGCTGGACAACAAGCTGATCGAGATATAGATCTGGCCTCCTCTCCCACTTCCTTTTTTAACGCAGTGTAAATTCAAGTTGGAAGCGCGGATAACTTCATAAAAAGGAGCTCACAACAATGCCAGACAGCTGGAACGCGGCCATGCGACTTCTATCGACGGGAGATTCACGCAGACATCTCAAAGAGGAATCAGCCTGGAGATATATTATTTTTTTCAAGGAAATGCATGAGCTACAACATGTTCACATATATTCCTTAGGATATGACTAAAGTGGCTAAGGCGTGTAGTTTCGTTTTTACTCCTAGCTGAGCGTGAACATGTTAAATTCTTGAGGAATGCTATGTTCATTTTATCGAGTGAGGAAAAGTTGAGTTCTCGTTATAATGTGTCCAGACGGCAGAGCCCAAGCCAATTTGGTTTTTTGTTTCAGATTATGTTCCTCACTGTGTCTGTTTTCTCGGTCTGTCTTTGTAATTCATTATACTACCTGATTACTCTCATTCTCATGATGCATGTAAATATGACTTAAATCTGTAAGTGGTGTACGGAATGTAACTTTATTCTCACATAAAAACATGAAAAGACATTAGTTTTTTCTTTGAAGTTTTTTTTACAAATACCTTAGCAATCCAATAGAGAGAGAACCAGATTCCCTTCTTGTAACCAAGGCCCGCTCCCTGCAATAGCCATACAGAATCAATGTAATCCTGTTGTTTGAAATAATATCTTTTCAACACCGTGTTTGTAACAATATCAGTCTGAGACTTTAAGGAGGCTAACACCGTAAACAAAGAAGACTGAGCACTTGGATCGTGTTTAATATGGATGCGACGGATATCCATGGCAATGGTGCGGCCATAGTCGATGCTGCTTTTTGATGTTGTTTTAACCAAAAATCGGTGACAATCTCAGCAGTAAAGTAACCAGTGATAAAATGGCACCAAAGTTACTGTGACATTCGAATCATTATTATTATCATTTTTGACTAGCTTTCACTTCAGCATAACTCGTGGGCATAGTTTCACCAATTATACTGTAGAATATCTGAAACTAATTTATCACTCAAACTCTCGCTGGCAACAATCTTCAGTCTCCAGACAAGACATCAGCTATTGTTGGTGCTGACTTTTGTTAATGTTGGTGCCATACGTTCTGCAAAGCTACACAATAGTAAACGGTCGTCTAACTTCCTAATTCGTAATACTTTACAGAATGCTAGTCAAACCTACAAATTCAAATTCTGGGTGAAAAAAAAAAAGACTCGAGAATGTTAGGAAATTGCAAATAACGGCTGAAACTATTCCTGCGTTTTAGCTGATCTAAAGTTTCCCAGAAAAGACCCCGTGCAAGTGTGAAGGCGTGTCCCATACCAAGCACCCACCCATTCACTTTGGAATGGCCCGAAAGGAAGCATTCAAAGACCAAGAATTTGGCCCCAGGCGATGCTGTGCCTGCTCACAGATGTGACAAAAGTGATGGTGGCGGAAAGGGGACAGGCAGGAAAATGAACTGAAAGAAATCTATCTTTAGTCTTGCATGCACCAAAACGCCAGCACAATCAATGAGAAACGACAGGGGCAATTTAATTTATTAAGAAAGAAATATCGAGCCCATTTCTAGGACATGAAAGTGAAGTTGGGTAGCGAATTTAAGTTTATTTAATTTTTATTTATTCATCCATTCATCTATTCATTTCATTTTTTTCCCTTATTTGTTAATTTATTGCTTATATCCATCTATTTCTATTTATTTTTATTTTTCAACTGAAATACATTTGCGTCAATACCATGACATCATGCTGCAGTTCTTACGTTTAAGCTTACCAGATGCTGGAGCGTAAGTAATGAGTACTCTAGTGAAATCGCTGATGTGCGTGTAATTGGCACGACAGCTAAAAGGCACGTGCAGTTGAAGCCTCAAGCTTTCACACCGGTTCTATTTCTAGCTCCACACCCCTAGAACCAAGACAGTGACATAGTAAAAGGAAAAGAATTTGATTTCTAAGTACGAGTAAACCGAGACTGCAGCACGCAGTTGTAATTAAAGAAATAGTTATCTGAGATGACATTGCAAAGGAAGTTACAAATTAAATAATAATAATAATGATAACAACAAAATTAATAACAATAAAGTAAGAGCCGATTAAATAGCCAATCCTGCAACACAAGAACATGTTCGCAAAAACAACAACAACAACAAAAAACCAAAAAACTCTACCACAGTACGGAAGTTTAACGATTCATCCCACAATCCTAGTCTTCAAACTCCTGCTGAAAGGGGCATCCTTGAAGGAAAGTGTTCATAGGCAAAGCACTGTTACTGGTAGTTTACTATTTGTTGCTGGTTATTTTAGGTAACGTCGCTAAGGTACCTCATAAAGTCAGAATCGGATTTCTTACTCGATACCTTCTCGCTGAAATCCCCACAAATTATTGATTACTTTTGTCATGTTATGTAATCTTCTCAGCAACAGGAAAATTTCGAAAAGGCTGTTGTTAGCGGGACATGGTGCATTACATAGAAACGATAGCAAGACAGTGAACACAATTCAGTATCTATTATATATTTCAGTAACTTGCAACCTTTAGCATGAGTCACTGACCAAACTATATACTCTTCAGGCCTTAAATTTAGCAGGAAGGTGGCAATTGAGATAAGGAAGATGATGGTTACAATTAAAAGTTGTTTACTTCAAGCATGTATTTTTAAGAAACAACAATGTTTATTGCTAGGTAACCTCTGTATTTTTGCTTGTTTGTTTCGTAATATTATAGTCCCGTCCATGTCATAAAAAGTAACCGTATCAAGCGTTCAGTTTGGTGCGCAGCGTTCTGGTGCGCATGAGTTCTGAAGCAGGACTGCAGATTATTACTTTTATTCTAAGAGAGAGAGAGAGAGAGGGGGGGGGGGAGGGGAGCACATGATTGTTTATTCCGGGCAATGCCCGGTCGGTCATCTAGTTTTCTCTATTTGGCTTTGTAATCAGACTACACCCCTTTAATAACATCCTTTCGAAAATTTGTTTTGCCACGGACATTATTGGTTCCTCCTTTGACAACATCATAATTATTAAATAATTATATTACACGTCTTTTTGTAGACCGATAAGTGTTCATGCCAGATCTTAAACAAGCAAGAATCTGTCCCACCTTGCTGAGCCTAATCTGTTTCTCTATAATAATATTCTCCATTGTTTTGTTCTGATTTTGGTCTTTGGAGAGAAACAAGGGAAGTCACTTCACTGCAACTCTCCTGCAACTACGTGAAAATAAAGATCATGATTTCGTTTGTTCGGTATTAGTACTCGTCAATGGGTTTGCAGATTTGTGTACGTGTGTGGAATAAAAGAGAGAAAGAGTGAGAAAGAGAGAGAGGGAGAGAGCGAGAGAGAGAGAGAGAGAGAGAGAGAGAGAGAGAGAGAGAGAGAGAGAGAGAGAGAGACAGACAGACAGACAGACAGACAGACAGACAGACATGGCATACAGACGGACAGATATGCAGACAGACAGACAGGCAGACAGAACAAGATACACACACACACACACACACAGACACACAGAGGGAGAGAGAGAGAGATTGCTGAGAGGCGGAAAGAAAACTGCACAGATGATGGAACAGTAACATTACTCAAGGTGGTTATAAATAATGTCAGGTCGTTACGCCTCGGCTCCAGACTTAGTTCCATATTAATCGTGCACGCTCTCGCCAGCTTCTGTTTGCTGGTTTGTTGTTGTTTTTTACGACACACGCAAGGGAAGGTTTACACACACTGGAGAGGTTTACAGACACTTGAGTTCCAAAAGACGTGCGAGCAACATTAATGTGGCATCAGAACCGTCGTTTTTTGTTTTTTTCTTTCTTTTTTTTTTTTGCTCTCCTTCCTTCCTTCGTCAACATTTCATAAGGTAGAAATGGCGGCCGCCACTCAGACCTGTACATATAGGGGAGGAAATGAGAAACGGTCACAGTGAGAACGTGAGAGGGAGGGAGAGAGACGGACGCACGAGACCCGAGGTCCAAGTGTTGCGTGTTTGGTTGGCCAGTGTCATGTGGAGACGCATTAATTACACAGAAACGTACAACCTTACCCTGATATTGATTCATGTGTGAACCTTCCTGACCGGTATCTGTGCCCAACGCCCTAAGTAAATTGGTTAGGACACACACGCACACACCCATTCACACACACACACACACACACACACATACTCGGACACACGCAGAAACACGCGATAGAGTAGAAGTTGAGGAATAACTAATAATTATTTCAGCTACTGTGACTGAAAGCTTTCCACTCTGAGTCGCAATGTCACAAATAGGGCACGGTGTATAATTTCACGAAGAGTTCTTTTAGCCGAGCCGGAAATTTGACGAATCAGATTTCCTGCGGTTCATACATCCGCCATCAGCACCATGCCAAGATGGGAACCGATCCGACATCGATGCTCCGTTTTTTCCAACATTTTAAGGGGTAGACATAAGGTTAAGTTTTCGAGAACGCAATATTGGACACTTTTTCTGATTAGCTACAATATAAAATATGTTGTCACATTACATTTTGTGCATTTAGCCTGTCTAACCTTTTTTGGGGACAAGATTACAAGTCAGAATTACAGTTTCCAATATTTTCAGAATATGACGATCTAAAATTAATGGCCAGAACTTAAGTCTTAACCTGAATAGACATTTCATACTGTCCCAGAAGTATACTCATATTATGCCCTAGTTACAGAATGTAGCCTATTCAGCCCCGACTCCCTTCTTTCAAGTACAACGCGCTAACAAAACTCCAGAGTCAAGTCCAAAAATTAAGCATGGTTTTTGGCACTGTCAGTACTGGGTCTGCAAGTGCCTCAAACTGCCAGACAAAACCACTGTTGTGATAAGAAAGTAACACACCCGTGATTGTGGGTGAAAACTGCGAGTAATTATTTTACTTACTAAATCATTAATGCAAATTAAAGTTTTTAGCCGTGCCAAATGGTTTAAAACATCACGACCACAAGAAAGGTCTTCTGTGAATAGTCTCAAGTTGAATGTACTGAATTTCTAAGTGGCTGTGGAAAAGGGGAGACTGGAAATAATGAGTTCGCTTCTCTCATGTTTTATAAGTTAACATTTTTTTCGTCTTTTAGACCTTTTTAAATAAAAATTTCAAAAGCTGAAAGCTGTCTGTCTAGAGGATAAAATGCCATTAGCACATCGACCTTTTCATATTTTAATTGCAGTGGAAATTTTATCTGCTGGAGATTGGACGTCAGCGAGATAAAATTTTATGAACAGACATTTCGAACTCTCCATGCATGAAGCATTACGTTATGGGGCGTAGACTCATTCTTAGCAAAACATGAAAGGAGGGATGTATTTTCACCGGGTCCCTGGGGAGGAGCGGGTAAAATGCTGAGTGGCGAGGCTAACGAGTTCTTGTTGGGCTGTCTGGCAAAATTACAAGGCACATCTTTCAACTTACTTTTCCTATTATTTCTCACAGCACAACTGTTCATAGTGGGGGCAGTGAGATGTCAACCAGTGTAAAACTCATTAAGATGAAAACCAGTGTAAAGCCCGATAAGACGACAACTAGTGTAAAGTACGATAAGATGACAATCCGTGTAAAGCTGAATGAGATGGCAACTGGTGTAAAGTACGATGAGATGACAATCAGTGTAAAAGCCTATGAGATGATAACCGGTGTAAAGCTCGATGAGATGACAACCCGTGTAAGAACTCAGTTAGATGACAACCAGTGTATAACTTAGTAAGATGACAGCCAATGTAAAGCTCAATGAGACTGACAATCAGTGTAAAGCTGAATGAGATGACAGCTGGTGTAAAGTTCGATGAGATGACAATCAGTGTAAAAGCCTCTGAGATGATAACCGCTGAAAAGCTCGATGAGATGACAACCAGTGTAAGAACTCAATAAAATGACAACCAGTGTATAACTCAATAAGATGACAGTCAAAGTAAAGCTCAATGAAACTGGCAGTCAGTGTAAAGCTCAGTGAGAGAATAACCACTGTAAAGCTGTACGGGATTGACAATCAGTGTAAACTCGGTGAGATTGACAACCGGTGTATAACTCAATAAGATGACAACCAGTGTAAAGCTCAATGAGATGACACCCAATGCAAAGTTCAGTGAGACTGACTATCAGTGTAAAGCAACCAGAGCTCATAATTATTGTAATCAGACCTTTACAATATCCCAGTCATGTAGTATGCTATTGTATAACACAGCTTAATGTGGGCACTGATATTTTTCAGTGGGGTATCTAACCACACCCATTACGTCGGAAACTCCAGAATCTTACAATTAATTCTTTTCCCTAGAAAGAACATGTTTCAGGCCAAACTCCTTTTATCTTAACTGTGAATTAAAGTACAGAGACCGAACTATGCTGACTGAGTAAAACTTATTTCAGTTTGGATGCCAAAACTATGTACAATGTATAGAACGCCCACAACTACAAAAAGAGACATAACGTAATGGGTTGAAACAGTGTTTGATGGGTTGTCACCAGCGCTACCTACGTTTCTAACATTTAAATTAAAGTACTGCTACACATATTGGCAGAGAAGAGGCGTTTCCCCATAAACGTCACTTATAAGAAAGATTAAGGATTGATTTTTTTCTTTCCCCAAGATGTTTGTTGATGATTATCTGTTGTTTGTGTAAGTGATGGGAGTTTCGATCGGAGCCGATGCCAAAACAATTCTGGAATAGCCTGAAGCTACGCCGTAACCTTACATGTGGCAAGCTAAAATTATTGCCTGGCATTGCTGTAATATAATTATCAAGTAGGGCTGTCAACTGGCAGGAGGTGAAGGGGGTGGAGGATAATAAAACTAATGATGATGATGATGATGATGATGAGGTTGATGTTGGTGATGGTGATGATAAAAAGAAGAAGAGGAAGAAAAATGAAATGCAGTAGTGGTAGTGGTAATAGTAGCAGTAATAGTAGTAGTAGTAGTAGTAGTAGTAGTATAGTAGTAGTATTGTAACAGTAGTAGTAGTAGTAGTAGTTGTTGTAGTAGTAGTAATTGTTGCTGTTGTTGTTGTTTAGTAATAGTAGTAGTAGTAGTATAGTAGTAGTACTATAAGTAGTAGCAGTAGTTGTTGTTGGTGTTGTTGTTGTTGTTTAGTAATAGCAGTAGTAGTTGTTGTTGTTATAGTAAAATGGTAATAGTAGCAGTAGTAATAGCAGTAGCAGTATTAATAGTAATAGTGGTAGTAGTAGCAGTGGTAGTATTTGTTGTTGAAGTGAAGAAGAAGAAGAAGAATCACCAGTCGACTTTGGTTTTTACAAATTGTTTTAAATATTATTATATAATATTTTCTGTTAAATCTCTCGTTGTCCTTATAGTTTATTGTACTAGCAAGATCTGAGCAGTTAGGGAAATTCTTGATTTTGTAAGAATGTGCTACAAATGCACTGACGACAGATTTTCTCTAGAGACACGAGAGATGGAATAGGAGATGGGGTAGGAGTGAAAGCTATATATTATATCTTGAGACAGCTGCAAAAAGAACACATTTCGAATATGCACGATAATTGTTTACGCCGCACCAATCCCATCTTTTATTCTATGAGTGAAGAGTGTCTGCCCGTCTCTCTCTTGCATCCATTCCCACTAGGGCAGGACAAATTTAGCCAATACACATATCGATCACAATATTTCGGAAGGAGAAAACCTGTATCAACACATATCGATCACAATATTTCGGAAGGAGAAAACCTGTATCAATCAAAGACAGCCTTTCCTGTAACAGAAGCAATCGATTTCGCAATACTCATAAACTATCCACTTAAGATAAATTCCCAACAGCTCATATTTTCTTCCTCCTTCCATCTCATTCTTTCAGTACAAGTGGGAAGAGAAGATTTATGACTCATAAACTCATAATATCGTCCTGTTTTTCCAGCGTAGTATCTTGTCAATTCCATTTAGACCAAACGAGTACACAGCCAGACAAGGTTTCTTGGGGAAAAGATTTTTAGAATCTCAGTCACGTGAGAATCCCGTCGCGGATTTGATTTAATTGTTCACTAATTTGAAACGCAAAATAATTCACCACCGTTTTTTTGTTTTTTTTTACAAACGCAAATGTCACGTAGTGTTGTTACGCCCAAACTCACCAAGGCTATTATTTTTTTTATAGTAAAATCCCTACGGGTGTTTGTGGGTGACGATAAAGACCTTAGCCAGTCAAATCCATTCTTCGCCAGTTGTGGATTAGCCACTAAAAACGCACTTCTTGCTCTCAAGTCCGAAAAAGAATAATTATGTGTTTAAGGCAGTAATAATCAGCAGGATGTAGTGGGAAACAAAAAATAATAAAAGTCCATTGTGAATGACACGTTATGTATTACATGTGCGAAAACACACACACCCACATATACATTACAACTCCAAGGATCAGCATGCATACTTACTAACAACCAGTCAAACAGACAGACAGATAGATAGATAGATAGATAGATAGATAGATAGATAGATAGATAGATAGATAGATAGATAGATAGATAGATAGATAGATAGATAGATAGATAGATATAGATAGATAGATAGATAGATAGATAGATAGATAGATAGATAGATAGATAGATAGATAGATAGATAGATAGATAGATAGATAGATAGATAGATAGATAGATAGATAGATAGATAGATAGATAGATAGATGAAATCTTTAAAAGTTTATCACGGAATGCCAATAAGATCTCCCTTGTGTTTCATTAATTTTTTTCTTTTCCCTTCTTCCGCACGTGTACATATTTATTTTTCGCGTGTTTTTCGATGACGAAATCTTGAAGTTCAACCCTTTGTCCAGGATGTTTTTAAAGGCTTGGAAGATGGAGGCGCTTATCTCATCATGAGAACACGCGAGTATATTTACTTAATGTGACAGGTCGTTTGTTTTAATCGGTTCCTCACGATCATTTGATTTTTACCCTGTGATTCCAGTGACATGTTTACGATATTCATTATTTTATGTTGACCCCCGGCGCATTATTTTGCACCTCGATTCTCCCTCGCATTTGGTCTGCACTTTCTTCGGATAAAAAGTGCATCCCTTATCAAATATAAAATTGTTGATTTTTCTGGAAACGAATTTTTTTTTTCATTTTCTTTTTCCAGTATTTTTTATCCCGTGCATGAAGATAAACAGATGATTGGAGAAACGTTTTGTGTTTTTTTTCGATATGATCTTTTAGCATTTCTTATTTCTTCCTCACATAATGAACAACCCCAATTACGATAAGATTAATCAACTTGAAATGAATTATGACATGCATTAAATATCGTGGACAAGTTGAGATAATCAAATTCTTTGTAAATTTTTGTCAGTGCGTTCATTTGAAATATTTTATAATTCTGACATGGAAGAACATGAGAAAAAGAATGGGACTTTTAGATCTGCATTTTTTTCAGTCTTTCTTCTGTATTTTCTGTGTCTTCCACTTGTCATAGAAGACAATCCATCCATCCATCCATCCATCCGTCCGTACGCCCGCCATTCAGACCTTCTATCTATCTATCTATCTATCTATCTATCTATCTATCTATCTATCTATCTATCTATCTATCTATCTATCTATCTATCTATCTATCTATCTATCTATCTATCTATCTATCTGTCTGTCTGTGTATCTGTCTGTTTGTCTGTCTACTGTATAGTCCTTGCAAATTCATGATAAGCTACACAAGATTCATAGGCCCTGTTCCATCACGAAGCCTCATATCAGTCAGTAGGCCTATCGTAACTCAAAATTTTCGAATTTTGTGCGTGTTTTATTTATTCTTTTTCCTGCATATTCTGTTTTGCCTTGGTAAGCAATATATTTGGCACGATGTGAATTCCATTATCGAATTAATTGACCTAATTTTTTATGAGGATTTAAAGGTCGTAAGTCAAACTTTCAAATCGCTCTCCTGTAAAATTAACAAAACTGGGGATACGGTCTTTGCGCGGGCACCCTTCGATTTATTTTACGTACACTCATTTATTAAATATTTCGGTCGTTAGTTTTACAAAATGCCAGTCACATTTTGACAAATGAGTCGCATGACGAGTAATCTGGTAGTATTGTATACTTTTCCCTGCCTCTGAGTGACCCAGTTTGTTTGTTCTCAGCTATAGAATCGTGAAATGATTCATCGGCACCCGGTGTAATCATTCTGTCAGGGGAGAAGTTCAATCTAGGGACATTGTGTAAGCGCTGTACGAGTCAGCGGTGCCATGTTTGCTATGCTTGACATGCTGATGGATCATGGCACTGTCAGCCAAGGGAGGTTAATGCTGCCGATCGCTGTATCACGTCCACCATTTCCGTTTCACAGCCTCCGCCTGACCTCACCGATGACCTCACCAATGACCTCTTCCGTGACATCCGTGACTGCCCCAGCCGGGAGACCAGGAAACAAAATAAAAACAAACCGAGTAGGCGATCACAGTATCGCTAAATTGGGCGGCGCCTCATTACTGTATGTGGATCAATACATATCAAGCGGACACGCGATAGTTAATTTTTAATGAATAAGCGGGAAAATAATCACCTTTTGCGGCCAACAAGCGGTCATCAGGCAAGTCTTTTTGCCCTTCCTAAGGGGCTAAAGTGTCTTTGCCTTCTCTGCGTTATTGCTAGGCGTAATGATGTAGATGGTCACAATGTGGCTTTGGGGACATGTTTATTAACCTTGGAGATATGTTATTAATGAAACATGTAGGCTAGGCACGGTTTTGGAATTATCTGTCCTGCTAAATGAGGGCAAATAATCCCCTATGTAGACATCGTCTTCAACTATTTACGTCATAACAAGCTGGTAGTGTTTGCATAATGTTTGTCTTCAAGCATTAATACAGTTAATGTCGCGGACTACGGTTGTCTTAATCCGTCAGGAGCTTAAAGTGTCAGCGTGTGACTTTATTGTCTTTTTTTTTTTATATATATATTATTTGGGCGTTTCGTAGGACTGTTTACGTTTTTCTGGCAAGCTGTTATATGACATTTTGTTATTTTCCTTTTACTACCATTTGTTTTTCATCAAACGAACGCCATCGCCAATCCATTGTCACGCCCTCTCTGATACTCCCAGACATGAAGAAACACATCTCATGCACCAGGCTATTCCAAGGCAGTATTATTATATTATTACCCTGGACATTAATTCAGATTCCTCCCACTCTCTTCAGCCTGCGATATCACATAAAGCTGTGCTTGCCCCGAGTTCAGTATCTCGCTGTTTTGTTCCTGGCTCTGTACAAACGCGAGAAGTCAAGCGGGTGATCGGGTTGGATTGTAAACATGTCTGGAACTTGTGAGGAAGTTCCTGGTACATCCTGTCTCGCTGTAACAGCAGTGGATTCACGATCAAAAGCTTTCACTTTCCAGTCTAAGCACATTTGCAGCAAATACAAGAATGAGCGATTTCCTTAGCCACACAGCTCTGCAAGCATGTAAGAGGAAAATGGTACGGCCAATGACAGAATACAAAAATACAAAACGTCATGACAAAACCAATAATATTACATGACTGTACTGTAATGATTCATACTGCTGGTGTAGGCGAAGAACGAAGGAGCGGAATTAATCCCTGTTGGCGTGATGGAATGCCGTGATTTCAGTGAAGATTGTAGGGTTATACTACCGCCTACAAGCGTGTGCTTGCGTGTAAGCAATCTTACATACCATGTCTGTATGTCACAACTCCTAAAAAACAAAAGGAGAAAGATCTACGGATATCTTCGGCCCGACAGTACTTGAATTAAAAATGTCATGCGATATTTCACCACAAAGACTTACGCGTACTGCCATTCCAACTTTCTCATGGTCACATTCAAAGAAAAAAAGCATAGTCATACAGGGTTGAATTTTTTCCTCCCAAAATAATACTGATGGTCCTTGCTTTTGTTGTTGCTGCTAATGCTGAGGTTGTTTGATGGCATTCTTGTTTTATGACACAGTGCTTATCAAACTTTCATCAACAAATTTTGGTTCAACATTTAATTTGGATGATTCACTATGATTAAGCTTTCCAAAAGATTAAGCACTCCCATAATGAACTTTCGACCATGTTGTAATTAAGCACAGTCCTGGACAGTAAATTTAGGCGAGAACCGGATGGGGTCTTCTGGTCCAGAAACCTCATGAGCTCTGATCTGTTGCCATAAGTGTACAAAATTCTAGTTAAAAATGAGGTCTATGCCATTAATCTAGTGCTCTCCAAATATGGATGACAGAAAGTAAGATCGCCAGTTTACACATTTTACATGTAATTACACAAATTATTACACAGCTGGTCGAAACAGAAATTGCACAGACTTTGCTCAAAGACGCTGAACAAAAAGGAAAAGGAGATACTTCACTGCAACAGGCAAAGAAATGAGAATCATCAGACCCACTATTAAACTATACATATGTAGTGTGTCAAACAACATGATGTCATGCAACATGTTTTACAATAAATTAATAGTGAAACACTCTCATAAAACTAAGCTGTCTGAAATGTCCATCTTCAAATGGCGCAGGGTGCACCATATAATAATGTTATCTCAAAAGCGAAATTGCCCGAAGAAATTGTGACTTCAACAAGACTGATTACTTTGCCGCAATCCAACAAAGGGGGGAATTTATGCCATGGTGTTGGTTTCCCTTATTTTTTCGCCAGATCCTAAAAACGGTCGATTCAAAGTGAGATGAAAGTTCCTGCCTCCTCCAGATGGAGTCTTTTGACAGTTTATTTATCCCGTCCAACGCCAGTCGTATTACATACACATAATACTCTATAATGTGCCGCCACCTCTGGGATCTGGTCTGCATCGACACCCTGGGTGAGGCTAATATAAGCTACTGGCCCACGCCCCACGGGTAATAGGGACCGGATGGCTTTAATGGATCTCCAGTGGTCCCTATTGCCATCGGCCTCAATGTCTGACTATATCTACAAAATATAATATGAAACGATGGGGCAAAGAGAGAAAAAAAGCGAGAGAGAGAGAGAAAGAGAGAGAGAGGGGGAGCTTCTTTTTATTTCCCATTCTTGGCACTGAAGGGTTAGACTTTAGATATGGAGACTTTGCCATTCGTCCACACAATAGTTGACTTGAACTTCATTTCTTTCTGTATCTTGGCAGCCAGAAATAATTCACTCCACTGGTGAAAGATGTGATATGATATGAAAAATCAATTTTAATCACTATGCGTTGTTCATTTTTCAACAGCAAATAAACAAAAGTATGTCAAAGGAATATTAGATGGCAGTGTTGACACCGTAGAATGTGACGTGGCCCTGAATGAGTTTAGGGAAGAGCCACTGACATTCTGAATGACACTTTTGAAATCCTTACGAAATGCCAGTTTCCTTTCGGTTTTTACCCCTTATAAAGCCACTTCAAATGCAAAAATATTGCCACAGCTGTCATTGAATGTGAAAAAAAAAACTATAAATGCAAAGAGAAGATGTACGGGGTTTACACATTTAATTCATACCAGTACAGGTTTGACCACATGAATTATGAACATTTAGGGAATGATGGCGCAAAAGAAGTAAAAAATGCCACCAAGTTGAACCAACCGAGATTTCAACGGGAGATTCATTAATGGAAACTTGGTAAGTAATAGTGGAGAAAATTTGGATCAGTTGTATTGTGTGTCTGTGTTAACATCCATGTGGGTGTGAATATGACGTGAGCCGAGTAAACGATTCCTGCAGAAAATGTTAGATCTGCTCGAGAGTTATTTTCACAAGACGCCATTCTTCTAATTACTTGGCCTTCACTACAAAGTCTAAAACAAAACTCTTTCATTGTACCGATTTGATATCTGTTCGTACTGGGTGCGTGCTCATTCAAAAACATCCGTGAAAAGTATTGTGTAGTCTGGCTTCATTTGGGTAGGAACACACGTAAATAAGTAATATCTGAATGCAAGGAACTGCCGGGATTTTCTGCTTGTACAAAATGTCCATAGAGTTTGTTGGTACTATGCCAGTACTACTGATATCACAAATATTTCCCTTTAACAATCGTTTACTAAAGCATTCTTTGCCTCCCCCGAATGTGATTTCTGTCTAAAAAGTGACACTCAATTTAGAACTGTTTGACAGCTATTCGAGCTGAAGATAATTATTTGTGGCAGATATTTACTGTCTACGCACTGGATGGACAAACGTGATTCTTACTTCCTGAGCGGAGGCTAGAAAAGACGCAAGAACACTCTGTCCTCAGGAGGTAAAGATTGGTTAGGACGCCTATAACGACCCATACCTCGCCTTCCTCATCAATCTGAAAGACAGAGTACCCTGGCCCCTGAGGTCACAGATTCTATCACAGTTGACCATACCAGCTTCCATAACACGTCCTGTCCACCTCCGGTCTAGACACCTTTGTGGGCAAAATCTCCAGAGCTACCACCCCCCCCCCCCCGCCCCTGGACTTCCCTAATTTCACCCTGCAGCTTTGTTTACCATCTCGACTGCCTGAGCAACAAAGCAGGCTGGAGAATAAAACAGTGTTGACACCAAAATTGGGAGGAAAGGGGGTGGGAGGGGGATGGGCGAAAAACAACGTCCTCTTCTTTACAGCAGTTGAAATGACTGTCAGATCGATGGCTTTTGAAGTTGAATCTTGTTCAACACAGAAAGACTGGCTAACATGCGACATATTTATTTGCAGGAATGCGGACAGATGCCTCATTACTGGACAAGCCTCTAACGATGTCGAAAGTTATAAAACAAAGCTGAATCAATCACTGAGCAACTAAATCTACCGCGCAAGACACCAGCTAAAAATTGTAGCCAGATTTTCACGAAAGGCATTTTTTAATGGTTCACTGATACGAGCATAGGATGGACAGCACAAAAGGAACAGATTAATTTAGTCTGTCTACTTGCCCTAAAACTTAGACGATCTATTCAGTTGATACCAGGAATGCCAGAGACACAGGGAAGAAAGATTTATTTCCGTCCACATTTCGAGCAGTTTGCGAATTTGCTCAAAATCTAATGAATTTCAAATTGGCGCATTCCATTCGGAAAGCAAACAAACCAAACTGAAAAGACTTAATTCTGAAAGCAAACTTTCACACCATTGTTATCTGCCTCTGACGCTGTGAAATCACTGCTAAAAACAAACGAAAAAAGGATTTAATTCAGTGGTGTTTAGCTCGTCCAACTGATAAAAGGTTTTAATGGCCAGACACATTTACAGGAAGCATTATTGCATGTTAACGCAGGTTACCTGTAGTAAAATGTCCCTATTGTGAATGTCAATTACTATCATTTACATGGACGCTTCGGTTGAAAATGTATTTGTTCTTGTCTCATTATTCCAAATGTAAAGAGTTGTTTACTGAGAACGTATAAGTAATGGGTCCCATATCAGGAGAGTTTTAAGGACTCCGCTATTTAGCTTTTGTTAAGGCTGTTCATATCTTCCGAGCTGCTATTTCGCAGAATTCTTTGCGTCCCTGTAAGGCGAGTGAGAACCTTAAAAGCATCTTGCGATATTAATCAGGCTTTATTCCGACCCGGGTGGGATTCGAATCTGGGCCTGAAACACTCAAATCACGCCCTCTAACCACTGGGCTGATACCCCGGACACCATATCAGTGTCAGACGAGCCGAGAATGCCGTAATAAGTACCGTATTTTTAGAGTTACAGATCTGAAAATAAATACAGGGCGTAGACTGATAATGAGAGAAGGCAATGCAGAGATATGCATCTGTCAATGCGCATATTATGTCGTTAGATAACATAAGAGACAGCTATCAGGCTGTTATCTTCACCTTAATACGATGAGCACATCGTTCTAGTTGCTCAATAAATTTGATGTTTAAACAAATGAAACATTCATTAGCCCTGGACACACAAGCCAGGCAGTGAAGGCACTGACGAGGTTAATAAATTGACAAAAATACCAGTATTGTGTGCGTGTTCTGCCTCTCTCAGCTATAGGTTGAATTGATTGTGGAAGGTCTAAATTAGATGTGGGCGGAGGATGAATTGGAAAAGCTAACGACGAGTGAGTCAGATAATTTGTTTCATTTTTGTGCGTGTGCGTGCATGTGAATTTTATCTTTTGATCACACTGTCGAGTTATTTCCTGTCTATCTATCTATCTATCTATCTATCTATCTATCTATCTATCTATCTATCTATCTATCTATCTATCTATCTATCTATCTATCTATCTATCTATCTGTCTATCTGTCTATCTGTCTATCTATCTATCTATCTTTATCTCGCTATCTATCTATAAAAAGAAAGGGACAAGTAGAGTTAGGAATGTTAGACTAGCAAACACGGTTTGGTAAGGATGGGGTCAGCTTTGAAAATTGCCCTTGCTGAGGATAATACGAATCAATTGTCTACCCACAATTTCTCTGATCCGCAGCAAACTACATTTTTAATGCATTTGTGTTAAAAAACCGCACGCTTGTAGGTTTTGTGGTGGTCTTGAAGTTCTCGACACAGGTTTTGCAACAACACAAATACATGAAAGTGTCAGTTCTTTTGTATGAGCGTCCATAGTGAGTGATCTTGCAAAGGCCAATGAATCTCTCCAGAATAGATTTTAATAATGGCTGACAACGACCAAAAAACAAAAAACAAAAAAAAAGGTGGTTGCCTCAATTTTATTTTTTGCCACAAGCCAGTTATAGTAAAAAAAAAAAGGAAATTCTGCCATGATAATAACAGCTTTTTTTTTTACCTCATCCAAATTACCATTCTTGCCTTGCCCAGTGACCCAGTTGCACAGTCTGGGTATTCTTGTGCTCGTTATTATGAGATTGCCAGGGCCTTTCCCTTTCCCTTTACAAGAGCCGCATCATTAGCCTAAATAAGGCAACACGTTAGATGCTGGCACTATTGCGTGCATAATGCTGAGAAGTTCTGTCCCATTTCTTGCTTGAGCACTGCGAACATCTCACATTTACCGGGAACCCCTTGCACAGACAGAAATGAAGAAAGCTCGTGTATTAATTACTGGCGACCCGATTTCAGCAATTAATTAATACAAAAATAGTTTGTTTTATATATTTTTTCTACGCTAGATAAAACATCAGGATCGGATCAAGTAGTCTGATACAACGATATTTTGGTGGGACTATCCCACGACCTAGAGCGCCCCAGTGTCCTATTATGAGGCAATAGAGAGCCAATAGTTAAAAACTAATTGGAAGAGTTAAATAAAAATCAGTTTTAAAATTCGAAGTTCGCAAAACAAATTTAGAAAACAGATACTGAAATTAGATATCCTTGTCATTTTCCCCTGCTGGTTTACCTGCTTAGGTATAACGTGCTAGTGATAAACGTCAGTCTGATTCAGTTCTTCTCACACAGAAGCACACATAGAGGCGCAGGTACGCAAGCGGACACACACACACACACACACTCACACACACTCACACACACACACATACATACATACACTCACACACGCGCACACACACAAACGTAGAAACACACACACACACATGAAGCACGTTATCTGTGCACTCATGCATGTAGGCACGAACACACTGAAAACAAAAATGAAGAGTAAAGGCATTTTATTCTTCTGTATCCTAACTTGGTTTCAGATAGTGTCGCTCTCAAATGCCATGACATTTCCAGCCCTTGGACCTTCTGGAATTTTACTGAATGAAAACCTTACTTCGCCCTTAAACTAAATGCCTTTTTTTTTCTTCATTCTTATTATTTCTTCCTTCATTCCAACATCTTCAGTGTTTCTTATGTGAGCTTGTTTAACTACTGCTGCACTCACCGAAAATTCCTGTACTTACAACATGACAAGATGAAGTTACCTGCCCTCCCCGCCCGTTTTTAAAGTTACTCCCCTTTTCTACGGTTTTTTTTTTTCTCGTTAAAAAAATACGATTGAAATCTCAATTGGCTTGCCTCATCAAGCATAGCTCGAGTCCCAGAAAGCTTCTTGTCCCCGAGGGAGACTCGGAGAAAATGCCTAGTCTCCAGACTGGAGTTTTGAAATGACTAAGTGAGCCAGTCGTGTCATCCAGCCAATTACCTGAATAACTTGAGCCCAAAAGGCGCACTGACCCTACGGCTTACCTTGTTAAATTTCCGGCGTTATATTATTGAGCTAATCTGAAAAAGTCAGGTGGCGATTTGTTCTCCTTGCGGACGGGCCTATTTGTTGAGTTAGCACTACTTTCTTAACGACTCCATGAGCAGAAGAACTTCACCTGGCACATGCATTATTATGATTCTTGAATAATTATTCTTAACATTTTTTTTTTATTTTTTTTTAAAATAGATTCCATATTTGCAAGTCGTCTATCTATAGTACTCGTGTGAAAATTGAAGGCTATCAAAGCTAAACCAACTTTAAAGAAGTGGAAATTGTGAAAAGCATCGTCTTTTTTTCTTTATCAGTGACTAGTACATCTTCCTCTTCAGTAGAGACTGCGCAACGCACTACTTGAGTGATCGATCTAAAAGTGGAACCGCAAATCTGCGTTCTGTTTCATCTTTGGGGGTTCTTCACCACTGTAGAATATACAGCTCCGCAGACTTCTTCCAACAGGGTCTGTCATTTGCCTGTCGCTGCCATGTTCTGCTCTCTTGCTTTCTGATGTCATCTTGCAATTTTCTGACTAGTCTCTTCCTAGTTCTTGGTTGCCAGTCAGTGAACCTTTTTGTCCATCTATTGTCTATTTATCTAGGCTCGCGTAAAGCCAATTTCTGTTGCACTGCCATTGTGTTATTCTTAAGGATTAAGAAACAGGAGGACTTTTGCGATGAAATTAAAATAATGTCAGTGTCCTTGTATTTTTTTTGCAGTTATTCAAACTGGACTCATTTTCATCGCTTGGACAAATTTTCAGTTTGAGGGACCAGCCTCGCATTGATCCTAAAATCAGCTGGGGATTTCCATTATTTATCATTCTTTCCACACCAAAATTACGACATGAATAAGAGTCCCTTCACACGAGCTAACATCAAAGAAAATGTTGAGTGTTATCAACGCATCCTATTTCACAAATGGACATTTAAGTGAAGGCCTGGATGCCAAAATTTAGACGAACGTAGTTCGGTAGTTTATGCTTTCTAGTCATCAGTGAATGAGATCGAGTTGCGACCGACAACAAAGGGTCGGATCTTGCAATTAGTGCATGAAAAATCGAAAGTTAAAATAAATACTCTCACTTGAAATATGCTTCATTTCCGTTGAGCTGGAATTTATGTAAATAATTAAAAACAAAGGCTGCTGGACGACATGTTCCTGCTTTTATTGCACTTCGTGGTAGATGGATATAACACTAAATACTAGTACACAACAGGCAACATGGTGCACTGAGGGATGGTTTCCAGATTACCTCTGACTGTCTCTTTTATGACATAACACCGATCTATCTGTCTATCTATCTATCTATCTATCTATCTATCTATCTATCTATCTATCTATCTATCTATCTATCTATCTATCTATCTATCTATCTATCTATCTATCTATCTGTCTATCTATCTATCTATCTATCTATCTATCTATCTATCTATCTATCTATCTATCTATCTATCTATCTATTTATCTATTTATCTATCTATCTATCTATCTATCTATCTATCTATCTATCTAGTTTTCAAGTCAAGACCGCAAGGGGAGCAACCAATATAATATCAAGAGGAAGGGGGGTAATTCAAGGCTGTCCTTGGTCAGTTATCGTTTTTGAACAGGGCATAGGTAAATGGCTTCGATGGATTAACCAGCCTTATGATGTACAGGGACTAATTAGGAACAATCTTAATCCAGTCCAGGGTTACGTCGACGACGTTAGCATCTGCGCTGCTGATGAGCGTGAAATGGAAGAAATGATAAGGAAAACGGACATATTTATGAAAACTTCCTGCATGGAAGTGAAGCACAGGAAATGCGCGATTCTTCACGGCCAGCGCACAGGGAATAAATGGAAGAAAAACGCTAAGACTGGAGAGCTTAACCTTTATATCCAAGGTGCACCTATTCCAATGTACGAAAGTGACCAGCAGTACATCTATCTTGGTCATGAAATGAACATCACAAACACCAGCAACAATCGGCAAGTGGAAAAACTAATTGCAGATTTTGATACAACCATGGCAAATATTGACACATTTTTGTTACCAACGTCAGCAAAACTGCAAACTATCACCGTGATGTGTCTGTCTAAGCTGACATTTTACTTCTCCAACTTAATGTTTACAGAAATGAATCTTGATCATTGGAAGACACCATGGTCTTTCACATCCGACACTGGCTTGGGCTCAACTCATCATCCACCAGATCATATTTTTTCAGCCCTAAGTCAAAAGGTGGCCTTGGGATCTTGAACCCTCGAGTCATCTATTATGCCAAGTATATGTCTTTCCACTTATCACTCCTAAACAGTGATGATCCTGTCGTGAAAGAGACAGCAAGAAGATCCCTCCATTTACATATGGACCAACGCAAAGCGATCGCCACCGAAGTCTACCCAAATTTTGCTGGGTACGCAGTCAACAATAAAGGAGCTGTAGTGAAGAATACCAATGTCAAATGGGGAAGATCTGAATGGATCTTTCTGAATGAAATGTGTACCAGAAATAACATCCTCATGCTGTGTCGCCATAATGAATACGCACTGGAAATAAAAATTGACGACGAAGTCTCCTACATGTTTACTGATTCAAACAAGTTCTCCTCTACGTTTAAGAGAGATCGTTTAAAAAGATGCCAGGAGGAACTGTTGTCAAAATCATCTCAAGGCCTCATTGTCCGCGAGGCAAAAGGTATCAACCACAGTGTGTCATACGAACATTTGACTAACCATAGTTTGGATGACAAGATCAGATCATTTGTCACACGTGGGCGACTGCAGATCCTAGAAGTCGAGACCCTACTGTCCCTGTAGTACCCCAACGCCTATACTAAATCATGCAAGTTATGCCACGACCAATCGGAAACAGTATGTCATGCATTGAACGGGTGCACGAAATTCAGCGGCATGTACCAAGCAAGACACAACAGAATAATGGACATTATTGAAAGGAAGATCACTTATTACAATCGTAACAAAGAAGTACTAAAAGACAGACTCATCAACCCATCAATGTTTGGATCAGATGCAACATCCTTTACCACCAGAGCAACACGTCCTGACATCACAGTTATAGACAATACTAATAAGAAAGTCCAGATCGTTGAAGTGGCAGTACCATACGACTGTTACATTGATAGATGTTATCAAGGCAAATTTGACAAATATTTCCCATTAGCCATTGAAATCAGTGCTATGGGATACCAATGTGATATAATAGTTTTAATAATTGGAAGTTTGGGAAATGTTCACAGAAGATTTATTACTGGGCTGAAGAAACTAAACATTAACAATTCAGAAAGTAAGTTCATATCTAAGTACTGTAGTATCAGTTCAGTTATTGGATCATTCAAAATCTGGAATAAAAGATGCAGGTCGTATAATAGGAATTATTAACTCTATTTAAAAACATGTTCCAGTTTTGTCCATCCCTTCCATAGAAGAGATAAAGTAAAGCCACCCACCATGGCACAATTTCCACTTAGATGTAATATTTCGATATTATATCTGTACAATCTGTATTGTATTCACATGGAAATAAAGAATTTTTATCTATCTATATATATATCTTTTGTCTGTCTGTCTGCGTCTGTTTGTCTGTATCTGTCTGTCTCCCTATCTGTTTTTCTGCATGCATCTCTAATTGTCTACCTATCTGCTTCTTGCTGCTCAACCCAAGCCACATATTTATGGTTCTCGTGCACCCCCCCCCCCAAACTCTTTTTCCGGATTATACGTCTTTTACTTATTATCCGTATCTGGACAAGAGTCTGTCTGAGTCTCTAATAAACTGCTGGTGTCACTGAGTCCGCAGCCGGTCTAATTAGGCCCCTGGTGTTGTCTATGGCTGTAGTGTATGGAGGGCAGACAACATGAGAGCACAGGAGGAAAGAGGAGATAACGAGTGAGCTCAGTGAGGTCAGAACACAGAGTTGTACAGTCGAGATGGAAAGAAAGACAGCTATAGAGGTAGACATGACGTGATGCATTTGGTACAAAAATATGGATTATTATGGAGACGCTAGACTGGTCGGGTTTAAAAAGTGTGAAATGAAACAGATGGAATCATCGTGAAGAACAATACAAGGATGGTGGAAGAGACACGGGGAAATGAAAAGAGATCCCAACGATTAATAAAAGGAAGTGTATATTTAGGCCGAATACGGCCTATACAACCCGGTGCTGTGTTATTTGGGCCGAAGGTATTTTACTTTTTAGGCATGAGAGTGTCCATTGCCACCGCGGAATACGGTGTCCATTGTCGATTCAAGTGTGCATTGGAATGTGTCAGATGGACCTGGGTGCGTGAGGGTCTAGTCAGTTTGTACCAATGGGCGGTAGTCAGATTGACTAATCAGGCGAGGGCTGGGGTAGCCATTGGCGATCGGCGTACCGTCAATGGCCACCGCAAAATGCGGTGGTAATTGACGCTACCTTTAGGCAATATTGTACGGACACAAATTCTGCGTTTTCAAAAAAACAATAAAACATGCCAGAACAGTGCAAACTGCAAACTCGCACTATCGGCCAAAATAACCCGGAACCAGGGTTTTGGGCTATTTAGGCCGTAATCGGCCCAAATATACCTAGCCTTAATAAAAACGAATTCAATGAACAGGAGGAAATAATACGAAAAGAAAGAGGTGAAACAACAAATTCAGAGTACAAGCGAGACAGAACAGTGAAATGAAGGGGGGGGGGGAAGAATGAAGCATGACTTTAAAAAAATGAAAATAACTAAAACAAACAAAAAACAGAGGAGACACTAGAACCCCTGCTGACCACAGACATGACCTCCAGGTCACTCAGTTTGCAAACGACGCGGTATCTCGTTAAATTAAGAAATGGGAAATTAGTGAATGAGGCAGCCCGGCGTCACACGGGGGATAAGGGGAACTGGTACTGAGCAACGCCCCTCACAGATTGTTTAATTAAGTCCCAGGATAGCGAGAACTCATAACAGTATATATATATATTGCCTTTAGCGTCTTTACAGACGGTCTTAGCAGCTAGAATATTCACTTTCACTTTGACTGACAGCTTCTCTCGTGGCTTATTCTACCAATGTTTGACCCGAGAGTGCGATGGCAGTGATTGCAGGTCAGTCTTTTGGGTTCACTTTGGCGAGTGTTTTCATTCCGCCTCTGTCGTTTTGTCAGGTATGTTTCTTTTGCCTTGAAGTCTATTGCGAGCGTGCCACTGCGCAATTTTTGTCTCCATCTGCTTCGATCATTTGCAAGGTTCTCCCATTCATTGGGGTCGATGTTGAATGCTTTCATCGTGACCTTGCAAGTGTCTTTGAATCGCAGATGTGGCCTACCTCTGGGTCGGTTGCCAGTAGCAAGTTCCCCGTAGAGAATTTGTCTGGGGATGCGATCATTTTCCATACGGTGGAGATGTCCAAGCCACCGCAGTCTTTTTTTGCCTAGGAGAGCCTGAGTTGATGGAATGTTGGCTCGGCTCAGAACTTCGATATTTGAGATCCTGTCTTGCCACTTGATCTTGAGAATTTTGCGTAGGCAGCGCAGGTGGAAGGAGTTGAGGGATCTTTCATGTTTGGAGTAGGTGGTCCATGTCTCTGAGCCATACAGCAGGGTGCTTAGGACGCAAGTTTGGTACACGAGTACCTTTGTTTTGATGGTCAGCTTGCTATTGTTCCACACCCTTTTTGAGAGTTTGCCAAAAGCTGTGGCCGCCTTTCCTATTCTGGCATTTATTTCAGTTGTTATGTCTGTGCTACCACTGATGGTTGAGCCTAGGTAGCAGAATTTTCCCACTTGCTCCAGAGGAGAGCCATTCAGCATGATTGGGTTGGGGTTTCTCAAGCCTTGTGTCAAAACTACAGTTTTTGAGACACTGATCCTTAGCATGAATTTGTCACAGGCTTTGGCAAGGCTATTGATGAGAGCCTGGAGCGTGGTTTCATCGTGGGCCACGATTGCAGCATCATCTGCGAAGAGGAGCTCTTGTAACATAATATGCTCTGTACGAGATTTTGCTTTTAGTCTGGCAACATTAAAAATGGAGCCGTCCACTCTGGTGTTAATAAGTACTCCACCTGAACATTGACCAAAGGCATTCTTGAGTAGGGCTGCAAAATATATACCAAATAAGGTAGGAGCAAGAACACATCCCTGCTTCACACCGCTGTTTACAGCAAATGAATTGGATGTGCAGCCTTCAAAGTTGACACATGCCCTCATGTCAGTGTGGAAGGATGCAATAAGTTTTAGCAATGTTGGTGGACAGCCTATGGATTTAAGGACTGCATACAGGCCAGATCGGCTTACGGTGTCGAAAGCCTTTGTTAGGTCCACAAAGCATGTTATAAGCGGCCTGTTTTGTTCTTTACATTTTTCTTGGATTTGCCGAAGTGCAAATATCATGTCAATATCATAACAGTAACGAGTATAAATAAGCCTTCCTGGGGAGAAATGACACTTTTATCATAATTGAATGTGACTGATTACAATTATTGTAATTTTTTTTTTCAGTGGGTTGGGGGGAGGGGGGGGGAGAAAATTGGACCTCTCTGGTGGACATGATGACGTCAATTCAGATGTGACTTTGTAATAACATATTCTTTTCCTGTGAAATATCACAATTACCTAGCACTGTTGAATAGGGAGTACATCTATTGCAAGACCCACGTATTCAACATTAAATTGCAACACATGAACTGGAAACAAATAATAATCAAAACGGACAATGATATTTAAGTGGTGGGTCTCAGTTCAGCCGGGCAAGGCCACGGTGAGGCAAAAAAAAAGAACAAAACGTATTTGCGGAGCCCCACAGGAGTGGACGAGTTGAAGAGTATTGTACCCCGCCCACTCCCACAGGGCTTCTTTAGATAAGATTTAAATGAATTTTTTTTCCAACCCCCACTGCCAGGAAATTACTTTTTTTTTTTTTTTGTTTTGTTTGTAAGGCTGACGCTGGGTTCTCATGTATACGGAAACGGAAACATCAAAAACCCCTCAAGCAGTGAAATAGAAAGATTATTTCCGCACGCCGTTTCCGTACACATGGAAACACTCTTTCATTCTAGTAATATGATGGATTTTTTGCCGTTTCCGTTTCCTACATGTGTCTTCAACAGTTGTGCACCCTTCGAGTTTGGCCAACATTTAAAGAATAGGTGCAAGAGAACTATTATGGCGTGCAGAGGTTGAATAAGTTTGAATATTCCATCGCAAGAAGACGCAACCATAATTATTATTATTATGTATACGTATAAATATTTTATTTATATTGTTTGGTTTAGTATTTATTTTCATTTAATTACACTTATTTGCAAATATATGATTATGCGTATTATGATATCTATACACAGTTTTCCTTTTCTTTATTTTATTCTAATTAATCTTATTTTATTTATTTTATTTAAACTAATTTATCTCGATTTTAAGAAAAAAATAAAAATAAAACCATATCGGCTTGAGATAAGTTGTCGAGACGTTTTTCCAACTTAATGTCCAATAGTAGTTTCAGTACATCAGCAGCATGACGCTATCTTCTCCAGAAATTTTATACCACACTGAAATTTTAGTACTCACCAACCTCGGACTTCTGTGTCACTCACAAACAAGTTAACTCTCCACGAACAACACGACAGTTCTTACAACGCAATAGCACTGGCAGTATCATGACACTGCGGTGGAAAGGGCTTAAATTTTACAGAAAAGAAAGAAACCAAAACTGTTTATCTGGAATTTCCTGCCTTGTCTTAAATACATTAATCTTAGTTATATAAATTACACGCATTAAAACGGTTTTACTCCTTCAAAATCAATAGAAAAAATAATCGCGTTTATAGACTATTTGGGAAAAAAACATTAATGTCTCCTGCAGCTGTGCGAATATACACAAGTCGTGCATTTCACGACAGGCTCAGGGGCGATAATAATTTACTCTGTACTGAAAATGTCTCCCCAGAGTGATAGGCCTATTAGGACTTCTACTCCAGTGTATTTTAGAATCAGACCTTTTTCACTCTAGAATTACTGTTTCCTTGTGAAATGAACTCCAACCTGAACTAGCCACAAACTGATGTCAGACACATTATTCCGGCTTTCCTAGCTCTACGTCTTCTCAGTATTTCTCTGTCACCGCTCCAATGGCTTTCATCCCTAACAATGAAGTGGAATAACCCTAATATATTTCATTAAAGCACCTCTGGCCAGAATGTCTGCCATCAATCTCTGTCACCAAAGCAGAGACCAATAAAAAAAAAAACACATAACACACATAGAGACACGTCACCACTGTAAAAAAATTTTTCTCTCCCAGCCTTTGTGCTTTTCTGTTTAACGTACGATTAGTTTTAATTAAGACGCTGGATCTGTCACGAATCGCCAAGTTGTGCCCTGCCTATTGGCAGATCTCATTTCCTTGACAACCGGCTTAATCTGTCTGTGGTCTGCAGATTCTCAGATCCACGTGAAGTGAAGGGTAATAAGATTTTAAGTCCCAGACAATATCACTGAAACAAAGCGAAACCACGCTATCTCGCACACAACGTCATTGACGTTTGAAATGACGGAGGTGACGATGAGTCGAAACGCAACTATACATTGATATCAGAACTCTCATTACCGTTGTTATTGTTATTATTGATGGTTGTGGTCTACCAGTGGTTTTAGTAGACAAGGTGACATGTGCGGTTGTAGTGACGTGTACCCCACTTTACCACCATGACTGACTTTTCTTTTCAGTATGAAAAGTTAAAAATATCTAGTCTCTAACTCTGTGGGCACTGTGCAGGCCGTTCCAGGACGGATCAATAATTGTCTGATTTAAGCCGCTCAGTCTCTAGAGGCATTTGTTTAAAAAATAATAGTGGTAAAATTCAAAAATGGTAAATTAAATTTGTGAAACGAATCACTTGACCTTTTGCTTCAGATTTTGCACGCGACGATCTACAATCAATTGGTTTATTAAAGCCTGATTTCTGAATCTCAAGCAAATATTGTACAGTAGTGTTTTATTTTATTTTATTTTACAGGCTGTTGGAACGCCAGTGACATGTTCCACAAAATTCAGCCAACAAAAAATGTTTAACTTACTTTGAGGAAAACTGAGAAGTGGTCACGCCTGGAATGATTTAGTGCTTGCAAATTGTACTGAATTTGTATGGCTTCCTATGCGGTGACAATTCTGTCCATGCACAGCCAAACCTTGGACAAAATAGATCTATACTTAAAAGTCCACCCTGGAACATCAAATCAAAACATGTATTCATTCCTGCTTTTCGCACCCAGCTGGGAAGTCGTAGAAAGCTCAATTCTGAACAGGAAACGCATTTCCAGGTTCCGTAACGAGCCAGCATTGAAGAACTATAGAGCAGGTCCCCGGTGGATGAATCCAGTTTTGTCACATGTGGGTATTCAGCCAATGGTGGTACTCTGAAGGCTGACCTCGCAATTATCGTTCTTTCACGCGGTCCTTCGATTTTGTGGACAAAGTTACCGTGTGTGTGTGTGTGTGTGTGTGAGTGTGCGTTTTGTGTGTGCATGAGCGGCCTATGTGTATCGGATAAGGTAAGGAAGATAGAATGCGTCAGTACTGTTGTATGATTAAGCTACCAGCCTAATGCTGATGGAAGAAATTTAGAGCTACGCATTAGACTAACACTTCGATAGCGTTAAAACTACGCCTTACTGGATGTAATTAGTATTAAACAAGACATGGTCAGGGAAGCCAAAAAACTGATGAATTTAATTGGGCAAACATTTAACAAGACATTTTTGCTTTGTGACAATGAATTATTGTGGCCAAGGGCAAATAACCAAACCGAAGGAAATCTGTTGAAAAAAAAACTGTGTCTGTGCTCATTCGCCACAGGCTGGGTCCGTACTTATAGAATTTCACTAAATACTGATATAATTATAATGAGCAGGTGACGAAAAAATATAATGGACTGCCAAACCTCAGTTTCGTGGATATAAAATCATACTTGGGTTGTCCGCTTTAGCGAGTTCGTGTTCTTTGACATAATAATCCTCTTACCCTAAATCATTGTGCCTGTTGGGATTTTTTGATCATTAAATGTCTGTCGCTGATTTCACCAGGACTGTGACATATTTGACAGGAACGGAGCCTTTCGGGTTTCACCAGCCTCAACTGATGAGAGAATGTCAAGCTATACGTTAACACTGACCGCGTTCCTCGGAGAGGTTAGGGCGTGATATTTCCATTGATGGACGTTCTAGAACACTGCTGGAGGAAAGTATACATTAATTAATAATTCTTCAACACCTCTCCCATTGTCCTAAACGTCACATTTAAGTGGGGAGGCAACAAACTAATAATATTTATGTTATAGAACTAGCCATGGCATTACTGGGTTGTCAGCTGGGTGAAAACCATAGGAAAGCTGTCTACCACTAACTTTAAACTATAAGGTGTAGTGAAGAAGAAAAATTAGAAAGAACAATCTGGTATGAAATTTACTGTTTTTAGTGACCCTGAAATTAGTTCACAACCGCAGTGTTCACTGTGAAGCTTTATGTGGCATTTAGGCTCTAAAGCATTGTGACTTCTTGAACCTGACGATTATGGGAAGTGTTTTATTAAATACCCAATAATCGAAATTGATGTTCGTCAACTTAATAAAAATTAACGACAAAGAGAGAAACTTTTCTTGAAGTCTATAAATGTTAGATTTTTCAAAAAATAAAATTAGCAAAAAGCTTATGTGGAACAATATTTTCCTCCTTTTACATAGAGAATGCAAATTGAACAGTTAACTCAGAACGGACACCATGCAGAAAAAAAAAATTCCTTACTCATTGTTTTTTATTGATATAAATTATTCATCTGCCTTTAAGCACATCCTGTTTCATTCGCATAATCTTGTTAAGCACACATTTAAATGCACTTCATAAGTCCCCCGAGCCTGATAAATACAGGGCATGGAATATATTACTGTATTGTATTAATTCACCAATTTCCTGTTCTAATCTATTTTGTTTGTCTTTTTTTAACATAGAGCAACATGCAGTTTTCCATAATAATATTGTTTGAAAATAACAGCAAGCCTTATTTTGTCCGTGTTGTCTCCTTTCTAAGTGAACAGAAAGAGAAAAGAGAGACAAAACGGATTGGATAAAACACATTTCGCCGGCAATGTGACAGAATTAGAATACATTTCTGTCTGAAACAACAACAAAAAAATCAAACTATACTTTAGGGAACTGCATTCAATAACAAAATCCCAGCCCTCAGCTTGCGACACGGCACAGAAATCTTGCTCCTGTGGGATGAGGACAAAATTGGATGCCACATCAAAGGATATCTTATTTTTCTCACTATATTCAATAAGACCGGGATTGTGATGATATTTCCTTCAGCTATCAGTGATTAAGGGAAATTGTATTAAATTGAACGGTTCGATTGACGTTAGCTGAGAGTGGCAAGGGGATTTTCACGCAAATGTCAAAGACCAGGCCTTTCATCAGCTGCAAGATCTTTGAAGCAAAGCTGCTTAGAGTCTTATATTTTTATAACAACAATCTGAAGTTCAGAGTTAAAAACGGCTCGAGACAAGCTGGGGTTATATTGGTGATGAAGGAAAAAAGCAAAAATGTTATGTGGACATTTAATCAGGGCATGAAACAAATAAGAAGAAAAAAAAAAGCTCCTTAGAAAACAGCCGAGGTCCTTTCTGTTATTTCCCGTACAAACAAACTTCTCTTCTTTTCGTTTCAACAAACTGTATCAAGAGATTTTATTTTGAGGTTTTCATCAAGCTGTCTATCAATCCATCTTTTTTCTTCCTCAAAACTCTCTCTCACCCAATATATAAGATAGGCTCCGCTTGTTTTCCTTTTAGCTTATTTCTCTATCAAAGTGTGTCTCTGTTGCACTTTACAACTCTCTATCAAAGTGTGTCTCTGTTGCACTTTACAACTCTCTATCAAAGTGTGTCTCTGTTGCACTTTACAACTCTCTATCAAAGATCCTTTGGATATTTTGGGATCATAGACCCCAGCATTCATAAATCAAAGGAGTAGATCGGTGTTCCCGCCTTGCAAGAAGCACAATTCATCTGGTAGTCCCCCTGCTGTCAACATTTTCTGTTAACTAGGTACAATAATTATTCAAGAAATAGATTTCTACCTGTTTCGATTGATTGTGCTAATGCTAGACCAAGCCACTACCATCTAAATCGGAGACGCAGTTAAATGTATCTAGTCCCGTCGATTTTTGTCAATAAAAATAATGCCGATAGCTGTTGTTTTAAAAACGCAGGATCCAGCAAGTGTACAGGAGCCAAAATAGAGATACTTTATGAGATGCTTCAAGATTTAGAGGACCAGGAACGTGAAACGTTCTCTCTTTTCCCATTAGAACATACATGGTGCTCACGACAATATGATATATTACGGCCACGAAGGGAAGAACATTTTAATGCATAGCGAGAATGTTTTGTGTGAAAGCTATGGGTCTGGGCCTGTCTTTCAAATTCCCACCTTTTCAAGTATGGGCACTGCATATAATATTATCTCATCGTCTATGAGGAACAAAATATTCTTTTATTATTCAACATTTTGGGACATACTCCATTACTGGAATAACATGTGGCACGCAGAGGGCTCCTCTATGGGATCAAAGAAAGAATTGTGGATTGATGATTTATATAAAAATTTGCAAGAGGAGTAACTGCACGCGCATGTATTATACATACTTGTCGAATTACTGAAGAGAGATAGCGGTTCGATTCTCCAAAAATGCTGTTAAAAAAAATGATGCATGGGGAAATTCCTTCCAAATTATTTACTAGTTCTTTCTCGGCCGGCGCATTGATCCAGAGATTAGTACCCTTGCCCCAAATGCGATGCGTCCCTTGATCAAATCTTGTTCAGACTAAGCTCCGGCCTAACCTCTTATAATATTAGACGTTTAAGGCACTAATGCGTCGGCAATCTGAAGGAAGCCCCACCTTTGTCTCTGATAAAGCCTGGCCGGGCTGAAAAGGGAAATAGCCTCAAAAAAAAAGGGGGGGGGGTATCCTTGGTTGTCCTTTCGATCTTTTCAAGAATGAGCTTCCTATTTTGTGCAGTGCCAGCATTTGCATTACGCACAACTGTTTTCCTTTTTAGCATGGGATGATAAAGAGGAAAAATTCAGAAATAAACTCACGATCTTTGAATTGAGGCTGTCCAGCTCTCGCTCCGCCACCCGCCGCCTGTCCGACTCTTGCTTGCGTCGTGAGTATTCTGAGAGTTTGTCCAACGAATAATTGGATGGAATGTGGTGACTTTTGTTTAGTGAGTAATTCGTTGTGGGTGTAGCATGACCAGTTCCAACACCGCTTCCACCAACACCAATGTTACCATTCCCATTGCTGCCGGCGCTGTAGTTGCTTGACCTGGATTTCTGAAGACGGGTGGTCTGCGCAGCTCCAAGGCTGAATGAAGACAAACTGGATGCTTGTGTTGCTGTCGAATGTGATGATGGTGTTATTGTGGAAGTGCCAGGTGATGCTGAAGTTGGACGAGACTGTCTTTGCCAAAAGTACACCATTATTTGGGCCTGCCCACTTCTTGACACTCCCCAAGCCGTTGTGACAACGATTAACGTTGAAAGAAAATCTGCACCACTGGTCTTTAATGCGCCTCTGTAATTACACAAGTACACATCATTATAGACTTAAACATGTAAATAAGACATAGAGACACTTTCAACTCCATTCCGTTAATCAGTAAATAATATAACCCAACTAGATAAAGTGATGTGGAACTCGACTCTTATTATGAAACGATTAGTTACGTGACACTGAAAAGTCTAGCGGTTGCCCATTTCTCACAAAGCAAATTTCAGAATCTCATTATCCTTGTTTCTTCCAGAATGAATGATAATAACTGTTTTAGCTGGAACATTGCTGGATTGGATAAAACTGTATCCTTACATAAAAAATTAATACCAGTGCCAATGTAAACAACAAAACCTGCCATTAGCCCTCGAGATTTGCAGGAGGGCGTTTGGAGGAAGGCTGATCCTACTGGCAGAAGAGAACAACCAGCACTATTATTTGTTTACAGTTTAAGAGCATTTTTTCCACAGACAAAAACAAGGAAGGGGGGGGGGTCTTTCAGGTTGAGCAGTTAAAATACATCACAGCATCAATCAGATGGCAAAGAAAACGAGAAGGATAAAAAGGAAAATAATACCAAGCAGACGCAATATAATCGGATTTTCTGGCAGAACGCTGTAATACTGTTTAGACAGATCGTTACAATTCTTGGCATGGCTGGGGCGCTGAATTGGACTCGATATTCCTTTGACCACGGTCTATCCCTACAGCGTTCCTGTAAATCAAAACCTGTTTGTTGTATGAGTGTCCTTATTGCAAGTGCAGTCTCGAATTACATGTGACAATAAACTAAGCGGATCAGCAGATGGTGCATGCAAATACCCTTCTTTCAGCATATAGTTTGAATCTTGTCATATACAAAAACGAATTTGTTTTTACCATGTTCATGTCAATATTAGATCCCATTCTGTTGATAGCCCGCTTACTTTACCTGAATACGTCAGTGAACATATTTCATTTCTTAGAATTATGTTTTAATTGACACTAAGCGAATGTTGCCAGTTCTTATCTGAATGGTTAAAATCGTATTACGACTGCATTTCATAGAATAAGCGCTTCTTCATTCTGCATCTTTTTTTTAGACCTACTGAGAAGAAAAACCAAAGGAATCTTTGAGTGAATGAAACATGACGATAGCTTTCCACGTCATACAATATCAATTGAGCCGAAAATTAAATTATGAAAGCACATTTCATAGGTTCCGCGTGTTCTTAATTAATATAAAAGTAGTATGACATGGCAGCCAAAGATGTTATCAGTTCTACATGGTATCTTTTGCGAATATCCTTTTAACATTATAAGCTCCTGTGTGCTTCGATTCTGGTTAATGAAATTGCCATGTGTATAAAATAAGATAGCAAATTTGATTAAATGTTTGTTTCTAATCGTACGGGACTCTATTATGTGAACAAAAACTGCTCATGGGGCGAAACCACCATCCATGCTGAACTCGAAGCATTCATCATTGTCACAGAAATGAATCTGGCATTTTCTGCTCTGCTGAATTACAAATTACATTGAAATAAATTTTATGTCAGATTAAAATTACAAGATTTTATTACCATCACTGTTTATTGTCTGTAATCATTATCTAAGCTTGACAACATTACTGACAATGGAGTAATTTTTTTTTTTCGTAGAAATTTTAGGGTATACCCAAAACAAAAACCCGATTAATTGGTCACCAGATTGACGTGTTGTCTCGATTTTTATACACAGTTTATTCCTTTCTGTCTAACAAGCTGTGGGGTAACCCCCTCCGAAAAGAGGGAGGCGTGACTCCACAGATTAGTTACAGTCTACATCAATAAATCTTTTCCCTTGTCCAAACTCACAATCACCCAAAGGCACGCCCTTGTTTGGTGGAATGGCATTTTGATTTGAATTAAAGGCAGCACTAATCTGGGTTTATGGGCACGTCATTTCGTGCGAATATCAGATCGTGAGCCTTCCACTAATGACGTACGTGACTCGGGCTGCGGCAGGTAACGAGGGTTGAGACTACATAAAGACGTAATGACACGCGGGCGTTGTCGTTGCACGGTGTCTGGGGTCAACTGCTCCAGGTACCAGAATATCGAAGACAAAGTCACATCTGGTCGTGAAATATTTAATCAATCAGCCTTTAGCTAGGCTTGCAGTGCGGTCTCTGCGAGAAGCAGGGAACAAAAGACACATATCGAGAGAGAAAGAGATAGGATAGAGAAAGAGAGAAAGAAAGAGAGAGAGAGAGGCGGAGAGAGACAGAAAGACAGACTGAGAGAGAGAGAGATGAAGACAGCGAGACTCGAGAGGGGGGAAGAGACAGAGACGGATAGGTAGACCGACAGATGTGAAAGAAAATGAAACGAAAGAAAAAATTAAAAACAAACAAAGAAGTGAAACAAACAAGCAAAAAGAAAATATCGGGTTTTGTTCTACATAACTATAACAAATCTTAATGACATAATTTATATTCCATTGCACACAGTCACTTTAGCTTAATCTTTTTAACACAGAATGCTCATAACAGTGTTGTGATGCTGCATAATGATCCTTTCGGCACGCTGCTGACATGCACACTCTCAGTTGGGTAATAAATGAATAATAACATTAATTCTGATGTTGTGACAGTGGTGCAGTGGACAGTCTTCAGAACGAAATATATCATAATTGTGACACCGAAAAGATATAATTACACTAAAATGAAGACGCCAGGAATGCCTTCATCTATGCTAAGTAAGTCAAGTCCGGCATGTCTATTAACAGCCCAACTGTTTTGTTTTGTTTTGTTTTTCGATCTAACTAGACCTCCAGCTTCCCTAACAACGTTGGAACCATGCCATTTATAGAATACCTCAAATTATTGTGCAGTGTTAACAAAAAAAATAATAATAATATAATGGCTTTAAAAATAGCTACCCGCTGTCCAGACAACTGTCAGACTAGAGAAGAGACATGCTAGAGCATTTCATTAGCAAGAGTAACTGAAGCGCCCTCAAATATTACATTATATATTATCTCCGTTTTTTGCTGATTTACATTTATATTGGAGTTTGGAAATGATGATGGAGAGGGAAAAGGGCAGTGATGTGCCTGCTTAGAGGGGGGGGGGGTGGCGAGGAGAGTTTTTGGAAGCTAGAAATGCACACGGTGTCCGTAACTATGCAGACAACGAGACTATCAGTTTGCAAAATTTCTCATGTACTTAATAAAGAAGTATTTTTATTATGATCAAAATGTCTTGCTCAAAGTTAGCTTCAGTATTTTTCATGCAAAAACAGTTAACATGTCAGCTTCCTTATTTATAAACTTGAGCAAAATAGTTCAAGACTGAAGCACATTCATACGTGCAAGCTATCAGTAAGGTGGCTACAAAAAACTTATAGATGCCTCTCGTCAGTTTGTAGCCCACAGCTCAGAACCATTCATCCTTAGGCATGCAGTTTGTGAGGATAGGACCAAATCTATATACATATATAAATTCTGCGATGTCATTTTTACCGTTATTTGAATCATTCATTTAGACATCACTTGTCTTCTAACAAAAAATTTGCGTGAATGCCTTATTATAATGGTATAAACTCCTTAATGACTTGTTACTACTGTCGTTTATTCATTCATGCATGGTGCTATTTTCCCCCTCAATAATTCTGACATTTAAATAACGGACAAACAGAAAACATTATTTCCAGAGCGTATTGAAATTGCACGTATCGTCTGTATTTTCTGTGAAATCAAAACCGTGACAGTGCAGTGGTTTACAACTTGGCATCCCAATGCCAACAATTTCCTGTTGATCACGCAGCCCTAATAGCTTCTATTGATGATACAGCAGCATGGGCTAAAGCCGCATTGTGTCCCTAGTTATTGTCTTATTGACCTGATCAAATTCTACAAGCTTTCGTCAGTGTAAATTTTCCTGAATAATGGCTGCTTTATTAACGAATTGGTGTTTTGCACACAAATTTCCGCCTTTTTGGTGCTGTGGGTTTCATTTAACATCAGAAAACCAACGACAAGACAATTACAAATTACACAATTTTTCTACTGCTTAATTTTCCAAACAGTGTGGATATCACTGGGTCTTTGTTGCTATTGCGTAATTCATTTTTATGTGGCTTTGATGGAAATGTAAATTGTCCTGACATTAATAATATTACATCCTTTCTACAAATACACAAACTAACCCAATGCTGGTACCAAAACCTAGGTCTACAAATACTGATAAAAAAAATCTAAATATTGTTAAATAGACCGTTACCCACTTTCATGAGTATTATTATACAGCGTGTAGAAAATGTAAGGTCAGATGAAATAACAGCTATTATCATGTTTGTCTGTGAAATGTAATGTCATCATGAGCAAAAGTATAGTCTTATTATATTTTTATTATTCCTGTACTGTTGCTGCTCATGTCGTATTTTCCGATCACTGCCTATAATTACCTGGCTTTGCTGTACAATCTGGTTATTGCCCGATCTTTCAAAGCCGATTTCAAAGTCTGGTAATTACATTTACCTCTGTAACACTGAACACACCCCCATCCTGACAATCATTTCTATGTCTCTCTCAACGCTGGTTGTCCCAAATTACCGGCTACATCATTTGGTTTGATGTTTGAATACAGCTAATTATACATTTGTGGCTTGGTGTGTATGTGTATGTGTGTGCATTTGTTTTTTTTTCCTTTTAAACTTTGTCCATTATTTTTGCAATGTGGTACTTAATTAATATCATGGGGAAATTTTGTGTCCCTTTGATGGCATATAATTTCATGAAATTGCGTTATTGCTGCATTTCCACTCTTTGCCGCCACAATTTCAGAATATTGTATTTTTTACTCAGTGACATATCGGTGATGTTACACTGTCGGATTTTTCAAATTTATTTTGGTTTTCTCGTTGATGTACGTGAAAAATGATCAAGAGAGACGTATATCGTCTTTTCGCACACACAGTGTGAACAAACGTTGATCGGTTGAAGCAGTTTCATTCCATAAACCTTTCAAAATAGACCGTGAATTTAACATTGGGAGAAATTGTGTTTGGTGGAAAATGTATTTCCCCCCATCGAATTAATTCAACGGGTCGCTTGTCTGTTCGATCGGACTTTTTTTTCTCCTTTCAGATGAGATTTCACTCCCGGATACGTTATTCCCTTCCCTTGCCATCTGGTTCTTCGTGTGTTTGAGTTCTTTTTCTTTACGTTTTCAGTGTCTCAAACCTGATCGGGCGCGTGGGCTCAGGACAGAATTGGTACTCAGACGTCGTCCCGTGTATGATCTGCACATTGGAAAATATTACTTGCTGTGACAGATAGGATATCGAGTGTTTGCCCACGCCCCTACAGATATTGGTTCACCTCACTGAATAGACGGCTTAAATAAAGGTTAGGGCGGCAGATCGATAATGCTGAACCTTTTTTTTTTTCATTTCTTCTTTCAACGCGTACTATCACATCTTGTAAAAGGAAAAATAAGATGCAATAAGATGCAGACCACATAGGTTTCATGACGATTTGGAATGTACATTTCATCACCTTTTCTTCTTAGTCCTATTTTTCCCGCCAGCTGCACAGACAGTCTAAAGGCCTGTTTAATACCTTCCAAAGGGATTGATAGACGGGAGATACATAAATAACACAGTTATTGGATAAGCTTGGACCGTTTCTATCCTTTAAAGCGGCAGGTTTTTCAACATTATCTGTAGATCAGAATCCACATATAATAAGATTATGCCAGAGCGGAAATTATGATGTCAGTCAGTCCTTTTGTTGTTCTTACTGCAGTTGCTGTTTTCATAAAATCAGTAAATACACTTCCAATATGATTTCGAGAATTACACAAAAAGGTCTGAATATCATAAAAACCTCAGAAAAAGGTCTAAGTCGAAATGCGTCATATGTTTCCTGATTCCACCTCCTTTAACAAACATTTGAGATCGGCATAATTACCAAATGCATGGAAAGATGTTTGAAAGAAGCGCCAGTACAACATTGTACTTTGTGGGACCTTTTTTGTAATGATGTCACTATAACAAAGAAACCATCTGATTTTTCGGGATATTATCGGATCGTAAGCTGCACACAGAAATATTGGCCTAATTGACACAACACGGGCAATAATGTAGGTCTAGGACTTCACGGCATGCTGGACTAATTACATTGGTTCCCTCAGGTATGAGAGATAACTGCGCGAACGTTGCGGCTCCTAGAATATTATTATCCGTCATAGATTTAGCCGAAATCACCTGCCTTAGCTTAAAAGATAGGCAACTACCCTATTGCCCTTGTCATAATTATAGCTCCTACACTATGGTGTATGCCATAATTATTTTGGCACGCATATCTCGGGCAGGTCAGGGTCTTAAGACGTTAACATTACATTTCTTTATATCCTGGCAGCGACTCGGGTTGACATAATTTCGTGAGCTTGAAAAATGGGATGTTGTGTTGACTGTCTTTATTTTATAACAGACTAAAGATCTCTTATAAAAAGTCATTTTTGTAGGGATCATAAGGAGTACAGCTTTTTGGACCTAAGATATGACAGTCACTCTACTTTATAGAATTTAGTTCAGCAAAGCTTGGCACGGCTTTCCCTTCTGCTGTCAATAGGTTCACGATTCCTTTGCTAGTCTATTGTCAAAGAATGTTAAATTTTGAGCAAATGTCAATTCAAACTCTGCCTCTCTCTCTCTCTCTCTCTCTCTCTCTCTCTCTATCTCTCTCTCTCTCTCTCTCTTAATGTGCCCGTATAATGTCTGTATCAAAACCTCCCCATGATGTCTCTCTACAGTTGTAAATGATGGATGACGCATCGTCCATTAGGTAATGCAGCGTTGCCATCACTGCAGTTACATAATAAGGCAAGGTCATGTCATTCCTGCCAAGCTTATCAAAGCCGGACTGTGGAATCAAAACCAGTAGTGTCAGCTGCCAGTGCAGTCAAAGGTTGTCTTTTTACTTGACACATTACATGTCATTAAGATAATAAGTAGTCTATCTATCTATCTATCTATCTATCTATCTATCTATCTATCTATCTATCTATCTATCTATCTATCTATCTATCTATCTATCTATCTGTCTGTCTGTCTGTCTATCTATCTATCTATCTATCTTTCTATCTATCTATCTATCTATCTATCTATCTATCTATCTATCTATCTATCTATCTATCTATCTATCTATACATCTATCTGTGTGTGTGTCTGTCTCTCTATCTATCTATCTATCTATCTATCTATCTATCTATCTATCTATCTATCTATCTATCTATCTATCTATCTCTCTCTATCTATCTATCTCTCTCTATCTATCTAGCTATCTCTCTATCTCTCTCTCTATCTATCTATCTGTTTATGATTGCCTCATTTCCACGGGCGTCATTGAGGAAAAGAGTGAGAAGTTGTTCTCTCCTCCAATTACCTCCCAATAAAGGCTAGAATTAATGCCCAGAAGAGCAAACCTCTGAAACCGCTACATCTTGTTTGTTGTTACAAATAATTCCTTCAATACGGATGTATCCTGGACGCCTTTTGTGGTAGCATTTCAGAGGGGAAAAACTCTCGCTAACGGTCTGCAGCAGATTTCGCGAGTGTGGGCTTACATTTCACAATAACGCTGCGAAAGTCTGGCTGACTCATTATTTCTTCATGAATGTCTCAGCCATTATTTAGCAAAGCTTCTTTGACATCGCGTCCATTTGAGATTGTATTCCTCTTAGATCTGACTGGTTGCCCACGAAGAGGAGTGAGTCCGCTATGGTCCATATCTTTCCCCAGGTCAGTGTGTTACTTTCCAACTTTCCTCAATGCATAATAGAGCATAATGGGTTTAAGGACACCGTCTGATATCTTATTAAGTATAATAACTATGTCTCGGCCCATTTCTCCCCTTAATGGTCTGCATAAACTCTTGCATGAAGGACAATCCGTTCTGGGCACAAAACTCTCGGTAACGTAGCAGTAATAATATCTAGGGAAGTTAAGTCATAAGGCGATTTACATGTATAATAGGTTTACACATCATTATAATATAATATATAAAAGAAGGCCTTATGGCATGTATTATTGGATCATAGGAAGTCAAACTACCGTATAGTCTGTGTGGTATATGACAATAACAGTCTAGTAATGCTATTAGTGAAGTATTGATAATAATCAATTAACAAGTCATTAACTGACGACAAGACATAGTAGACGCGATTAATTCATTTGAAGAAACGGTAAAACTAATCTGAAGCTGGAGCAGGGAATTTTATCACTTCTTTCATACACTATTAACTTCACCCTTACAGTAAAGACAGATGTACAAGGGTAAAAAGCACCAGCCTTGCCACAAATGGCCATTAACATTTGCCAGAATGTAAATAAATCAGCAAAGATCATTCGACAATAAACACTACACCAATACTTTTACTTAAAAATTCCCCTTTTCACAGGCCAGAATATTAAGACATCTCAGCTGCTACTCCCGACCTGTAAGCGTCCAACACTTTCCCTTAATAAGTTAATAAATCAGACAAACGTACAAAAACGACAAAACATGCTCAATCTTTTATTCTTTATTATCTACGACTTCGGTCATAAATCATCGACAAAGTGAGACGCTAATGCAATTTACTAAATATTATCTTTGGGATCGCAGTAAGACTTGAAGAAAAGTCAAAATGTGGCAAAAAGGAAACGTTGTGTGTAGGAAAACCTCGGGTAAGAAATAATACAGAAAGGATACAATAAAACGCAAAGAAAGAGGAAAGACAAATCAGTAATGTGACCGGACGCCGCAAGTGCACAATTATCTAAAAATTTCATGCACTTTCCAAAGTCAAGACTGTAAAGGATGGTGGCAGGGAGACTCCTGGATTTTGATATTATATATCAAGCATATAATATATATATATAAAGCACTTCAAATTAGAGAACTTATAAGCGTAAAACATTTCGATTACGGTTAGTTTGATTGGAAAGCTGGGACATTTCAAAAATTAACTGAATATTACGATATTTCCTTTCGCAAACTACACGCAAATTAAACGATTACAGAAAAGAAATTATCCATGGAAATCAGGAGGTACAGCAGGGCCAAACAGATGGGATTTTCGATGGCACTGAGGACATCTCATGCTGAACATTGACCGAGGTATTCTGTAAGCTGAGAAATGTCACTGTTATATTATTTCACAACACAAGACAATCTGACCGACTTAAAGGTGTAAAATCTCAAAAACAGATCTAAGAGAGTAAAATGTATGAAGAGGATGTTATAGGTTTCGCTGCAAGCAAAAACAATTGCGACTGCCATTGTCTACTGGATTCTTCGGGGGAAAAATTTCATAAAACAAATCATTGACCCCTGTCTCTATTTCCGTGACTTGCGAGATATCCAAACTAACTTCATGTTGACATAGTTGTTGTTTTTTTTTGTCTGTGAAGAAGTAGATGACTCACTTTCATGTTTATATATCGATTTTGAGGGCAACTTCCAGTAAGCGATCAAAGAATGCCTTCAGTCTAAAGCGCCTTTATTTTTCTTCAATCGGAGATTAAATTTCGAAAAATGGTTTCTATTTTAAACTCCCTTAATTTTTTTCCTTGAACATTAACGCATAGGCACTCTTTGACATTGATCTTGAGGGAGATAGCCTGGGGAGAGCCGTAAGTGTAAATGCATGTTTAAGTACGTGCACGGCACGAGTGTGTGTATGTGTGTGTGTGGTTGTCCGCGCGGGTGTATCTGAGTTCATTAGGGTATCAGGAACACTTGACAATTTAGACTCAGACCTCCCTACTAGTTGAAGGTTGTTCTTTATTTTTTTCCCCTTTGTTTGTCACTATGGTGAATGATGCAGAGGTGTCTTTAGTATTAACCTCCATCATCTGGATGTATTGTGAGTTTCATCAAACATACAGAATAGCGTATTTCATCGTTTTTAAAGGAAAACATATCTGATAGGTGCAGTGCCCCTAATACACTTAAGGATTATAATTATGATTGCGAAGGACCCCACAGATGATGGGATTTAATTTAATCTTAACACTCATGGGAAAGTGGTTTAGATTAAAAGGTAGCAATTTGTAGTCTTTTCCTGGAACAATAATGTATTACATGTATTATGTCCTTTGGGCTTACTATTACACAGTGTTTTTCTGAAAATGTGATCTCCAAACGTTCCAACAAAATTTAATGAACATTACGAAATCAACAGACTGGGCTAGGCCTTTAATTAATTAAAATTTAACAGTTTCTCCTTCTATACTGGTGAGTAATCTCGAATTTTATTGAGATATATCAGGACTCAGTCAAGATCTCAGAGGAAGCTTACGTTCAAAAAGACTAATGGATAGTTAGTTCTAATAGGCAACAAAAAATTCCACTCCTCCACTCCTTCCTTTGGAGGATCTATGAAGGAGCACAGTAAAGCCAAGCTATTGCTGATTCTTCTCTCTGCATTTTCTTTCTGTAGATTTCAAATGACATTGGACAAGATTTTTTTTTAAAAAACTTAACTGGTAACTCTTGCACAAGATGAATAACATTAGATATCTGTTTATCGCCATGCGACACACGTTATTTTTACTCTTTGACCTTGCCTTTGTGAGAACATTAGCTGATTCTCCCTTGATTGTCACGTAAAGATGCAAAGCTTAAACTGCTGTTTCTGGAGTGCAAATGAAACTTAAGAAGTCTTGCATTTCTTCCCTGTTGGCCCGAGCTGCTTCTTGCACTTTTTTTGTATTACTTTGAGGCGTATTGCTGTCTGTGATATAAGAGAACGCTCAATGGCAGACGGCCATGGCCCTTTCTCTGTTTTTCTCGAAAATATTCCTCGTTGCTTCCTTTTGAAAACAATTCTTACAACAAATAATGTGCCGAATCCCCCCCCCCCCACCCCCACCCACCCCCACACGTCGTAAACAGAAAGAATACGACTGATAAAGTGCCTACAACGCTTTACAACAAGTAAGACAATGTCGATAAGGCCAAAAGAGAAGACAAGTACTTTTAAAGATTATATGGTTGAAGTTATTGTAAAATGTTATACAGTTAAATATAACATTGCATGTGATTCATTGTTTATTTGAACATCTGATTCTTCATCAGAAATTTGAAATATCATACTAAAATGATCCAAAAAGAAAAACAATTAAATTTTAGCTCTGCGAGCTCATCAACATGATTATTAGAGGTTTATTATTATCATGGCGCCATCTCCATCCCCACACACAGACATAAAATACAATATGAATCTTTGTTTTTCAGCTATTGTATTTTGATAATGACGGTTCTACTGAGCGTTGTGATGACCTATTCATTGTCAATATAAAGAAGATAAAACAACCTGAGACGTACGTTGTACAGTCTGTACAATGACAGCCACTAACAGGAATGTTTTCTTTCCAATTGAATGGTGCTAACTGGGGGATTGTAAAACTTAAAACCAACACAGTCACTTCACATCAACAATGTTTCGTATTTAGAAGCACTAATGGTTCAGAATTGTTAGCGCCTGAATAAATAGCGTTGTCTTTACTCTGTGGCATCGACATTTCTGAACACCGTGAGACCCATTGTTAAAAAAGGTAGGCCTTTGAACGTCAAGACTCGTTTCTTTTGAATTTTTAGCTTTTGTCTTGTGGATGTAAACATTGAATTGAGTCAAAGCAGCTAGGCACGGAAAAGTCTGGACAAATGTCACCTTTTGTTTCAGAAAACATGAGTATTTTCACTCAAGGCTTGCGTCTCCTATACTAAGAAGCGAGTTATTATCAGCACATTCTATAACAAGTACTGAGCTATCATTGGCCCATTATATAACAAGATTGTACCTGGTCAAACATGTCACCCTTACAAGTGTTTTTGTTGTTTTTTTTACCTCACAGCGACCAATAACATGTCATGCTTTAACTGTGCACAGTTTAAGAGAGTCTTTGTCTACAGTGCAGTGAGTGAGTGGTATTTTCGAGGCATGAAAAATGTTGAAATCGGAAAATCATTTTTGTCTATAATTCCATGACTTGGGTAATTTGAAGACTCGCTTGATCATGGCGTGCCGTGAATTATTGTGGTTTTTCATTTTTTATGCACCTTTAACTAAAATTTTATGGACATCAAAATTGTGTCATTTTGATTTTAAGAAATCAGTAGTATTCGGGGCGAAAATCCATGACTTAGAAATTTAATAAAAGTTATCATATTTCATCTTTTATTAAGTAGGCCTATACTTTACGTCAAAAGGTTTGTCCTTATGTCTTTTCCAGAGAGGATACCACTTAGCTTTAGAAACATTTATTGTGCCAGAGGTACAAACGCTGCCGATGTTTTGATTTCCAAGATCGGTCTAAACTTCCCAGAAAAGTCACCATGAAAATATGCCACAGGTAATGTCGAAATCGATATCCCAGATAAAATTTCTTCTGAACTGTTATACAGTTGTCTTAGCAAGACTATGGTCGCAGGACAAATTGTCTGTTGACAGTGAACAAGAAAAAGAAACAAAATTGAAGTTCCCTTACTTTGTTTTCTTCAATGTATACACTAAAGTTTGTGTCCAAGTGTTCCATACCATACAAATGAAGATTCGCCATATATTCATTTATTTACTTATTTGTTAATTTACTTGCAACAGTTATTTATAATGACTTTAAACAAGGTATTAAAATGTAATTTATTTAAAACTGACAAAACTACGCTTGGATAGTTCTGAGGCATGTATCTAAATGGAGGAAGCAAAATGACACGTGGAATAATGTCGTGATATGTACCTTTGTAGAGAGAATTAATTACTTTATGAGGCAGGCCAGTAAATTTACCAATGAGGAAAAGTAGCAATTTACTCCAGATCTACTAGTTTCCTATAGTAAGTACAATACCTTTCAAAGTGTGAATTATTCCAAGATATTCTCGCTCGTCACGTTCTGCCACTTTACGAAGCCATGACCGCTGCTTATATAACCTTCGGCGCTGTGTGTTTCCCACGGCGTCAGCATCAGTCATCATAATCCTCGCAGCCCGCTGGAGGCTGGGTGCTGTCCATCGATCTCACACGCCATAGGTTCTAGAGGAGACTCGGCTGTCTCACAAACCCTCTCACTTCACCTCTTCCCATCTGTGCCACACGAGACGGGCTGATGAGTAGCTCTATCGCATTGTGCCACCTTCAGCGAAGGAAAGAGATGCTGCCACAGCGCCTTGTGAAGAACCTGGCAGTATGTCGTGAATTTTGACAGATTTTGAAAGGGACTGTCCTGCTGAGCCCGGACAAGGGGGTTTCCGACATACGGAAGGAAATTAGCCAGAATCTCAGAGCGGACGAGAAATCTGATAGGTAGAGAGAGAGATGGACAGGCAGACAGACAGACAGACAGACAGACAGACAGGCAGACAGACAGACAGACAGATAGATAGATAGATAGATAGATAGATAGATAGATAGATAGATAGATAGATAGATAGATAGATAGATGGATAGATAGATAGATAGATAGATAGATAGATAGATAGATAGATAGATAGATAGATAGATAGATAGATAGATAGATAGATAGATAGATAGATAGATAGATAGTTAGATAGATTTTGGACCCTCAAATCTCATCGAATTCTTTAAAGGCAAGATGGTTGGAACTAGTCCTTCAAAATAACAAATATTAATAATGAAAAATATATAATACATGCATGTTGAAGAAGTCAATGCAAGTGTGAAACGTACCCTCTAAGTGAAGATAATTATCAATTTTTATTACTTTAATTTTTGTTGTTGTTGTTGTTTTGCCATTTTTCAACATCATTTTGTTTTCCTGGCAAATGTGCAAATTCGGTTTACAGATTAAAACAGGGGGCTCTGATTTATACTGAAATGTATACTTGTGTGTTTGTCAGACTTGATTGTGTGCGAATGCATTCGATTCTAAACTGTACTCAAAATTTTTAAAAAATAAAAAAATAGAGAACAATGTGCAAGCTAAAGCCGGATGTCCAAAAGAATTAAACATTCGCCTTTTTCTTTTCATCTGTTTCAGGTTTTAAACATTGTAAGCATAAAAATGAGAACAATTTACTCAAAAGATGAAGAAGAAAATGAGCAGTACACTATGTCTTTAAAGGCTGCAGTCTGTGCTACTTTATAGACACTGACATCTACGGTACACAGTAGTATCTCATGGGCTTGATCAGTCGACTCTCATTCACTGAAAATGCCCACAATGGCCAGTATAAAATTAGTACTGAACACATTCTTCTCGGTGTATTCTAATAAAGAGTAATTATATACTTAAGTCAGTACTCTCCAGACCCATACATTTCTTATGTGCCACAATACCTAGGGGTTTTCTAGTCCGCATCTCGGGGAAAAATTAAATAATTAATTAATGTGCCGGAAAAGGACCAGGAAACTGATGTCGGACCACCCAGCGTAAACATCGCAGATCGGTTAATTGTTTGGAACGGTGCCAATGAACGGCTAATGTACCTAATGGCCTGAGGACACGCATTCTCAGAATCACCTCGAAAATAGGTCCAGCATTTGCTAGTCATCATAACCCTTTGGACGTTTATCCCTTGCAGTGTAGAAAACGGCCGTTTGTAATTCCTATATCAATATCATTAGACAGTTGCCGCCAGTCGAACCTTAGGGATAAAGACAATAACAGACAATGGTGACAACACTACAGTGATAAAGGATGTATTCCGAAAGTTACCCTGGACTGGAAACGGTCTAATACCTTTATACCTTTCGTTTATAAATCCACGTGAAACACAACAGGCGTGAGTATTCACTATCACCCATCACTGAAACATCTACAGAACGTAATTGTGTTGCTTCTTGTACTCCTTTTGTGGAATCAAATCTAGACACCCAGAAAGACCCACCCTCTCTCTCTCTCTCTCTCTCTCTCTCTCTCTCTCTCTCTCTCTCTCTCTCTCTCTCTCTCTCTCTCCCTCTCTCTCCCTCTCTCTCTCTCTCTCTCTCTCTCTTTCTCTGTCTCTCTCTCTTTTTCTCTCTCTCTCTTTCTCTGTCTCTCTCTCTTTCTCTCTCTCTCTTTCTCTGCCTCTCTCTCTTTTTCTCTCTCTCTCTCTCTCTCTCAGACGTAGTCACCCAGAAAGATCCCCTATCTCACTGTCTCTCTCTCTGTCTCTTTCTCTCTCCTCTCTCGCCGCTCTCTCTCTCTCTCTCTCTCTCTCTCTCAGTGTCTCCCTCTCTTCTTCCCTTCCGCGAAGACATACATACCCTTTCTCTCTTCCTTGCTCCCTGCACCGCCAACCCTCTACAGCATTACACAGGACAAAACACCAGGAAATGAGAAGATGCCCCAGCCATCCTGTCACAGGAAAACAAGATAGTCCTGCAGTCCATTCCAGCTCATTGCGGAAAAAGCAGGAAATGAAAGTGCTGGCGCGCCAGCTAAGCAAAGCTGTAATTTGCACCATATCTAGCTACCCTTGTATAAAAGGGAAACTAAAATATTCTCGAAGAACAGCTCCAAGATAGTTGAGATACGAGAACCACCATCATCACATTTCCCATAAATAAAGACTAAAAGAAAAGGTTGTTGGTTGTTGTTGTTTTTTAATATCGCCTGTTCTCTGGACATTCATGGCCAGGAAAACATTCAAAATTTGGTCAGGTGGACACAGTGATCGGCAGGAATGAGCAGGTCGAACAATTCTAGCTACATCCAACAAAGGGATACCTGGAAGGCTGAGTTCAAAAAAGAAATCTGGCCACAGGGCACTTCATCGATATCAGCAAAGATCTTCGGCAAACAGTCAATTATAGGACACATTGTGGAGAGGTCTACAGACTGCCAACAGAAATAAAGGCATTGTTAACACACCGAAGGAAAGAAAGGGCCATACATAATTAAGACATACACAAATTATCTACAGTGTTTACTATGGCAGTCTACATGGTACACTCAGATGAAATGTCCTTGTCATGCCAGAACGATAGAATAAGATCTCATAACTGTGGACGGTTTTAATGTTTATGGTGTGAACACTTAAAAATCTTAAATTTTGACTTTAGACATTAAATAGTGTTGTTGTAGATGTCTTTGTATGTAAAAAAAAAACACCAAACACTATAACGTGATAGCTTTGTCTTTTTCTTTCCACATAAGAGTTCCGAACATCATGAGAGGGAAGGAAGACAGAATAAGCAAGGAGATCCATGAAACGATGGGGAAAAATGGCGGCACCATAAAAGATGCGGAAGCAGAGTTTTTATTGCGTCCAATTAGCTGAGAGAATTGATGGCTCTACGGGGTGCCGCCTATACACACCTTAGTAAACTGGGTCCATTTCTCATGTGGGTTGGCTTTTGCATTTGTAAACGTGCGTCTTTTTGTGTCTTCAGGCAGATTCAGAGATTCTAATTATTTTTGTGACCCAGGCTGGGCCTATATATGCCACTGGATATCTTGACCTTTGTGAAATTCATTTTTTGTGAGTGTTTTCTTAGCGTTAAGAGCCAGGGACACCCAAGGACAAAAATCAAATGCCGGGGGCTTTGAAATAAGAATAAAGGAGAAAATGAAGATTATATGATGATGAAATGTCACGGTGTAAAGGTAAAAACTTAATTTTTCACACAAGAAAATCACCAAATGATTTATTATCTCTAAGAATAGACTTCTAAGTTCTCAGGCCACTTGTCACACTTCTAAAAGAATGTTTGCTCATTCTCTCTTAGGAAGGATCCATAGGGCTAAAGGTGTGTTTGTTGATATTACATACCTCAGTGTTTCATAACTGATTCTGTTGTGACTGTTACCTGTTTAAAATGGTCATTGATGGTGACAGAAGAAGAAGGTGATGAGGAAGGTCAAGAACTAAAACACCTAAGAAAACGAGAGGCTGTAGGATGCCTTCAGAAGAATATTTCCTGATGTTCAGTAGTGCCAAAGGCAAACTTTGGTTATGACAGTTGGCCAGCACAGAAAAATGCATTTGACAAGAGCTAGTTCATTTAACCTGTCACAGCTCCAATTGTCTCTTGGAAACTTGTTTGACAGACATAAAGGATGGCGGTCACAAGTAATACTGTACTTTGGAGAAGTGCCAGAAACTCCTGAGGCAGAAAACAAGTCAAAGTGATCTATATGTCAAAGAGTGAGACTAGTTTTAATTGAGAAGTGATACCGCTGTACAGGTGATCGGGGGGGGGGGGGCAATTTGCAATGGTAGGAGTAAAAATGGTTGAAAATATAATACTTGTTTTGATGCAAATGCTTCATCACGATGGGAGATAAAAATATACAAAATGCCTATTTACGCTGGTCTGTTCAGAAAACCTTGACGCTGTTGCCATAAATTGATGTCAAGATGTATGGTTCTGCACTGTGAGATAACAGCATCCATTTGTATAACTTATTTATTATTTGTATGATAAGCCGGTGATAACCGTATCCTTTTATAATAAAACCACTTTGTTTGTCTTTTAAATCTTGCAACCAAGCACCAACTGTCCCCAGATGGAACTACAAAAGAGCAAACTGGGAAAAATTCCAAAGGAGCACCAACCTTTATTCCACCAAAACAAATTGCAAGTCCAAGAATGTTAATAAATCTGCAAGGGAACTCACAGAAGCAATACTGAAAGCCGCAAGGGAAAGTATACCAAGAGGAGCAAGAAAAAACTACATCCCCCTATGGTCTGATGGGCTTGAGAATCTCACTAATGCAGCAACACAGGCAAGAGAGACAGCAGAAGAAGAACCAACGGATGAAAACATGATCGCCTTCAAAGCAGCAGAGGCCAGACTGAAAAGAGAAACAATACATACTTCTCGGACTGCATGGCAAGAGAAAACACAGAGGTTGGACCTGGACAAGAACGGGACAAAACTGTGGAAACTGACAAGAGCACTTAATAGAGAACCAAACTATTTTGCACCCCCAGCCCTTGAAACAGAAAATGGTAACCTGCAAACCGCACAACAGGCAGCCAACTCATTCATGAAACAATTTCAGGAGACTGGCAACATATCAGTGGAAAAACATTCTGACAAGGAGGTGAAGGAAAATAATAGAACCCTAAAGAACAAGCACAAGGAACCAGAGGATAAAATCATGACGGATCCACTGAAGAAAGAAGAGCTAGAGCAAGCGCTAAAAGCCCTAACCACAGAAAAGTCTCCAGGACCTGATGGAATAACAAATGAGATGCTTATTCATTTGGGAGAGACAGCCAAAAGAAAACTACTCCAACTTTTTAATGCTTCATGGAAGACTGGAGAAATACCTGCCACTTGGAAAAAAGCAACCGTTATCCCCATCAAAAAAGAAGGTAAACCAGGTAATAAACCAGAAAACTACCGACCCATCAGTCTAACCAGCTGTCTGTGCAAACTACAAGAAAGGATTGTTAATGCAAGACTCATGTGGTATCTGGAAAGCAATCACATCCTTGTGAATGAACAAGCCGGGTTCAGACGAAGTCGATGTACAGAAGACCAGATCACCTATATCACACAGGTCATAGAAGACGGCTTCCAAGAAGGAAAGAAGACGGTAGCCGTATGGGTCGATATGGAGAAAGCCTTCGACAGAGTATGGAGGGATGGAATGATACTGAAACTGTTGCAGGCTAAAGTGACGCACAATATGCTAAAATGGATCTGCAGCTACCTGTATGGAAGAAAAGCTAGAGTGTCATCTCAAGGAACCCTAAGCAGAGAAGCCAAATTGAGGCATGGAGTGCCACAGGGAGGGGTTTTATCTCCAACATTGTTCCTATTATATGTCAACGACCTGAAAGGAACACTATGCAGAGAAGTAAAAGCAGTGATGTACGCAGATGACCTTGCTCTGCTCTCCTCCGATAGTAATGCGGGAGCGGCCAGACAGAGATTACAGATCACCCTGGACCACCTACAAGACTGGACAGAAACATGGTGTATGAAACTAAATGCTCACAAGACAAACTACACTGTATTCAGCCTTTCTCCAAAGCTGGACAACATCACGCTAAATGTAGGCCAACACACTCTTAAGAAAAATGAATCACCCAAATACCTTGGTGTGCACTTTGATACCAGATTAACATGGAAAAACCAGATAGTAGAATGCCAAAGAAAAGGATATCAAAGAACCAGATTAATGAAAAAATTAGCAGGAACAAAATGGGGAGCAAGTATGACAATCCTAAAGCATACTTACCAGGGATATGTCAGACCAGCACTAGAATATGGAATGGCTGCTTGGGGTACATGTGCCAAAAGCCAAATGGGAAAACTTGACAAAGTACAAAACCAAAGCCTGAGAATCATTACGGGAGGCATAAAATCAACACCCATCACAGAAATGGAAACAGTTACTACACTGGAATCTCTACCTGAAAGAAGAGACAAGAAGATACTAAACCAGTACTCTAAAATAAAGTCACAGATCCATCAACCACTCCACCCGAGATCCAAAGAGAAAGGCACTGACAGGCTGAAGAGAACAAACTTTGTGCAAAATGCACAAAGACTAGAAAAAAATCACAACCTAACAAAACTATCGGTGGAGGAAGTAAGAGAAGTAACAAACAGATGTCCACCAAGGGCAAGAACAAAGCTGCCACCTATTATAACCAGTGTGAAGGGCATTTCCTCCAAACAAGACCTAAACCAGGAGGCACTGAAAAGAGTGACACTGCAGTACCTTGACCAGAAATACCCAAGAGACGAATGGGTCAGAATATATACAGATGGATCGGCTACTGAAGCTGTCACTGACGGAGGAGCTGGCATATTCATTGAATGGCCAAATGGAACTAATAAGAAAATCAGAATGCCTGGAGGGAAGAGATGCAGCAATTACAAAGCGGAGGCACTGGCATTGCTAGAGGGATCAAAGGCCATCTACAAGGAAGAAGGCACATATGACTCCAAAGTTGTATTCCTGTCAGATGCACGGTCTGTGCTCGAATCTCTCCAAAATCCAGATTGCATGATACACAATGAACTTATTACAGAGCTAATGCAACTGAAAAACTCAGCCAGAGAAGTTTACCTGCAATGGATTCCTGGACACTGCAGTATATATGGCAATGAAGCTGCAGATAATCTGGCCAAGGAGGGAGCTAAGCAGCAACAACCAGATGGAAGTGTCTCCCACGAAGAAGTAAAGACCATCATAAAAGCCACATACCAAAAGCAATGGAAAAATAACCATCCAAAATTCCAGGGTGAAGACTCAATAAGACAACTGAACAGAGCAGAACAGGTTATGATATTCAGGCTTCGCACAGGACACAATCTGCTAAAGGATCACATGCATCGCATCTTTAGAATTGGCAACAGCAGTGTATGCGAATGCGGCTTAGAAGCAGAAAATGCAGAACACATCCTGCAGACTTGTCCAAAATATAACATGCAAAGGGAAGCCCATTGGCCTGAGGCCACGCCTGTCAGGGAGAAGCTGTATGGCAGCTTGGAACAATTGAAGAGAACAGCTGCTTTCTTGCAGAGGATTGGAGTAAAGATTTGACGTCCGCCATGATGGGGAACGCAGAAGAAGAAGAAGAAGTTTGTCTTTTCCTTGTTATAACTTCAATCTGCGTGAACGTTATATCATGCTTGTGTACTGCCATATCAAAGGAACTTCATAAAAATTCTTTGCAGTTTTGAAAGCTTCCTGCAATTCAAAGACACGGTGCTTAAATGCCTGTTCAGAGGACATCAATATCTTGCTTTATCATACATGAGTTATTGAGATATCAAAAGAACTCATTTTGTTGGTTTAAATGGATATTTAAAAAATGAAAAAAAAAAAGGGGGTTGGGGGGGGGGTGGGGGGCGAGGAGCAGGTAGGATGATAGGAGGACAATGCTATAAGAAAAAAAAGTGATAAGGCTTAGGGGAAAATATATTTTCTTTTTTTACCGGTGGAGGGGAGGGGAGGGGAATGAAAATACTTCAGATCTTGAGAAACTTGATTTAACAAACCAATGTAGCTCCATCCTCATGCCGTATTATGGTCGAACTTCGAGGGATCCTCCAGCGAATTGCCTTTGTCGTGTCCCTTTTCAAACGCAAACAAGATAAATTCCAGGAACAGAACAAAGAAATGAAAAATAATGAAATAGAATGGGATTTTCTTTTTATTCTTCATGATGTGGTACGCTTTGATATCGAGTTTGCACAGAGAATGTCTCTGGGGTTCTCTGGGCTTTCCAGGAAATTAAATAAAAAGAAACCTTGCATGCATAATATATTGAGAGATATTAATGTCATTTAGGGAGAAATGAATCACCAGGAAAAAATGTCACAAGAAGTTCTGTCACCTTTCATACGCAATTTCAGTGTCATTGGAATAACAATATGGCCAGCAATGAAAACTAGGTCACCATGTATGTCAGGTCATATTATAATATTCTGTGTTAACATAACCCTTGCCATGACGCACTGGAATCTCCACTGCACTTCACTGCCATTGTCAGTGAGTTTTATTAATCTACCTACGTCCGACTGTTTTTCTCTGATGTTAAAAAATATCCTTGTATGGACAATAACAGAATATCCATCTACCCTGTTTTCTTATGAACAATGCGTGCATTTGTGAACTTAACATTTTGTCCTCATATTATTATTAATTCACGAAAAGACCGTTGTTTTGCAGTCGCTGCAATCAGACAGAATGTGAAACAACCAAATACATTTAAGTAGCGTTTGTGAGTTTACAGTGATGCACACTGTCCATGCAGATTCTTTTGTCGCTGTATTCCAAATAACCGTATCGTTTTCTATTCTTTGTAGGGCACAGGCGAGACAAGGCTATGGTCATGTTAACGTAGACAATACAGTTTAAAAATTAACACAAAAAGCAAAATCAAATGTCGTATCAAGCTGAATAAAACAAGAAAGATAACGGATAGTGCCTAAACCCAAAGAGGAGAAAGTAACCACACGATGCATGAGACTGTATGTCATTACAAAGAAATTGCCTATTTGTACACAACTGTCCTGGTATAGTGCCACAATACTGAATTAGTTTACTTTGTTGGGCAACTAAACATGAGAAAATGCTAACCTCTTCCAGGCTAGAATGGACAGTCTCTGTGACATATCGAAAAATTTGGTTCCACTGTATTAGAGGCGTCATGCTATACGTCACATCTATCACAGCGGGTTAGTTTTCATATCTTACAGTGAAGTAGGTTGGCCTAATTTTGAAACTATTGCATTTGAAGACGTGAGAGAGGTGGTTGGGTTTATTTAGTCAGAAATATCTGTGAAAAGGTTCATGCTGTCTTCACTTCTCCATCGTTTTCTCTGATCCAGCCAGGCATTCATAACTGAATCAAACATAAAGACGATGATGTCAAAATACTGTAGACCCACTTTTCTGGCTTAATGCTGTGTATTGATTAAATGACGCCTTGTCCAGGAAAAAGGCATGTTATTTTTGGCAAATTAGATGGCGTCTCCCAGTTTTCCATTCGTTCCGGCAGCCGTTCAGTTCCTGCGTTAGAGACAACAGCTTGAAACCTGCCAGATAGTTCGTCTGTGCTTAAGAAAAAATAAAAAGAAACTGTACATGGTTAACAAAGAAAAGGTTGTACACTACGGGACCAAACTAAGAATTCGAGTATATATCATAATAATGATCAAACGAGACTCACGATTCTTAACAGAATATTAGTAATAACAATGATTTATTTGAAAATAATCGTACTTTACTCACTGCAAATTAGAATCCCGCACTTTCACACATTACAGCCAGCGGAGTTAGGGTCTGTAAACGTACGTGAAGAAAGACAGTGAAGGCAGATGCTTGTAGTTAGGACAAGAATAAGCTAGAGGGGTTCTTTGAATTGCAAGCGCTTATAATAAACACGTTTAGCAAGGTAACGTGTTTTTTTTTTTTTTGTCTCTTTTTTCTTGGCAGATGCATGGTCTCGTATGCACGACTGAGACCTTCAACATCGTTCAGGATCTATCGGTTCTAAACACTGCAACACGAGGGTGTATATTTGTCTTGGAAGCGTGACACGGAACCATCTCGATGCTGTATGTTTTACATTCTTCTCTTGCATGTCTGTCCCAGACAGAGCCCGGGCCTGATAAGACGATATCTCCCTGGAGTGACAAATTAAATCTGTGTCGCTGGTACCGGCTATGACCTGAGATTTCTGACGCAACCAATGACGTATTTGTGCTCAGATCTGTTTGCTTTTCCAGTGAACTTACCAAATTCAGGAACAATGTGCCAGATATAAGCGATAACTCCAAAGTAGCCCTAATGTCGCAGCGTTACTCGAGGAAACGCTTGTAATGTCAGTAGAGTCAGTCTCCTGTTATATTCACCATGTGAACGGATACAAAATAAATGATAGCCAGTGGGTGGGTGGGGAGGGAGGGGGGCGGTAGGTGTAAGATTACAATGGGGCAAGCAGGAATGTCGTGTCTTCCTATTTTGTTTCATTCTTCCTCTAATTTTACAAGCCCGCTTGCTCGTACCCGTCCACTCCTGTAGGGCTCTGCAAACACATTTTTCGCCCTTGATTTCTGCCCCACAGTAATTTGATTACATACGCCGTCCTTGCCATGGCCTTTCAGCTCGGAATATCAAATTTATCTTTCTAATGTTGAGTTGTGTCTGTCAGCACTTAAAGCACAGCTCCACTGTGTCATGAAATTAGTATGTTCATTGGTGGAACTCACGGGATCATACTGCTCACCATTGCCTTTTTCCTTAGTTTCATTTGTATTTCTGGGCTGTCTCATTGTCTTTCATAATGAGTGAAATGTTAATTTATAGCCTTTTTTTTTTTCTCAAAATTATCAAAGCTTTGTTTGTTTGTTTGTGGGTGTTTTCGTATGTTTGTGTTGTTCTGTCTCTGTTTTTATTTTTCAATTAAGGCCTTTCGTAATAACGTTTGAACTCAAGAGAAGAAAAAAAAATCCACTTCCGAAACACATTCATAATGTTTCGTGAACTAATCAAATAACAATGCCGTGTGTCCATGCAAAGCAGATTAATGTTTTCCGCTGTCATAAAAACATCCAACATTGCTCCTTTCTATTTGTTCCAGCAGCTCACAAGGTGGCTGCAGCGGTCATCTTCGTGATCACTAAATCTGAAATCTGGGCTAGAATCGGATCAACGCACAGCCTGGCCGAGTCCCCAACAGAAAGTTCGGCTTTCGCAAGTGGCATACTCATGTCTTCTCGTCTCCTTTTCTTCTGAACAGAGCATGCGATTAGAGGAGGTCGATAAGGAGGGAAACGGAGAGACAGAGGAAGGAAAAGAGAACGATGAATGGGGAAAAGGGGAGGCCTTAAAAAGAACAGCATGAAATAGTGGTCTACTAACGAGGGGATTTTTATCGATTCCTTTGAGCGAATAAGGGGCAACAAAGAACTAAAAATGTAGAAAAGGACATGGCAAATGAGGATGAAGACGGAAGATGGTCAGTGCTAAAGTAAAATGATGGCCGAAATGAGACGTGAAGAGCTGAAGAATGAAAAAAAATAAAGTTTTGGATGTATGCCTTGGGGGCCCAGATGGGAGGGAAAAAAAAAACGCACACACAAAACCGACAGGACCAAATGAAATACCTTAGGAATAATGAGGAAATGGACCGCTCGTTATGACAGTTTGAAATGAATTGTTGAAATACCATTATTCTGTGCTCGATTGTGGCCCCTGTCTGCGTGCTCGCCTGACAAACACGTTCCCCCGTTTCGTCCTTTATCGTTCACGTTCCCTTATCCCCCCCCCCCCAACCTCTCCTCTCCCCCCCCCCCCCCCACCTCTCTTTTTTTAATGAGGAAATTGATGCTGAGGCAGAACTTTTCAGAGCACGGTACATTTAGTGTGTCGACGAAGCGTGATTTGACAAGCCATCTCTATGTCTTCTGTCTTCAATTTCTGCTTGTTAAAGAACCAGTTCTGGACATTCTGTAGACGTTGCTTTACGCAACCTTTAGCTTAATAGACAGAAATGGTCTTCTCTAATAACTGAGTTACTGCTTAACTGCTGTTTCTAATCCTCTTTAGGAAACGAATAATCGGATTTTGCTAAATTAAACGAGATGGTACGATTTACTTCAAACAAAACAAATTATAGGTTTGATTTTGCCCTAGCTGACTTTAAAAATAATGTTCTTACTTTTGAGAGAAATATGAAATAAATAATGATTCATATTCATTATAACGACGGGCCCTCTTTAGAGGATGTTTTTCGCATGCGTAGCAGAATCTGATTTTGAATTTTTTATTTTTCATCTCATTAGTTCCATATCTGTTCTGTGCGCATTACACGGTTTGTCAGTCAATAAAATATGGAATGTTAAGTAGCGTACAATCTTACTCAAACAAAACCTGTTTATATGCTATGGTATGGAAACTAGTAAACTGTTTCTAAGGAGATTTAAATAAAAGACCAACGAATAAACAACCCCCCCCCCCCCAAAAAAAAAGACAATAGTAGTAAGAAAAGATAAATGTGGGTATTTATAGTAAGTTTTGACTGTGTTTCCACAAGAAAGTTTGTGTTTGGGTGAGCGTGGGTAGGTGGACTCATTGCAAAAACACTATGGGGGGATTGACTTAACGTCGCAAATTTGTGTTCTATCTAGGGTAATTCTGAAACTCTGAAGTTCCAGATGGGAGAGCGGGTGTTGTTTTGTATAGCGGACAACAGTCACTGGCTATACCACAGGAATTCCGACTGTTAAACTGAGATTAAAATTAAACTGAAGAAATGAAGATAGGAAATTTAAGTTAGGAATATTCATTAATTTGTTCACGTTTGTCAGTGATATAAAAGTATTAGAATAAGAGAAGACGACAGCGACGCGAGAAAATGAATTGATATAAAAGATTCCAGTAACTTAATTTAGTTTGAACAGTTTTTGTCTGTCTTTATATGTATAGGGGAGCAGAGATTGGTGAGAAGAGGACATTGAGAAATCAACTCGGACAAATTTAGAGATTGAGAGAAAGGAAAAAGAAGAAAGACCTCCAATCGAATAAATGATGTAAGCTTGAGTGCACGGAATAAAAATTGTTAATCTGACGGTGAAAAGGGGGAGCGGGGAGGGGTGAGGATAAGTGCGTAGAGGCGAGAAAACAAGAAATATAGAAAACGTTGATGTCTTTTCAATCAGCATGTGGTCTCCTCCTGTCCAGACATATCCCTGGATTAAATATTTGATCTCCTCTTTACCATTGTCATCGAACTTTCCTTTCTATCAAACTCTCGTCTATGGAAGAACCATTTTCAGCTCCAAATTCCCTCTCTGTCAACATTATGGATTGACAAAAGCTTCTTTGGGTAATTCATTCTTTATTGTCGAGCTCAATCCTAATTATACCCGCACAAAGCTGTGAACGATGATGGGCCTATTGATTCAATTTGACCAAGATGCTTGCTTTTCCTTAAGAGAACAATCACAAAACCTCGGCCCACCAAGTCATTATAGGAAACGTCTTCAGTTTCAACTTTGCTCACACTGAGAAAGTGGTGATGTACTCACTGGAGCCCGTAAAGTGTTTGCGAAGAGTCTGCTACTTCGCAAAGTACAAACCTTTGAAGGGTTGTTATTGACTGCAGATTTTTTTTCTTCAGTTCTCTAAGAGGACATGATCGTGCCGAGAATTGCTACATGTCAAAAATCGATTTTCTTTAATGGAAGTGCAATGTGATTTATTTAGTGACCCCCTCTCTCCGCCCACCGCCCTTTTTTGTCCCAATTTAAGTATCTTTTTTTTTTCTAAAGAGGAATTGTCGTTCTAATGCTATCTAGTTTTTCTGTTCTTGCCGTTACTTGGTACTCATTCTCAGATAAGAATACTTAGAAATGATGACTTTACCACCTCACAAAGGCGTCCATTAAAATACCTAACAGCCCGAAGTGAAAATCCTTTGCAAGTTGGTGAGGCTAAAAAACTACCTCTGCTGTGTTTGCATGAATGATCCTAAAAATACTTGCAACAGCTGATGTATTTTCTCTCCTTTTTTCGCGCACCTCTCTCTAAGAAAACAGATTCAAGGCAAGGAATTAAACAAATAAAACATGATTGTAAAACTGAGAATATTTTGCTGCATAGGCATCGCTGAGTACTTTCTACACCACTGCCTTCAACATAGCGTCATGAGTCAGGCTATATCGGCAACTCTAGTAGGCCTACTCTTTTTTTTTTTCATCACCTTTATGCTTTGACTGAAGGGACAATTGCCTGTGCAGTATTCCTTATGTTTAAAAGTGCTTCTTTTGGATGCAAGAGGTCCAGACCTTCTAGAGGCTTGGTCAGCCTAAAATCTAAGATATTCCTCGCCATGTTTTTAGAGCTCACTTATTTGGGAGGCGAAAGAGGGGTGGGGGGCAGTCCTGTCAAGAATATAATATAGCCTAATTATGTTTTTAAAAAAAAGGACGTGAAGCCCCAAGAATAAGTTCTGAACTTGGAATGGTCTCCAGAATATGGACATCCATCATGAAAACCCAAGCATAGACAGAATAATGACTGCCTTTTCCTTTTCCTGCAATATGAAAACAAATTATCTGTTGGCGGATATTGAACATAGCTAGGCTTCCTGTGGTGTTAATGAGAACATTTTGCTGACGGGGTCGCAATGAACCAAAACTGCACTGTGAGGTCGCCGAATTTTGTGATTTCATCATTGGCACTGTGCACTTGTTGTCCCTGGCCCTACAACCATTATCTCGTTGTCTGGACAGAAATAATTTATTGTGCATGGCTTCCTACAGCAATCCAAGACAACAAAATTGTAGACCATTTTCTCCTCCAAATTTATTCCTGTTGTCCCACTGTTAGATATGATTGTGTATACAGTACTTGAAAAAAAGGATCGCAGTAAAAATAATAACTTACATGGCTCCCGAGAGGAAGACCTTAATATTACCCAAAAAAATTAGTGGAGGATTCTTTCCTCTTATTACTGACAAACACGGATCTGAATCTGTATGGATATCATGATTGTGCAAAATGCGAGGCTTTCTGGATGCTTGACTTCTTTCGTTGTTGCCAATTCAACTTCGATGTCTTTGTTTTGCCCCCTGTGTTATGTCATGTTTGTTGTGAGAAAAATAATGATTTGATTATGATGAAACATTCGAGAAAAGACTTACTCAAAGAAACGGCAAAAAAGCAAGTACAAATAGGACTGGCAACCCGATTGTTTTAGAATCATTACAAATGCCAAAATCTTACAAACTACCTCTAGAATAATTATTTTATTATAATTTGGTATTACTGCCATAGGATCCACATCCATAATTATTAATGATCGTTTTAGTTTTCTTTAAGCCTGCACATCCTAAACGAGAAAGAGAAAGAATAGAAGCGCACATGTGACACTGACATGACTGAAGTAATATTACAAAGAAATGCTTGCATACCTTATAATGTATACAGTGCTAGTGCTAGTATAGACTACGAAAACTTTTCAGTCACAGCTGATGCTGATAATTATGCTTCGGCTATGGCGCCAAAATCCAGATTATGTGAACTGTATGCAAGGCTGTGGTGCTATTTTGAATAAAAGCAAGTTTTAGGATCACAGAAGCGCAAGTTGTGAAGAATCGAGTGAAACTAACACATTGTCAATTTTTTTTTCAAAATACCTTTGGGTATTTCACGTCCGATATTCGATTATCGTGAAGACACAATTATTAGCTTAATGTATTATTATAGGCTATAATATTGTTCTAGATTATCTGTTCCCTTGAGATTCTCGGAATATTCTGTAAGAGACCTGTAACATTTTCTTTTCTTCCTTTAAAATTAATAAAGTGAGAACTCAACATGCCCGTGACATCAAAGGAAATAAACCAGTGGTTTTTATATTAGCATTAGCATTTTGTTGAGACAAAATACATTTAAATAGCGTTAAATTGCGTCACATAAAATGTCCTTGTGAAATAATATTGAGAAATTATTGAGCATAACTGTCCATCAAGACTTATAATTATGTAAAACCGGCTATTAGTCCACTGGACCATCATTGTAGGTTATGTGCGTATCTGTGTAAAGCGCCAGTTTGCGGTAGACAAGAGAGAGAGAGGGGGGGAAATGCACGAGCATTTGCTGGATAGTCTACTGGCTCTCAGGCTGTGGACTTATTGGTAAGAATTTCCATCTTGATTAGCACCACCCTGGATCACTAGTATGACACTAATTTCTTCTGTGACTAAGTTCGTGTATCTCGACTGATCTTCTTGATGTGATCTGTATTCCATGAGGGTCAATTCAGGAGCCTATATACATTCTGGACTTGCGGCTTGCATGTATAATTATTATTATGCATGTTTTACACACGTCTTCCACTTTGAACAGTTTTAGATGGGTAACAAAAACGCTTGTGGCACACTGAGACACAGCAACCCGTGTTAATCATTTCAATATTTGTGGGGCAAATAATAATAGAAGAAATAAAACCTTTGGAAGAGCGAGAATGCAGGCCAGACTTCAGAGAAAGAGAGAATCTGGAAAGTGAATCTGGGTACTATCTTGCAGTTATTTGGGACATAGTAGCATTTTAACCTCAGCATTTGGACACTCTTGTGCCACCCATCAAAGCGGTGACAACGCTCATCGTTTCTTACCACTCATTTTATCAAAGGTTGGGTGCTCACAGCCATGAGATCACCCGAAGAAAGCAGCAAGTTTGGTCTATTTAATTTTTTTCTGCTCGCTCCTTATCCAGCTGAGAAGAGGTGACCTTCCGTGTGATCGTGATGTGGACAGACTCCACAGACCAGGTTGTTCGGCCTGTGAAATTGTCAGGCATCGTATGTCACCTTACGACTAACGGAATGAGGTCATGTTTTTCAAAAGTCCGGCACGAGTGCCATTTCAAGCCATCTTGTTTGTCTCCCCTGAAGCTTCTAATGTGACGCTACTTCCTCTTGTCGCCAGAGTGAGACCCGCCAGGCACATTATCCCACAATGAACGACATTTAACCAGCAGCAAGTGAGTGGTCAGTCTGAACCTCAACAAGTGTAGAAATGTCGAAGAGATTGCTCATCTAAGTGGCTCTGTTTAACTGCAGACATGCTTAACCGAACTTTTGCTTTTCATTTTCCGAGCAGATATTGGAAAGTGGTGTTTAAACTCTTGAGAACCTATTCTTACGATACGCCCATATAAAAAGTGTGTTCGGACCATTTTTTAGTGAAACGGTCATTTTTGCTAGGTAGCTTTAGAGTTTATATAATGGAGGTGGATGATACTTTTTGCTGAAATCAATCTGCACACGGACGTTCCCTTTACGGAAGTTCCCTTTTCCGGAGGCACCTATACCAACCAAAATGTGCTGTTCCTTTGGCCTTAAAATAAAATTAATGGTACCTTTTGTCTTTACCGTTTATAGAACAGGCGATTTACTAAGTAGTAAAAATGATAATAATAATAATAATAATAATAATAATAATAATAATAATAATAATAATAATAATAATAATAATAATAATAATAATAATAATAATAATAATAATAATAACCATGACAGTAATAAGCAGAAGGGAAATTTTACTCAAAAAAGAACAAGCTACGAAGGGGAACAGATTTGTAATGCATTCCCTCCTCCTTGCAGAAATAACCCCTCAGATCTCTCTTTATTTCTAAGCAGTCTCTAGAATTCCCTAGCACGTAAAAAACCCACTTATTCTCCATGACAATGGCACACTGGCCCCACCTATTTCTCATCCTGACACCTCAAGATATTATGACCTGATTGAATACTGCACATCTTTTTAATAAAAGTCCCCAGATTTCACAGTGTTAGCCTCTTACTGACAACAACGAAACTGAAGGAAAAATGATGGTTTATGTAATTGATCACAAATATAAAATGAAAAACTCACGTACCGATCTCCTCGAAAGTTTTAGCCTCAAGCTGTTCCAGACTGGTGTTCCTTTTAAACGGCCTTGCCATTTAAGCGCCTATCTCCCAATTTAGATGCCATCATGTTTCTTGTCACATGTGAAGTTGGGTCAGTAATTGTTTATTTGTAAACTTGATGGATGTGCTTGTACTCCACTTTAATTTTGTATGGTTTATACACAAGTCTCTGGCCCAGGTAACCCCCATAGGCTGACATTCAAATCTGACTTGGTAACTGGCGATGGGTAAATAAATAGAAGGACAGATATTGATGTGCTCTTTGACACCTACAGATCGATAGACTGATCGACCAGATCGATCCATTAATAGCCCAATCACTCAGTCATTCCCTAACCTTGGCATAAGAAATAGATTAGGCATCTCTAATGGGGTCCCATGTCCTTCCACAAGAAGTACACGATCCGTTACTCTTTTCAGTGTGTTGGTTCCTGCTTACATCATGGTTTGCCAATCAATGTTTTCGTTAAAATCAACACTACCATCGTTACTGTCATCATTTCTCCATTATTTTCATCGTCACTTACTATAGTCTTTTTCTGATCTGTATTCAGGATGATATGTCAGGCCCATTTCTTAGTAAAGCTCTCGAGCAAGTATGTTTGTATCTGTAGGGGTATTAATCACAAGGTGTCAAGCTACGCAACCCACTCACTGACATGTGCTCGTGTTCTCGAGTGAAATATGCACCCCAGATTTTCCTTTTTATTTCTAGCATTTGTTGTTGTTGTTGTAGCGCTATTAGTATCTTTGTGACTACTCCGCATATTCAGATTAAAAGACCGAAAGAAATGACACTCTATACAGACGGAATAAAGGGGAGAGAGACAGATAGAGAAGGGAGAGAGAGTAAGAGAGAGAAGGAGGGGAAGGGAGGGGGAGAGAGAGAGAGAGAGAGAGAGAGAGAGAGAGAGAGAGTTGTATTTCAGTGGGTATATATGTTTGCATGCTTACATATTATATGAGCGTGTGTGTATTCCCAAGAATGGACAGCCCAACTCTGTCTACCATTATAACAAACAATTAAAATATTATCTGTAAGGATCAGTTACAGGCGATGAGGATTCCCGTCTCCACAATGACATAATGACATAGATTTCAGCCAAGCACGTTATTTTATCATCTTTACACGTCTTGAAAATTTCCTCAGAGAAAATGTAGCGGTGAGATCATTTAACATTCACAATTTATTTTACTGACGCCATCAGATAATTGACATTCCTGTAGAGAGAAACAGAGGTGTGAACCTGGCATCCAAGTGCACATGTTATTTCCCATCTGTAATACCTTTAAGAGAAAGACAACACACGAGAAAAAAATATCAATCGCGTTTTGCAATCGATCTCCCGCCCCCATACCCAAAAGAATCAATAGATTGAATCAGTCCGAGGCGATAGCCCAATAAATTGGTGTCGATTCCAGTTACGGTAGAAGCGGATTTGGGTGACATTATTCGTCTAGACTTTTATGACAAATGACTCTCTCTAAAGGTCAAGTCTCTTAACGTAATGTGTTTTTAAATTGCCCTTTGGCACGGAAGAAGTGGTCTCGGGGACCCAGCACTGAAAAATATTATGCCCGCTTTTAAATGGTCATTTTCGGCGATTTGCTGACGGCCGAACTGATGAGAAACCATATTACTTTTTTATTATTATTATTTAATATTTGAGAAGATAGAGGGGTGTGTCTATCTCTCTATCCCCATCCCACCCGTCCGTTTATCTAGCAAACAATAAATACAATTGGAAACTGTGTAAGCTTTAGTATATTAGACAGACCAAATTCGTAGTCCATAAATGGCATTAATATAATAAACCCACTTGAATCACAGAAAAGAGCAACGTATTCTACTGTTCCCTGGGGGAGGCTCTGTTGGTCACATTTCTTTTCTAAACTCCGGGCATCTCTGTCTTCCTGATAAGTTATTTACGTCCAGTCTTTTTCCCAGCTCAACCTTGGGTATTTGCCAGCAAGCATGTGAAACCCAGGAAGAACCAATCTGCAAGACGGCTGTGGCCTGTCTCCGGCGTCAGTCTTGAGTCTGCGTGGATTACATACACACTGATTAAAGGTACATTTCCAGAAGCTCTTGTCGATGATATCACAAATCACATAATTATCAAGTAATCAGAGTCGTAATTATATTAATGGTGACCTACAGAACCGGCCCCATGTGAGATTTATGCACGTTTCTTGAAATGAAGAGACAAAATACATCATATTAACATCCTCCTGGAAAACATAGATAGATGGTATTTCTAGGTCATTGGAGGGAATGCGCTGTAACGCTCTAGCTGTCGGGAACAGTTATTAAGGAATCCCTAATCTGCCCACATATTATCCAACATAATACCTGTCCGGCTGATCAAGAAAATGGGCATTAATCATTGAAACGTATTACCTTTAGATTAGACTTCCATTTTTATTTCAGGAAGACAGCTGTAGTCTGATCTGAACTTTGAGTTGGCATTTCTGGGATGAGTGTAGCGCATGCATGCACCACTGTACTAACATTCGCAAGCTGCGGGTGAGCTAGAAGTGACAAACGTTTGTAGTAGTCTGTTACGGTGTTACCATCCAATTACCAGAGGTGTGGCAAATTTTGACTCTTTGGAAGTAAAGAGGATGGGGAGGGGGGAAAGGACAGCTCATGCCAGACAAAGGTTTAACTACGTAAATATACTCATCTTTATACTACATTGATTTAATATTCTGTTGATATTTCATAAATATTTCATATCCTAAATTTTTTATTGTTCGATTTTTTTATGTGTTCAATTTTCCATTTTTCTTTCCTGTTGTTGTTGTTGGTTGTTTTTGTTTTTCCTTGAGAAGGGTCTTAACCGAAATATTGGCATTTTCTGTCTTTCCTTTTTCTTTGCATTTCTTTGTATCGTCTGGGTATTATTTCTTACGCTACATACAGTTTTCTCTTTTCGCCAATTTTTTGACTTTGCATTTTATAGCATAAATGAGAGGGATCTTATTACTGTTTCAATGTCACCCCAGTTTACCCCTTCAAAGTTATACGTTCTCCCTATTTTGCTGGCAAAAGCCTAACGGGAAACACTCTGCCAACTTCGAATGTTTTCTTCCCAGGAAAGCCAAATCCTACTCTCCGATAAGACCAATAGCCTACTCGTTTCTCACGCACCACAACCAATAATAAAACACAGAGCTATGGAAAACGCAAACTGACTGTAAGGAGCCCATTGCCTCCTAAATATTCCCCCATAGGTCATCGATTTTCTATAAATAAACACTTTCATAACCGGGCAATCCGATTATCATGGTATTTTTTCATCAAATTATTAGCAACCTAGAGCTATATTTATCTACTATTTCGTGAAGGTATCGACTCCGATAAGAAGGAGCGCTATGTATTGATGTGTTTTCGTTTATTTTAGCCTCTGGGTCGACTTTTGACGTCTCTTAGTAAGAGATAAGGATATTGTACGCAGTTTGCTCTGGTTGTGTCTAGTACACGGGGATGTGGGGAAATATTAGATCAGCTTTTCTCTTCAGTCCAATGGTTACGTACTTTGGACTTGGGAAGTTCACGGTCTGTTTTGTTACGCTTAATTGGAGTTAGCCAATCCTGCTCAATCGTTACGTTTATTATCCTTGACCAAATGAATGTGTCTTCAACATCATGCTATAAAAGAAAGTAAGGCTTTCAATGTAATCATGAAAAGTTTTTAATCTCTGAGCCTTAAATTCTACAAAATATCATATTATGCACAGAAAAACGTAAAGGTGTAAGCTATGTGGGCATATTTTAAAAGGTCTTGAAGTTCGGTACATTTTTAATTTATTATATATTCCAGTAACTTGCAACCTTTGGCATGAGTAACTGACCAAACTATACACTCTTCAGGCCTTAAATTTGGCAGGAAGGTGACAACTGAGATAAGGAAGATGATGGCTATAATTAAAAGTTGTTTACTTCAAGCATGCATTTAAAAAAAATAACACTGTTTATTGCTATGTAACATCTGTATTTTTTGCATGTTTGTTTCGTAATACTAATATATTATAGTACCGTGCATGTCATAAAAAGTAACCGTATCAAGCGTTCAGTTTGGTGCGTAGTGTTCTGGTGCGCATGAGTTCTGAAGCAAGACTGTAGTTTATTACTTTTATTATATGAGAGGGGGGGGGGGGGCACATGATCGTTTCTTCCGGGCAATGCCCGGTAGGTCATCTAGTTTTTGATAATTCAATACGTTGATTTTGAGCCAAAATGGAGTTGAACAGAACAAAATTTTAATGTTCCCACATTTTGAGCCGGAAAAAAAGCACATTTTCTTCGAGAAGAATTAAAAAGTATAACAGGAAATTTTGTTCTGCGCCTAAATTTACAACTTGGCGATCGAAATTCAACTTTAAAAATCATACCTGTGTTTTCCCAAAGCCAGCAGGCAAACTAATACTATTAAAAGTGGCAAAACACGAAATTTGTATCGTTTGAAAATATAATCATACTGATAGACTTAGTTTGTCAAATATGGATACATTCTTCAGAAGGAAAATAAAGGTAGTTATCTGAAGCTTGTTATCCATAAAGGATGGTAATGTCATCAAAAATATGATTATGCAGTTGAACAAAGACTGTGTGGTAAAAGGTCTATCTTCAGGTGCTTGTTGTTTTAGAATGAATAATGCACACACTCTGGCATAGATACGTTGCAAAAATATAAACACGTACACATTCTACAATACTTGCAAAATTATTAATGATTAGATTATACTGGTAAACAAAATACACACACACACAGAGAAACATGTTGCTGGCCGGAAAATCGGGAGATTTCACTACATTTATTAAGATGTAGAGTGTCAGCTAATAGAGATAATAAAAACACGAAGCACTCTGGTATAGTAAACAACACATTAAGGAGAAAGGGCTAGTTAAAAGGCCTACCTGACAAGCGAATGAATAAACGATCGAAGTGGTTATTTTCAAGGTATGCCTAGGAACTAACGCCAGCGTTATTTTCAAGACATGTTTCATTGACCAGTCAGAAGCTGTTTCAGTATAAGGTAGGAGACGTTTATGCATCCTATTCCGATTTTATATCAAAGTTGGAAAAATATAAATCTGAAACCTGGAGTTAGTTTCAAGGTATGCCTTGTAAATAATGGCTTGCTTGACTAATCAGGCGAAAAGGGGCTGGGGTGGCCACTGACGATCGACGTACACACAAGTAAGTATGCCTTGAAAATAACGCTGGAGTTAGTTTCAAGGTATGCCTTGTAAATAACGGTTTGCATAAACGATAGACAAAAGCAGAAGACAAGACAAATTAATAGGAAAAACAGACCAACAGCCTGGGAAATCACTCCATTTTCACTATTCCTGTAACAAGATACTCGTACAAACAGGAAAGAAAAAGGAAACATTCGCGTCTACAGCACTTACAGCGAACAACTTGACCTGAATCAGAACAACAGCCCATGTTTCCGGGGGGAAATTGTATTTTAAGACACGAAACAAGAAACTGGAAAATATTCATGAGAATAAGTTTCCATTTCGTTGGAATCATTTTCCGCCAGCGGCGAAATTTGTATCCGTTTTGGTCATGTGTTGATTGAGTTTGTAAGGAAAAGCTAAAGTTTACAGTTGCACTCTTCAGAAATGTCACAATATCAAATATTGATGACAACCTTTCAGAGTCTGATTCCTGACGAATAATTAAACTCACCAAGGAAATGCTGTGCTGTTTTCATAGCGGAAAGAGGAAATGCCAAGATAATAACACGTACCCAAATACCTTTACAAACAGACGGGATTTCCCATAATTATTGATGCTATTTTCATTACCGTCGTTATTATTGGTGCTGCCGTTGCTGAAGTTGCTATTATTTACTGCTATTGGTTACCACTTACAGAAAGAATGACAAAAGTGAATTCTGGGACGCTATCTATTTTATGTAATTCACAAGTTCTCCACCTTAACGCTGAAGGCTTTTTTTATCAGGTCAACTACAGTCACCAAATTTTGCATGTGGGTTTCAAATACCGTGGAGGGTGCATCCCGAGACACAGGGTACCGAGACGAATCAGTTTGTCATTTTTCCATCCGTCGACTTGCTCACGTATCATCAATGTCAACAATGCAACAATTCGCACCACATCTCTTCATAATCGGACAGGGTGGTCTAGAGGCAAGGTGCTCGCCTCTAATGCCGCGAGTACTGTGTCCAAATCCCGCTCGGTGCAGGCATGTTGGAATTTTGGAATTTTTCTCATATTTTCTTGTCCCTAATCCTATGGTAGGTAGGATCGAGACCTAGTCTTCTCAGATAAGGACGAAAATTTTGGAGGACCCGTGTGCACGTTGCGCACGTTAAAGATACCTTGGCAGTTGGAAATTGTGAAGAGCAGAGTCGCTGCCAGGGCAAAAATTCTTTTAAAAAAACACTTATCCCCACCACAACAACAAACAAAAAAAAACAAGAAAAAAAGAGGTGTAAATGCCAAGACCAGCGAATCTCCTAAAATAAAAACCTAAACACCTCTTCATATTAAGAAGAAGGTAAAAGAACAGTACTCGCCGTATTTATATTCGCGCAATTTGTGGACATATGGTGGAAGAAGGGATCGTTCCTCTAGGTATTCTGTATCTCGGGTGCACCGAAGTTTGGAGTTTTTAATTGGTTTTGTTTTAATCTTTTTTTTTTTTAGTTTCCTTTGTGTCGCTGAGTTATCGTTAAAGGTCGCTTTTTCTCACGAGCGCACTGTCATTACCAGTGACATGAACACTTTCTGTCCTATACAGGTCACTGTCGACTGATTTAAACTATTCGGCATACTCGCGGCTAAAATTAGAACACAGGAATACCCTGCTGCTTGCTTTGGGAATTACTTTGGTTTGCCGAGATAAATGTAGAGAGGGTAGAAAGTGACAGGCGGGGCAGTGGTTGGGAGATCGGCGCGGAGCGCGGCATTTAAGTAAATGCAGTCCATCGTGTCACAGATTAAACCATAGGTGATACGCAAGAATGACAAAAATGAGTCCACAGCGAGGCTCTTTGGCTTAGATAATTCTTTGGTTACACTAAAACTGGCCTTTCGGTTACATATTATGAGTTTCTTCCTTAAGGAGACAGAGCGAATGCGAGCTGGACAAAATGTCATGGTTTTATAAATGGCTGGTAATTAAAGAATAAAGACCCAGATCATTCATTTGGAGGAATGGTCTTGTTTTGGACCTTCACTTTCTCGTAATCCAATGGGGCAGAAGCACGCCCAGGTGACGAATCTTGGGAGGAGGGGGGGGGGGGTTCTGGCGTTCTTTTAAGTGATGGGTGGGGGGAGGACAGTTTAGTTCTAGTCGGGTTTGAAAGAGTGCTCACTGGTGATCACACTGAAAATAGTTCGAATGGAGACAGGTATAAGATTTTATATTTGTCGACTCAAGGAAAGGGCAGATAAAAAACAATAAAGGGCCACTTTCGCTTGCTCAGTAATACTCCACTGAAGTGAATATTAATTATAATGCTGCCAGATGGCAGTTGCACGTTTCAGTAAAAACCGAACTGGCAAGTGATTTGTTGAATACAGTCACTCCAATCAGCCAAAGACGAGCCAAGTTTCTTTTTCATCGCTTACCGAATATCGACATGCTTTAAAGTGAGGAATCACTACAGAAGCTAGTCTCACAGAAACACTGTGGCTGTCTGTAAGCTGGAGAAAACAACCCTGGGAATATTTGGTCGAATAAACCAATCAGGATCAAGGCCGCTTTTGATGTGACAGAACAAACGGAGGCCAAGGTACCCGTAATATGATTTGGGAGGGTCGGCAGCGGTCATTCGCTCAGCATGAGTGTTAACGGCATACAATCTGACTAGATTTCACGGCAACATGACTTTTTCATCAGCTAAACTGGCAGGAGTCGCCGATTTCCCTCATGGCCTCTAGTTTCTTCGTTTCTCTTCATGTGTTTGGTCAGATCCCACACTTGAGATGGGGGTTAATATCATCCCCTTTGCTCCGTCTATGGATCTCTGTGTGAGTTGAGGGGGAAATGGTCGTAAAATCCCACCGTTTCTCTAAATTGAATTAATCGGTACGCTCAAAAACACTGGCCAACCTCTCCCGTGTGATTTACTGGAGCCTGTATAGGTCGGACCTCTTTCTGGAGAGGTCCAAAGGAAGGAACTATTAATCTGGAAAGTCTTACGGACCGATAAGAAAATTTCACGAGGTGGTCAGAACGCCTTTCCTCGGTACTTTTATGGTATTACTTGTGATTAACTTTCACGCCAAGAAAGTCCGAGCCTTGCGTAGCATCTCATTCCATTTCACGGCGTCCTTTTAGTCACACTTTCTTGCGGTGTGCCAGTGATGGGCAATTTCCTAATCCATGATTCATATTCGAGTCGGAAATCTGGAAGCAAGGTACAAATAAAAAAAAAAGGAAAACCCGGAATATCAACTGGACGGCAACCTGATCTAGAAGACATTGGTAAATTCTGAGACAACTTGACTGAATGTAAAAGAAAAGAGTAGGGTGAAGATGTGGTTAACGACATAATTCGAAGACATAATTCCATTTCATTTGAAGTTCTTATATTTTATTTCGGCGACGACACTCTGCATTAATGTCGTACAATAAAATAATGTAATGTACTAACTCATTACGGTACCAAGTTATATAGATGATGTGTTCCTATTACAATAAAAAAAAAAAGGTAAGGCTACATAAGAAATCGAATTGGAGACTCGATTACGTGAATTCCATTTTCCGAATCCAGATTCATTGGTTGCTAGCCTGAGGTAGAAAAGATAAATCGCCAAGGGTCTTCACAGAAGTGTTTCAAGATAAGGTCAGCTGGAGAAAAAAGAAACGCTAGACAAAGGGAAGACAATGCCTGATATGTCCATCCGTTCTAGAGCCCTGAAAGAACCAGAGTGACATCAGGGAAAGATACATTTTCTTAGATTAAAAAAGAAAGGTCTATGAGAAGGTCTCGACGAAAGGGGAACGAAGGACAGGGGCTCGGGAGATCATGGTAAGAAAGCTGTTGGATCAATACGAAGTGACGGATAATAAAAAGTAGGAAAGGATTGGGCCTGGGTACAGTTAAAAATCGACCCCAGCGCAGGCATTTATCCTATTACTTCCGAGAAGACCGCCCTGGTCTCAGATACTGTCAGCGAAAGTGAGAAAATTGAGGCCAAGAGGATGGATGATAAGAAAAGGGCAATCCATCCTACACTTTGATCACCTAATGCCACTGATGAAGCATTCCTTTTATCGCATTCAATATCTCTAATTCAATCAGTCTGTGTTGGAGAAGAGCAGGGCAAACGTACGTAGTGAAAGTGTTTTAGTGTCAATGCTTGGGTTACAGGATTTTTGTTCTTTGTGCTTTCCGTTATTAAAGTCCTTGTGATAGACATCAAGAATTGTTGTTATTCTTTATAACATCTGATCATTGACCTGTTATGGGCTGGCTGTCGTCGATTGGGTGATGTTTGGGTTTTCATCAATGTTTTTATCTATTTCTATTTTATAAAGGGATAAACCTTCTCCAGTGGTTGCAGATTGCTAGGAAAGTCTATATTTAAGACATTTTAATATAGTACCATGGGTGGATATTTTAGAAGTCATTAGTTTATTTTATTATCCGAAAACAAGGATTAAAGAAAATCAGAAGTAGCCGAGAAATTTCGGAGAGTAAGGGAGAATGAGAGAAAAAGACTAAGGGAAGGAAAACTGTTTTACGAAGAGGGCATCGAAAAAATGTATCAAAGGTTAACAGAATAAAGAGAAACGTTACCAAAAGAAAGAAATTACCAAAGGAAAACGACGATTCACACAGAACTGAAAAAGACGTTTCTGTCAAGGGAAGGAGAGAAGTAGTGATGTAAGGAGGAGAGGGAAAGGGGTGGGCGAGGAGGATAAAGTGGCGTAGTGTGTGACTAATTGTCAAGAACTAAGGGGGCTGGGGGTAGGGGGGGGGGAGAGAATCTGTAGCAGGAACTACAGGGACTGAATCAGTATCACCTATACGATGAGATGCCCAAATCTGATTAACTATACATTTCCATGGACCGGAGTGTTTATACAAGCAGGATGCCTACACATTTTGACTGGTTCTAGAGAACACTTTGCAGGGGCCGAGTGATCTGTGGAGTTTCTGATAATTAGCTTTCACAATTAGTCCCAGGACAGAATGTGTTTCTGTAGCCCTCTTGGTACTTTGCCAGCGCTGTAAGAGCGCCAGGCGTCTGACAGAACATTATCTGTCCTACAATGTGGGGCGCCTACAGTTTTATTACTGCTCACTGAAATAACTATAGGATGTCTCATGACAGTGATTAAATGGTTAAATTAATGACCGTATCAAGCATCTATAATGGATACGATTTTACAGTTTACGATTTAGATTAACGTATGTAAGGTACGTGCAGCGTTGATGCGCTGATGACAAAGTTAACATACTTTTCACGGTACAAATTAAAGAAAGGGTTATCGTGATTTGTCATTTCAGTCTTGGCACTTGACAGGTGTCTGCAGAAAGCATATTCTTTCATTCACTCTTTTAAAGATTAAACATTTCTACAACTGAGTTATTAGTTAGCCGTTTCTGGTGCTAGCGTAAATTTTGAATACAGTACTAATTATTTGCTCAGACGAACAATTATAATTTTATAGTCCCAGTTATTATTATCATGCTCAATATCACTGTGGTATTTGTATTCGGATCTGTTGTCTAAATATTTTACTGAATGCCAGCGTTTCCAAGCCCCAGGACCAGAGCACCAGAACTGTCTATTGAAAATATAATCAGATAATTATTATGCTATGTTTTCCTCCTTTGAAATATCAAAATGTATAAAAAATATTCTCCATTCTCTCGGTATCCATGACTAAATACAGATTAAGGATCAGTCTGACATTTCCATCCTCCCGAGGTGCAGCTGTATAACATAATGTGTACGTTATAAAAAAAATAAAGCAAAAAGATTGGGGAGGGAGGGGTGAGAGAATATTGTTTTGTAATTGTTTTTGAGTAAACAAATATGGTGGGTCATTCCGTCCCTGTAACATCATCTGTCAAAACAGGAAAGTCTAATTAAATGTCTGACTAATTTTAATGGACGTCTGGTTTACTCACTAATCATATTTGTGCTCTCTCAGTTTTCCCTGTTGAGAAAAAAATTACGCATCTCATGTTTACCGTGTGTAAATTAATGATGTAAATTGAATTTACCACATTGTCTCTGTCTGTCTACATACATTGCTCTGTGTCATTAGACATTAGCTGCTCTTGGTTAAAATATAGGATAATTGTAATCTTTTGATGCCATTTGTAAAAAAGGGAGGATAATTGAATTCCATACAGCTTGAATGTGTTCAAACGAGTATGATCGTTTGAGTCTTAATGATATCGGGCATCATGTGGGAGAAAATTCAAAGTGGTTGTGAAATTGCCTATTACGACACAGTGACAAGCGAAACCCAGCTACTTTTGCCGTGGTTAAATTTCTCAGTGAATAGTTTGAAAATGATGGTATTTCTTCAAATTTTCTCGGAAAATGACATCAAAAGAGGGGGGGGGGGGAGACTATTTAGAAGTCATTATGTCATATTGGCCCCAGATAGTCAATTTTTCAAAATGATAAAAAGTAAAACAAAATATTGTGTATTCAGGAATGAATTATTTTGGTTAGTGAACCAGTTAAATAAAAAAAATTCACATGGCTTACAAACAGTTTTTCTGTGGTTTTTATAATATTTCGTCAATAATGTATGTCCGTTTTAAATATCTATGCTTTGAAAATTTACTGCAGGCTTTTTTTTTTTTTTGTAGATGTGTATTTTGCGCACAGACCATTAAAAATTCTCGGATTGTTCCTTGAATTGCTATGAGAAAACTATATAGTTATTATTTAGAGGAGGAGAAATTAATTCGAAACGTAACTTGATAAATGACACTGGGAGATAGCCCCGGCAGAGCGCCCTACACGTGGTAAGAGAAAAAGAAAAACAGCAACGTGTAAACAAACAGCTTTCTGAATGAAAAATATTTCGCAGTTAATCAATATCTGTGGCTTTTATACAAACTTTCAACCTCTTGGCGTGAAATGAATCTTAAGTTACAGGAGATTAAAACCTGCTGACACTAATTACCCGCCTCACTCAACTATTGATAAATGGCACTTGTTTCCATGGCAACCAACGTTTCAATTTTTTAAGGGATATTTTTTGCTCTTTCATTCCTGATTATTGTTTTTGTTGTGGTGTTAGTTCTGACAGTGTTTTGACATTTTTTTTTCCTAGAAGGAAAAAATCTTTGTTTCGTTGGTTTTCAGGGCGTTTTTTGGGTAGACAGCTGTTTACGTTTCGGATTGGTCATAAAGAAAAAATGAATAGTGTAAAAGTACAAGAACGATTTCATCCCGAAGCAGCATAATCCCGACTAATTACATCTCTGTTATTTTTTCTTGAGAAGGGCATATGTTTATAATACTGATGAAAAGGGCAGGCTTTACCTACAGATCATATAAACAATTACTTAAGTCTCAATACCAATTTACAAGGACAAGACACAATTCAATAAGTTCGTTCTATAAACCTTTAGACACCTATCCCTGCCACCCAAGCGCCCTATAGTTCGTCTCTGATGATGGCTGTCTCTGATCAATGTATAAATGAGCTCTCTCTAACTGTTTACGCAAAGGAAGTAAACCCTAGTAACAGTAATTAAAGAAAACAAAACGTTTACCTCATGTTTGCTTCCCTGCTTTTTTAAAAACCTCCTCACACCAATCGTATTACAAAATTTCTCGCACTGTCAGTCCGGACAGACACGAATAACCAAAAACATTAAGCTTTTTTTTAAACAAGTACCGATAATAGATTTTTTTTTAAATGTACAAATCCATTCCAGTGCCCTGATAAGTAGTACAGGAATTCATTAAAAAATGTTCATCATTTACATCCTCAGTTTTACTATTTCTTTGACATTCATTAAAATCTATCTGATATTCCAGTAAACTCATTGACTTTGTTTTCGCAAGGTAAATGTGCTGAATCACATTGATAAGCGTTTTCCAGTTAACGAAGATTTTTTCTGGCACGCACAGTGTTTTCTGCAAAAAACGGACCCAGAGAAAAAAAAAAAATCTGTTCGTTTTGCCCTAAGCCCTTCCAATCCTCTTTTAAAAAGCGGATCTTTTCAAAGACGTACTGTGACATCTGGGATATTCAAATACCCTAATGTTTCCTTATGGTATCAGCAAAGAGATATTGATGAGTCTCCTCGTAATGCAAGAGCCAATATCCTAATGACAGACGGAAGCTTTCACTGAAAATCTCTATAGGAGAGGTCATTTGTGAGAGGTTAAGAACATTATTTTCCAATGCCACTCCTTTTTCAACTCGGTGCCGGAAAACTCTATGAAGGCGTATTAGCCAAGCATTTTTTGTTCCTTTCTCCCTTGATTTAGTTGTTTGTTGCTGTTGGTTTTTTGTTTCGGGGGCCGGAGGTGGGAAGTTTAAGATAGATTCATGAATCTAGCTGCCTCCTGTTTATCTTGTCTTGGCGACGGTTTGTTAATCTGTCTTTCTGCCTGTCTGTTTCCACCGAAGCTTCCCCGGCGACATCTGTCCTTTCTATAAGCAAGAACGCAGTCTCTCCTGAACGACTGGTACGAGCTTGGATTGCAAACATATGGGGCTTTTATCAGCTGTCACTTTGAACGCAACATCGACAGTGAAGTCTCGTTTTTCAGGCATTACGAGAAATCAAAGCTGTGGGTCATTGGGCTTAGCTAGGAATTCCAGAGGCTCTACAAATGGACCACGGGCATTATTCTGATGTGGGAAACGCCATGCGCCAAGACATTTCTAAAGACAGGAGTTCAAGAGAATGACTTGGGTAGAAGTAGAAGCTTTAACGGGTGGGAGTGCAGGGCAGCCGCCTACTCTCCTTATTTGTCAGTTAATTTGATTGGAAGAACGAGCGCGTTCATCGTCGAAGAAATTATTCGATTGGGTGAGAGCAACGGTTTATCTTGCGCCTGATTACTTTCAACTACTCCGGCTGGAAGGTGACCTCCTGAGGATATATTCTATTATGTTATTAGATTTATCTCTCATGCGAATGCTGTGGTCAATCTCAATGACGAAGCGTGCGCTGCACCCCAAATTCTCCTCGTGAGCCCAAACATGGTTTGTTTACCGGCTTTGCTCATCCGCGGTGAATCCCTCGGGGTAAATGATGTCCAAATTAAAACGAGGCCGGTACGATGGGGTTTTCCCTCCAGAACTGATTTGAAATGATTGTCCATGGGTGACTGAAGTTATTTAAAGACTTTGACAGGGGCTTTTTGGATGATGTATTCACTGCTTTTTCTATACAGGGCAGCTAAGAGGGAAGGGAGAGTTCCTTAGAAGAATAGTAAAAAAATTTTAAAAATCCAGGTTTACGTTCTGATCAAGACAGTCACAAACGGGCACGTGCAACCACACACACAATGCATCATCTCCCAAACATTTATGCTCAAATTGTGTGGGCTTGGCGTGAAGGGGTTGGATCGGGTGGGCACAGTTAAAAAAAGAGAAATTAATAATAGAAACTAGTGATAATTGTTCTTAATTATATTATTATTAGCTGGATGCCCAATTAGGCCACTTATCAAGATGTAAAATAATTAGAGAACGAAAGGTCGAACCAGACCATGTTTGGTTATCTTTTTTGTATTCTTTATTGTGCGAAATGATAAACTCAATCAAACAGCAAACTAAAAGGAAGTCAAAGCTTGATTAACCTATCTGCCTTAATCAAGTGGCTGTCCAACTTTGAAGTTAATAATTGCGTTAACTAATCACATTCATCTATGCATCTGGACGTGTCGTTATTTCATCCATGTAATGCATTTTCCCCTAATTTTTGTGTCCCTCAAAATTTGGATAGATCTTTATGACTTGCATTTTTTCTCATAGTCTGCGAAATTTTTTTTTTTTTTTAAAGTGATATGTTTCAGTATATAAAAGTAAAAACCTGAATGAAAATATTTAGAAGTTTCTCAGATCTAGCTGTACTATTCTTCGTCGTTTGCGTGCCCCGTAAATTCTGTTATAAAAATTCAGCATGATCAATGATCAGACCTCCAGTGATGAAAACAAAAAACTTGCTTTTAAGACAGCATTGATGTGACTTATGCATGTTGTTAAATTAAGAGAGATGCAATTTCTAAATAACAGTTTACTCCTCTGAACAATCAGATTATTTGTTCGTTTTGATAAAACATAACTCGGTTTCACAGTGATTATAATATAAGTTTTTTTGTAATATATTATATCAAACACGAAGATGATGGCTCCTCCATAAGTGTTATGGTTTTCATTATCAGAATTTTGGAACTGTCTATTTCTATTTAATTTTTTAAACCTCGGGCGCCCTTCCAGGCTGCCTATTTAGCAGCTAGCAAGGTTCCCACAGAGGATGTCTACAACAATATTGTTAAAAATAACATTAATTTGTTAATTTTTTTACATGAAAATTTTACGAATTGTTTGGACCAGTTATTTATGTCGCCAATACATTACACCTATGTTCTCCTATATTAATAACATTTGGGTGTTCAGTATACTAGTAACATCAGTCACAGAGCACAAGACCATATAGTTTGTGCCGTTTAACAGGAATAGGTTTAAAAAATAGATCCATAAACTGGACTGGGGGTTTCGGGGCCAGAATGCACTATTCAGGGATGTGATTAATTAACACTACATGATTCCGGAGGGTGATCTAGAAGATGAGGTCTTGGGTTTATTTGAATTGGACAATGACGACAGTACAAGTCGGTGGTGATGTGAATGCTTGCCATATAAGCACGAGATCTTCGGTTGAGTTCTAGATCTCCGCTATTTTGCTCTGTGTATCTGGATGTTTTCTTTTTCTCTCTCTCTCTCTCTTTTTCCCCCCGTTTTTAAAAATAAAATACCTGAGATTTACTGAGACTTTCTGTCGAATATCACATAAAATAAAAAAGAAATTAATGTGCCCAAAATTTCAGCCTGGGGCCACCTTTGAGGCATTGGTATCCACACGATTTCCATCCATCACTATCATTGCAAAGCAATAATGACATCCTCGTATTTGTGATTGGATTTCAAACAAGGTCTTTTGGAAAGTAAAGTAAATGGCATTGTTTAAATGTTTCGTTGATGTGAATAAAAAATAAAATACCAATCCAATACTTTAAATTACCAGCGTGAATGTGTGGGCCATTAATAGGCTTTAAAAAACATAAACACTGGGTCTGCAAATAGAAATGTTATTGGAATTACCAACCAGCAATACCTGGTATATCTGAAAACCCCAAGCCAGCATCGTTCGCCAGGCCCTCAAATGGAACCCAAAAGGCAAACGAAACCGCTGGCGTCCCAAGACAACATAGCAAAGATCAACTGCAAGAGAAACAAAAATGCTGGGACTCTCGTGGGGCCAGATTGAGGCCGCAGCCTAGGACAGAGCGAAGTGGAGGGCCTTTCTGGACGACCTATGCCCCACTCCGGGTTCAAGGGTTTAACAACAATACCTGGTATAATATTAACCACAATTCAGCTACAAGTAGCATAACTATGCGAGACTTTATAAAATAAAGGACATTTCGACTAAATAATGTGTACTTGTGACAACAAACCCAATCATGTACGTGACGTGGTGGCATAATATTCACGGTCATTTGATGAATTAAAGAAAATAAACAATGTTAAAAACATATAAAAATGGACGACCTTCTGCCAAATCTTCATTCAGCAAGAAGCAATCACGAATCTTTGTACACACGGTAGTTAAGAGGAGGATTTTAGCTGTGGATCATATTTCTTGTATCAAACTACTGGGTGTGATGGTTTCTTGCACTCATGCATTAGCTGTTTCCTTAATTTGACACCCTCTGTGTAAACTAAATGTCTTTGTCAATTTTTTATCTGGGAATATAGTGAAGAGTAAAATGTACCTACAAAATACAAGTGGACAAGACTAGGGGAAATGTGATACTTAAATCCAACATTAGTAATGGCATCGCTTTGGTTGCTGAATTTTGCTTATACCGTCATCAGATGTGTAGTTGATGTATTTTCTTACACACCGTACAAACAATTCTTAACATTTTCATGTAAAAATTAACAAACTAATGTTGTTATTTTTAACGACGTTGTTGTACGTAGCCTCTATGGGAATCTTGTGAGCTGCTGAATGGGCAGCTTGGAAAGGCGCCTGCGGTTTGAAAACGTAAACATAAATTCCAAAATAGAAAAATCGGGAAAATATGGTATTGTTTATCGGTTATTGAAAGCATATTTTTGAAAAAATTCTGTGATAAAGTCTATTTAGCGCTCTGGTTTTCTTCATCAAAAATGAGCGCCTTTAAATTTAAAACGAAACCAGTGTTATATGTTATTTTATTTGACCTGAATATTTCTAAATAATATGTGGATGAATTGCTCAGCTGCTTAAGTGGCTTTTCAACCTTTTGATTGCTTGCATATTATAAGTTTATTCATAAACGAGGCTCCGCCGCAAATAGACCGAAATGTTTTTTGTGAGTAGCTAGGTGCAACGGAAAAACGTGCGTGGTAGTTGTTTAGCCTTTTTTTGTTTTTGTTTTTGCGGACTGCTCTGGTATAAATTTTTGCTATTCCGAGACTTCAACAAAGTATAAAAATTGTGGACAACAGCAATATTCTAGCCTTGTGGCCATTGCAATTCCAAATCATTACTATGGGCAGGTCGCTCAAACTTTGACTATAACCCTCTTCTTAACCCTAGAAATGTTTCATGACAAAAACATAAAGTGTCCACCTGTCGCCATAATATTGGCAAACGGATAATAAATTATAATCCAAATTAATATAGCAAATATGACTGATCGAAAAATTCCCTCCGAAATAATAAGAATGGCCACTCAGTCATGATAATCACTGCCAAAAATAAATAATTAAGAAAAAAGTAGCATCATCTGATAAATTCTAATTCAGTCTTAATATAGTTTATCGTTATCTCTAGCCTCAGGCGCTGAACTGTTTGTCCCCAAATTCTGGTGTAAAGTCACATGTGTTTCTAAACAGGCATGTATCGTGCCATGCTCGCTGTTTGCGAAGTCTGGCGTTGGGGAAACAATCAATATCATGTAATCTTGGCGATGTTCATGATGTCACGCGCACTCACGGCCCCATTATTACCGTGATGACGGGGAGACTGCCTGGACATGGAATCTGTACCCTTCCCCTACACCCGCCTTAATTAACGGTCCATCACAGTTCCATCGGGCGAATAACAGATAAGCGAGTCAGCAGATCAGTAGCCAAACGCCCTGTAACTTCGGGAAAGCCACGAAACATAGCATTCTCAGCTTCAAAGTCTTTCATTCCAGGAGAAGATGTTTTTTTGATCCAGTGGAAAAATTCCGTAATTCTTTTGGATCAGCCGCAAATAAGAAATTTTCAAATGAAATAGTTCTGTCCTCTAGGGCCATTTATTATGGGAAGTAGGCACAATTATATAGTGAGAGTACGAAAACTTCCTGATATATAATCAACTTTCAATGAGTTTTACATGTGACTGCAGAGACATTTCATTCTACAGGCCAGGAAATGTCACTTTTTCTCTCTTCTAATTTTTTCCATCCTACCTCTCCCTCCCCTCCCAGCCTCTCCATCTATCCCCCCCCCTCCACCTATCCCCCACACACACACAACTCTTTATATAAATATTTTGAAAAGTCGAAATTAATCTCTGACTGCCCACTGCTGCACGCTTCCAGAACTAACCCAAAAAATCACTAATTATACGTTAAGTTTGTTTCTGTGCACTTGTTTTTATTCCTTCTCCAACTCCTTTCCCTGTTCTTTTACCGATGTGCTAAAGATGTGACATTATAATTAGCACTCTAATAAACAAGGAACTTCCTGGCACACTACACCTGTCTAAAAAGCCCTCTGAATTCCTAAAACAACAACAACAAAATAAGTTTCACTGTGAATATCAAATGAGAGTTCAGCATCACAATGGCATGCTTTGAGAATAATGACAACAGTTTGTTTTTTTTCCTTTTTTTTTCAAACTGCCATTTCTCCGTTAAAGCAGAGAGTATAGATATAAAGAGAGATCTCACTTCCGCCAAATCGCGAAACTAGGCGGCTGCGGTAAACAAGAAATTGAAGAATTGAAAAAGACCGTCTTGACCAAAGATAGTGTGCATATCTGTTCAGTGTGGTTTGTTCATATTTTTGGGCTGACTGAAACTATGTAGATCCATTTGTAAGTTCTTACGCTGCGTGGAAATGCACAAACCGGTTTTGTTTACCGTAGCGACCTACTTTCCGCTCCATGCTAACAATGGTTTCGCGGCGCCTCCCGTGTCTCGCAGTGCAAATTGACCAATAGTGAACCCTCTCTATACATACATACTCTCTGATTAAAGTTAACTCTGAGTCAGCTTTGTTCGTGTTTTTTTGCACGGTAAGGTCACAGTGACTGTCATTGGGGGTTTTCTAATGGGTTTCCAAATTCCGTCAGTGGAAATCTGTTTCCGTGTTTACCTGAATACAAAATCTATTTCAGGTGCTCCATGATGAACGAGAATGATGAAGATATTTATGACATGGCTAGAAATCTGTCCATTGTGTACTTGACTACTGTTAATATTAGAAATACATTACAAAGCCAGTTCTATCGCAATTGCCAAAATGGTCTTATCAAGTGGTGAGGGGGAAACTGAGATGGGGAAAATGGAAAAAAAAAATGTGTCTCTGCTGCTGTTGTATTTAGCCGTAGTTCATGTCCACAGGGAAATTCATAAAAATCTGATTTGATGAAGACCTTCCGAATAAGAAAAATAAAGTGATACTCATCAACAGGGGAATAAACAGCAATGTTTTACACTCTAAACGGGGTTATCACCGTATCGGTGCAGTCAGAATAAGGGCTGTATAAACAAACTGCATTGCTGTGTTGAAACAATGACATTATCATCGCCATGTCTAGTGGTGCTGAAGTGACAATGGGCTATCATACATTCCTAGAAAACGTAGTTCCGAGAATGGGAAACAGAAAACTTGCATTGACGACAATGTTTTCACGTAAACATCAGACCGATCATGCAGACTGTGATAGGGTCACAGGCCGCACAGTAAAGATATGGAAAACAGTACCATAAGAGTAAAACAATTTTATTTGGGCACATATTTCATCTTCTGGGTGTTAATTGCTGAGCCACGAATTTACTGTAAAGACATCCTTCTAGAGGACCAACTGACTTGGAACACTTCGCTCTCTGCTGTGCCCAATCACCGACCCCCCGAAAGTCGCGTCCTACTATGGTATCCCTATTGTGTGACTCAACTGGCACTCCTTCCAAAACATGATTCTGAACATTCGAACTAAATATTATTAGAAGAAACAAAAATCAATAGTGAAACCGACACGCAGAGAAAGGTAAACTCTGTCTTACACATGCCGGCACAGTGACAAAGAAAGGAAGAAATAAAAAGACATATTTTACTAATCTCTTCGCTCACGAAGGGAATGAAAAATTCATCAGTGCGTCTAAAGTTTAAGCATTTTTATGAGCTGGAGCCTCCGTGTAGGATGCGGGCAGTATTAATTGTATGGATCGGCTATTTTAAGAAGGTTGGGATCACCCACTCCCCAACACTCGCATACTGTCTGCTGGAAAGTGTAATATGATGTGACTGAATAATCTAATTAACTGTAACCCTAAGCCAACTTTAATCCTAAAGCCCCACCTTATAGGTAATAAATGGATATTTTAAAATGCTGATACTTTGGGTTTTCTCTTTATCTACTGCACTGAATTGCTCTCTCTCTCTCTCTCTCTCTCTCTCTCTCTCTCTCTCTCTCTCTCTCTCTCTCTCTTTCTTTCTTTTCCTCACTCTCTATCTCTCTTTTTCTTTCTTTCTCTCCCTCTTTCTCTCTCCCCCTTTCCTCTCTCTGTCCTGTCTCTCTCTCTCTCACACACACACTCAAACCCACATGCACTCAAAACTATTCAGTGAGTTTTAACGCTAGAGCACTATGAACATAATTTGCCATGCATTAATAAAAGAGGATTTAATTTGCAAGACGATTATTTTGCATTGTGTACGCTGTGAATAATGCAAAGCGTGTGTGTGTTCCAACAGATTACCAAAAGATTACATGCTGTTTGTCTGTATTGTCAGTGTTTCAATGGAGATATAGGTGATAACTTCAGTGTCCGTTTTCAATGTAATGAACGGCTATTTGTTTCCTTCCTTTAATCTCGTGTTGTTTGATGTCATCTTCAATAATTTCTGTTTTGCCGTGAGTGTTGAACACATAAACGAGAACCAAAAACTGGGGAATCCAGTTTTGGTGGCGGTTTGAAATCAGAATATCCATGCATCTACTTGAGTGAGACCTAGATTAAGGGCAAGAGTGTTGTTCTAAAAGCAAACATAATAAAAAAAACAATACAATGTTGAGTGAGGTCTCTCGCCGCGTTATCTGTCAAAGTGACTGTGGTTTTGTGGGTACTTTTCGTGTGTCAAAAACGTTTAGATTACATTATAATGTCATTACTTTAAGAAAACATTGCAATAAGACGATTTCGGGCGGTTTTTGATTTGCAGTTGCCAAGAGGTATCCGTCGAGCACAGGCTGGAAATATATTACCTGGAGACAAAAATGTCCTGAAGGCCCGGAGATTCACCCCAACTGGCCAGGATATCGGGTTCCTTGGGATCGGCCTGACCAAATTTTAGGGAGCGTGTTTGGCTAGGTCGTGGTGGGGAGCCGTTGGCCGCCAGTGATGGTGATGCTCTGTAGAGCAATAATCCAAGGGCACTTTTAGCACAACCATGACCATCGACGACCCAGAGGAAGAGTTTACGGGTGCGGAGCAGGATAATAATTATTGTGATAATGATAGCACCTTTAGCAGATTTTCAAACGAAACATCCCTTTTCAATGACGTAGCTGTTAAAACAGGTCTTCGCTTCCTCTGACTGTTTCACACCCCCCCCCCCGATTTTTTTCCCCTTTTTCCCTTCCCCCCCCCCCCCTTTTTCCTTTTTTCACCTTGTTTTCTATTATCAGACAAGGAAACAGAGACTTATTCCATCATGAAACAGCTGTTTGTTTCAGAATTCCAGAAATGCGGAATTAATGTTCAACCTCACGTCCAACGACTTAGATTGTAATCATGCCGTCCAAAGTCCTACCAATGGTGAGCAGAGGTAACTGTTAATATCTGTTAAATTTATGCACATATTCTGGGGAAAAAAAAGGCCTAAATGACCGGCAAACGGAAAAGGCGTTTCTCTGAATCGCTTTCTAATAGCCGGTAATCGATATGCCTATACTCATGAAACCGCGGACAAACCTGCCCACAACTGTGATCACACCTACGAGCTTGGCATAAGAAGAGCGGATAAAGTTAATAAATAGCTTTAATAAAATAAGAAAAAATCCATCCATTGGAAAGAATGAGCCTCATGACAATTTGGAATGTAGTATTTTAAAAAAACGAGCTGCAGATCTGTTGTTTTAGCGGATTTAAAAGACATGATGTATTCAAGGCGAAGTTTAGCATTAAAGGGTAAAAAAAAAAAACAACCGCAACAAGAAAAAGCTGCTGGTGTAATCAACATAAAGGAATTAATTGTTTAATCATGGTTCAAATTTCTCTCATCTATATTCACAAAAGTGGGCGAATTAATAACATTACAAACTGAAAGAAAAAGTGAGGGGGGGGGGTGGGGGGGGGAAGAGAGAAGAGGACCATTATCTAGATTGCCTGGTAAAATGTCAGCCTTTATTTATTAATTTGGAACAGAACATTCTTAAGGAATTTGGGATGCATGCACCACGTTCCTTAAAACTAAATATTTCGTTTCATTCTTGCTTTAACCCCATGAGGCCATGAGACGAAAAATGCTAGCTCGTTTCTGAAGTTTCGTTACGCACCCTTTAGGGAAAAGCTAAATAACAAATTATATGGTTTAGACGTGAACTTTGAACGATAAATAAAATGTTGTCATTCACAAACATGCATTATTCCTTGTAAATTACTGAGTTGTTGTTGTTGTTGTTTTTGTTTCGGATATTTTATCACTAGATGAGCTACCGGGCATTGCCCAGAATAAACAATCATGTGAAAGTCCCCCTCCCCACCTCTCTCTAGTATAATAAAAGTAATAAACTACAGTCTTGCTTCAGAACTCATGCGCACCAGAACACTACGCACCAAACTGAACGCTTGATACGGTTACTTTTTATGACATGCACGGTACTATATATTACGAAACAAACATGCAAAAATACAGATGTTACATAGCAATAAACATTGTCATTTTTTAAAAATACATGCTTGAAGTAAACAACTTTTAATTATAGCCATCATCTTCCTTATCTCCATTGCCACCTTCCTGCCATCTATTATATATTTCAGTGACTTGCAACCTTTGGCATGACTAACTGACCAAACTATACACTCTTCAGGCCTTAAATTTGACAGTCCCATGTTTCGTTCTCCTAATAATTTCATTTTTTTTTTTTTTTTGGCATTTCCTCACAAAAACTGTACGTTTTTCCTTGTGTGAACGAATCCAACATTCAGTCTCTCGGGTCACATACTATTATTTTCTTATATAAACTGAAACACAATTTACACAGAAATGCGCAGCATTTGAAATGATAACACTGGTTATTTGTGACTAATTTCTATTATAGAACTTTGCACGCGAAGAAAAAAAAGAAATTTTCCCCAGGGGTGCCTAACGAAATGACAAACTACCAAAGAGTTTATTGAACTAACACAGTCAGAACTCCCACGGTGCCCATGACTCTCGAAGTGTACCGGGTTGAAAGCTAACATGGCGGACGATTTGGGACAAGCTGTGCGTGCTCATTTCTGTACGCAGAGAAAGGGAAGAATAACCAGCTATGTCTTGCGTTGATTGTATGGCAGAACGATGGTGCAAGAGTCAAACTTTCAGCCGCTAGTTCTGAAAGCTGGAATTCCCGAAGAAAATCCACTGAAAAATAAAAATAAGCCACTTCCACACCCCTCCCCACTTCCCTAATAAAGATGACTAAAGCAAAAAATATCAAGTCAAAATAACACCAGTGCCATGGACTGAACGCTGATCCTGTTACCTGACTTATGAAAGCCTGTTAAGGAGCATCTCAAAATTCGTGGCCAGCAAAGTCGGCAATATCTTTTAAATGGATCGATGGAAATTGTTGGAACTTTGCCTGAGGTGCTTTTTCTATTTGTCCTAGCAGAAAATTATTTTTCAGTGTAGATTTATGTGAAGAAATAAGTAAAATCCTTTCATAAAAGTATATATATATATATATAAAAGTTATCATGGCAGACGTTTTTTTCAAAATCTAAAGGCTTTACAATAGATGACGACACACGCATGACTTCAATTCTTCTCCGCGTAAAAGATAATACGGTTTTCGCACTTTAATGACCCCACTTAATAAAGCATTTACAACTCTCAGAATACACAAAAAGGTTGGACGCCTGCAAAAGCTCGGTATTCAGCATCTCTTCTTTACCACACATTAACCAATAGAGAAACCGACGGATTAGTTCAAACTTCGAGAGATCTCTGATGGAATCAAGACTCTCACCAGCCGAAGCATTGCTAGAGCTTTGATTCAATACAAACACGGCCATTTAGTGGTTCTGGTCCTAACAATTTTTCTCGACGGCTGCCCGAAGTGGGCCAGAAGAGAACTTCCTACCTGCTAAAAATGAGAGCGTTCTCCGTCATCAGGCTGAACCAACTTCTGTTTAAGGCAAACTAAGACCACCCGCTATCATCTGTTTACGCTAAATGCTACACGAGGGAAAGGGAGATCTGCAGGTGGCTGGTTCGTTTTGCGTTATTTTATGTGGCAGAACGATGGTAGTGGGTGGATTTGGTAAAATGAATTTGTTGTGGGTTGTTTTTTTCTTGAAAATGTTAACCGTGAAATTAAGAGTGTTGTTTTGAATCTATGGGGTCAGCCACATCAGAAAACGGAGTCATTTTTAATCCTATGGGGGCCGCCATATTGGAAAACTGAGGCAGGGCCCTTGCTAGCCAGCGCTAGCTGCCTTGCTGGCGGTTTGCACTGAACGCTGTGCCTGCCAGGCAGCTGAAGGCCTTGCGCAACTGAACGCCCCTCAGAATACGAACATTCTTACTATCTGCCTTTACTAGGACATGAAGAAAGTCTGTTTTTCTTTTTTTTTTTTTTACTTCACTACCATATTATTATACGTGTTAGCCTCCTCGATTCCCTACTTGATGTAAAAAAAAAAAAAAATTGTACTATTATCGTATTAGTCTTCTTCCTCCCTCCCCCCCCCCGCCCACCCCCCCTCCCCCGGCCACGTCTCAATAAACTCTTGCCCCAAACGATATGACTGAAATTGGCACACTTTTGAGTGCAGAGTTCTGACTCTAGTGCGCACTATAAGCTCTTTGCAAGCTACAGATTTGCTCCCACGGCCTACGGTTTTCCATTCTTAGGGTAGCCACACAAAGGCCACCGAATTCGGTCACCGAGCCACTGGGCGCTTTATGTGAGAAGAATTGCACTATATAATTTCAACAACTGCACATAGAGCCCATCTAGATTCGGTCCGTTTATATAGTGCAATTCTTCTCACCTAAAGCGCCTAGTGGCTCGGTGACCAAATTCGGTCGCCTTTGTGTGGCTACCCTTAGGCAGAAACAAAACTTGAGTTTTAGGAACATCCACATGGAAGTTCGTGTAAATTGACAATGTAACTTTCGTGACTCAAACCAGTTCAGAGATTACTAGATTGGGTCGTCTTGTCCTGAGCCTTTTTACTGTCTTGACTTCACAATGAATAGTTTTTTAAGTTGTGATTTGTTTCTTCTATCCGCGTGTTATTTAGACAAAGCGAGAACATTTTTGTGCACTTGTACAAGGATACAACAGTCTGCAATCTCTGCTTACCACGCAAGGCTGATGTACAAATTGCTGCAGTGTGCAGAGACACAGAGGGAGTCAGTGGCTGTGGATGATCCCACACCGAGGATCCATCTATAGCTCTCATGAAACGGTCCATCATGCCTGATTTTGAACACTCACAGCCTGCCACTTATGACACGTGTCTATCTATCTATCTATCTATCTATCTATCTATCTATCTATCTATCTATCTATCTATCTATCTATCTATCTATCTATCTATCTATCTATCTATCTATCTATCTATCTATCTATCTATCTATCTATCTATCTATCTGTTATGAATTATTTAATGCTGAAGCATTTTGTAAGGACATAATAGTTGAATGCTCGTGGGCTTCCAGTTTCGGTTTCTTTTTAAAAAATATGACGCGATGGTTGTGAATCGCCATTATAAACGGGCAAGTAATAAATTCGTTATGCTGTGCTCCAATAACATTGGAAATATATCGAGATTAATTTGGAGATATCAACTTCCATCGAGCCAAGCGCTGCTCTAGAGGATAGCATGATACTAAAACACCATATTATATAAAATAATCTACCTTCATACGCCATAAGAGGCCAAGATCCTCTCGGAGGACAATGCAGCAAAGACTATCTTACTAAATCAGGCTTATGGGCGGCCCCTTCCCTCACGCTATGTCTTGTCATTTATTTATTCACTCCCAAAGTGGAAACAGCCAACCTTATAAGTCAGCTCAGCTACTTATTTATCATTGCATTGTGTCATCACTGGCATGATTTTTTCATTAGTCGTGGCTGTAGCCACATCTATTCTGCCAAATGCCGTTGGCAGTGAAGGACAAAGAGAGAAAAATATACCTCTTCTAAATAGGACTAAAATCATCTTCTTTTTTTTTTTTAATGTCAGAAGATTGTTCAGTCTTCCTGCCTTACGATCTATACAGGAATATCATGTGACTGTTTGCGAAACTACATCGAATCATTGTCATAATCTCCAGCCCAGTATCATAACAACTTTGGATGATAATCATTGTCTAACATTCCGCGAATCATGTTTTTTATTGTTTATGTAACCAGATTTACCCTCAAAAAGGTCGTGGAACGAATGTCTGTGCACGTCTCTAAATGAAGTTTCATAATATATATGGCCTTTAGCGTCTTTACAGACGGTCTTAGCAGCTAGAATATTCACTTTCACTTTGACTGACAGCTTCTCTCGTGGCTTATTCTACCAATGTTTGACCCGAGAGTGCGATGGCAGTGATTGCAGGTCAGTCTTATGGGTTCACTTTGGCGAGTGTTTTCATTCCGCCTCTGTCGTTTTGTCAGGTATGTTTCTTTTGCCTTGAAGTCTATTGCGAGCGTGCCACTGCGCAATTTTTGTCTCCATCTGCTTCGATCACTTGCAAGGTTCTCCCATTCATTGGGGTCGATGTTGAATGCTTTCATCGTGACCTTGCAAGTGTCTTTGAATCGCAGATGTGGCCTACCTCTGGGTCGGTTGCCAGTAGCAAGTTCCCCGTAGAGAATTTGTCTGGGGATGCGATCATTTTCCATACGGTGGAGATGTCCAAGCCACCGCAGTCTTTTTTTGCCTAGGAGAGCCTGAGTTGATGGAATGTTGGCTCGGCTCAGAACTTCGATATTTGAGATCCTGTCTTGCCACTTGATCTTGAGAATTTTGCGTAGGCAGCGCAGGTGGAAGGAGTTGAGGGATCTTTCATGTTTGGAGTAGGTGGTCCATGTCTCTGAGCCATACAGCAGGGTGCTTAGGACGCAAGTTTGGTACACGAGTACCTTTGTTTTGATGGTCAGCTTGCTATTGTTCCACACCCTTTTTGAGAGTTTGCCAAAAGCTGTGGCCGCCTTTCCTATTCTGGCATTTATTTCAGTTGTTATGTCTGTGCTACCACTGATGGTTGAGCCTAGGTAGCAGAATTTTCCCACTTGCTCCAGAGGAGAGCCATTCAGCATGATTGGGTTGGAGTTTCTCAAGCCTTGTGTCAAAACTACAGTTTTTGAGACACTGATCTTTAGCATGAATTTGTCACAGGCTTTGGCAAGGCTATTGATGAGAGCCTGGAGCGTGGTTTCATCGTGGGCCACGATTGCAGCATCATCTGCGAAGAGGAGCTCTTGTAACATAATATGCTCTGTACGAGATTTTGCTTTTAGTCTGGCAACATTAAAAATGGAGCCGTCCACTCTGGTGTTAATAAGTACTCCACCTGAACATTGACCAAAGGCATTCTTGAGTAGGGCTGCAAAATATATACCAAATAAGGTAGGAGCAAGAACACATCCCTGCTTCACACCGCTGTTTACAGCAAATGAATTGGATGTGCAGCCCTCAAAGTTGACACATGCCCTCATGTCAGTGTGGAAGGATGCAATAAGTTTTAGCAATGTTGGTGGACAGCCTATGGATTTAAGGACTGCATACAGGCCAGATCGGCTTACGGTGTCGAAAGCCTTTGTTAGGTCCACAAAGCATGTTATAAGCGGCCTGTTTTGTTCTTTACATTTTTCTTGGATTTGCCGAAGTGCAAATATCATGTCAATAGTTGATCGTTTGCTTCGAAAGCCACATTGTGTTTCTGGTAAGACTTTTTCCGCCAGTTGTTGAAGGCGGCAGAGGATGACGCGAGCAGAAGCCTTTCCAGTAATGCTGAGGAGGGATATGCCTCGATAGTTGTTGCAGTCGCCTTTGTCTCCTTTGTTCTTGTAAAGTGTGACAATTTTGGCGTCTCTCATATCATGTGGTATCACGCCTTCTTTCCAACACTGCAGTAACAGATTATACAGGTGTGGTAATAGTGGGCCTTTTAGGTCTTTTAATACCTCTGCAGGAATGTTGTCACTTCCTGTGGCTTTTCCAGCAGACAGGTGGTCGATTGGATTGGAAAGCTCGACTAAGGAAGGTTCAGCGTCAAGTTCGCCCATTATTGGCAGTTTTTGGAGGTGTTCCTCAAAATCTGGTGGAATATTTTTCTCAGTTGAATACAACAGAGAGTAATGCTCTACCCACCTATTCAGTTGTTCATTTTTATCTGTGATGGGTTCACCATTTACAGACTTAAGTGGGGCGCTTTTGGTGATGATTGGCCCAAGGGCTACTTTCATCTGATTAAAGGCGGTTTTCATATCTCCCTTTTCATTTGCCTCTTGTATGCTGTTACACAAGTCTGTCCAGTATTTGTTGGCGCAACGTCTTACCTCCAGCTGAAGTTTAGCTTTTGCATTTTTCAAACAAGTTTTTGTACTCTGATTGCAATTTTTGTTATACTCATTGAAAGCAGATTTCTTTTGCTCAATGAGAGGTAGGAGAATTTCGCTGTTCTGGGCTACCCAGTCGTTGTTTGAAACTTTATGCTGTCCAAAAGACTTGATGGCACAGTCATGAATTTTTGAACTGAGAGTGTTCCATGTTTCATCTACCGAGTCACATTGGGTGACATTATCCATGCTTTCAGCAAATAACTTTTCAAATGACTTTCTATTTGATTCATCTCTGATTGCTGTTACATTGATCTTAGGGATTGAAGGGGCTTTTGATCTGTATATTTTCTTGGCCGAAATTTTGATTTTGCTGACTACCAGTGCATGGTCGGTGTCACAGTCAGCACTGTGGAGGGAACGAGTTATTTTTATACAGCCCAAACTCTTCCTCCTTGAGAGAATAAGATCTAATTGATGCCAATGGCCAGACCTGGGATGGCGCCATGATGTTCTTTGGCATCTCTTAAGGTCAAAGTACGTGTTTGTAACACATAATGAGTTTACGGAGCATAGCTCCAGAAGGCGCTGCCCGTTTTCGTTGATGTTGCCAATGCCGAAGTGCCCAATGCACTTTGGCCATGCGGAGTGATCTGCTCCCACTCGAGCGTTAAAGTCACCCAGAATTAGCAGGCCTTCGGTGAGAGGGATGTTGTGGAGAGTCCTCTGCAATGCCTCGTAGAAAATGTCTTTGGTTTCGTCAGAGGAGGTAAGTGTTGGGGCATAGACACAGATAATGTTGGTAAAACCAGACCGGGTGTTCAGTCTGAGTGTCATGATGCGTTCTGACACTCCAATTGGAGTTGCGATCGAATTGATAAGGGAGTTTTTTACGGCGAAGCCCACGCCGTGGATTCTCGGCTGTTCGCTGCTAAGGCCCTGCCAGAAGAAGGTGTAGTTTTCTTCTTTGACTGACCCAGAGTCGGGAAGTCGAGTTTCTTGAAGGGCAGCGATGTCGATGTTTAGTAGCTGAAGTTCTCGATCAATAATTTGGGATTTCCTGATGGAGTCAATATTAGTGAGATCTTGCTGTTGCAAGCCTGGGCGCATTGTTCTGACGTTCCAGGTACCAAGTTTTAGTATTTTTCTGTTTTTGCCAGGTGCACACTTTACGTCAGCTTTTTGACTTTTGGTCTAGCTCCAACCACCTTATGAAGCAGGCTGACGTGGCGGAACAACACCCAACTGCCTGGGGGCTGCCCAGGTTACGGCGGGCGGTAGTTGATCAATGCAGCTGAAAAGCCGCTCCCACCGACAGAGGGGACCCCTGGCGCTCATCCGTACGCCAAATGGATTGAGCTTATCACCGGTAACTGCCACCTCCCGTGTTGTGCCCATCCGTAACGGATGGCTGGAGTGTCCTCTCCAAATCGGAAATGGGTGGGCTTATAGAGGAGAGACAGACGCTTGCCAAGCCCGAGCAAACGCCTCCTCGTTTTGCTGCCTTCATAATGCATAGCATAATATTGGAAAATCTAATTAATGTTTAGATGTGCTCAAACGAAATTTTAACCATGGTCATTCGTAAATGTGCGTGTTCCTTGTAAAATACTGTTTTCTCGGATATTTTATTATGGCAACTTTTGTCGGCTTTGGACACAATTTTTTTTATTATTAAGGTTGTTGAAAAGCACATCGTTTAACTTTCTCTTTAGTGTTCGTGAAATATCTATCGGTCTATCTATCTATATATCTGTCTATCTAGCTATCTATCTATCTATCTATCTATCTATCTATCTATCTATCTATCTATCTATCTATCTATCTATCTATCTATCTATCTATCTATCTATCTATCTATCTATCTAACTGTCAGTCTGTCTGTCCGTCCGTCCGTCCATCTGTTCGTTCGTCCATCCATCCACCTATCTATCTATCTGTCTATCTATCTATCTATCTCTCTCTCTCTCTATCTATCTATCTATCTATCTATCTATCTATCTATCTATCTATTTACTTTACTGCCTGCTTGTCCGTATATCTGCGTGGCCATCCTTATTTAGCAGTACTGTTTTACCTTGAGTTTTAGGGCCTCCTTTTCACATTTCAACCAAGTTCTCAGTCATTTTTTTTTCTTCTCACTCTCCATCCCCACATCTTCCTGCTCAAGGCCCGTGACATTTCCAGCTATGAATGTGCCGAAAATTAGGACTTCCTCATGTTATGGCCTGAAGACGTCACAGCTTTAAAATTCACTTGGTGGTCCTTGACTTTACGAAATCAAATTTTGGCCCAGAAACCTCTTGTGAAAAGGTTAGCCTATACATTGAGATTTTCAGAATACTGCGATAAAGAGTCTACAGATCTTTGGCTTTGGGTGGTCGAATGTATAATAGTTATAATAAGTATGTGTGTTTGATCACTAAAATTCAAAGTTTCAGTGGATTCATCATTGTTCTTGGAACACCAGTATTGTCATCATCAACACCGTCGTTATCGTCTTCCATTCAACTAATTTACAATGCAATGACGTTTAAGCAAATCCATATTTGGGGAGAACCACTAGCACACACACACGCACACACACTTACACACACACGCGCGCACACACACACACAGGCAATGATAGAATACGATATGGTGTTTTCAAGTCTCCTCGTCTGTTAATCTTCCTACATTAACATATACATTTCAGATCTCATAAACTACATTAAAACGTGAAGTTGATATCTTTGTCAGTTTTTCTTGATCTATTCAAGAGTTCAACTTTCCTTGGCAAATTATACACGGTAACTACATTTTTCCAACCAGACATGCTCAAACTTTGGGGATAACAGGTTAGTGACATGACTTGTCTTGACACGACTTTCACACAATTGTCATGGCATCCTGGAAGAGCTCAAGGGAGGTAAATGGGTGTCTGGATTTCATCTCAGAAACTGAAAAATAGTCGGCCAAAATGAAAATTCATTCATCACCTTGCGTTCTGGGACTAAAACTCCATTTCCTTGATACTATTATGAAGACAGCAACGTTTTATTTTCACGAAGTGTTAGTTTAAGCTTCACATTCTAAACTGCCCGAGACATCTCTTCTGTGGGTCGTTCTAACATTTCAAAACTGTCGCCGAAAATAATAAAATATATAATGCCATTTTTTGGCATTGTTAAATGAAATGTCTCACTTATGTCACCCAAAGACACTTTTCTTCCCTCAATCATTCCATGAAATTTCATTCAAGACAGACGGGGATATTAATTGGATTAGGGAGAAAAAGGAGAATTGAGTTACTGGATGAATACGAAACTCAGTTGGTGACATTGAACCTGCACTTGAAAACACGCCAAAAATATACAATTATTATGTTCATTTATCAAGTACTTGATTATTTTGTCCTATAGCGAGAAACATGATGCACGGTGTTTCTCGCTTACAACTGACCAAAGGAGACAAATAAAATTCAGAAAGTATTACTGTACATATCATAGTTTTTTTGTTGTTGTTTTTTTTTGTCTTTACACAACTGGCATAGATAATAATTTGTTTTCACGTAAAAATCCATTCTTTGTAATTACAACACAGGTGATATCCAACTGGGACTGTCTCTGTTAGGAATATAGTGAAAGTTAGAATACAGAACTTTGCCGCAAACTTTCATCAGACAGACAAAATGATTCCTGGACAAGTCTGCATGACGAACTTATCCAGTTGCTTTGTTTTTCCGTTATGAACTTCAGCAGTCACACTCATGCCCCAGGATAATTGTTTTCATGAGGTCATTGCTCATGTCTGACGCTGCAAACCTCAGCTAGGTTCTATCAGGCGTTTGACAGCGTGACGTGAGATACAGCATGAAAGTTTCATTAGAAGGTAAAAGCCCGGCCATTGTCTCGCTTCAGTGTGTAGAGAGATGTCAGCGTGCGAGTGATAACTGCCGTAACGTCCAATCCAAATGGGCTGATGGTATAGTCTCTACACTGACGTGTCCGTTGAAGTTAAATCGTTGTATAGTTTCGAGAACTCTCTTATCTCTCTTTCTCCATCAACATCAGTTTTAAAGTGAAATTCTGTGTGATGCCAAAAAACGGTTGCCCAAAGTTCAGTTTCGGTAGCTTAGATAAGGGCAGATCTGAATCAGAGTTAATGACACGTATGCTCTTTGCGTTGCGTCAGTATTGTGAAACGACAGGGAGACGCGATCAAGATTATCATGATTCTGTGATGGCGATCACGTGTTAGCGACCCCATTTTGATTGGATGCCATTTGAAAAGAAGCTGAGAAATCTAATTCCTGGTTTCTGGAATTAGTATTATTTCAGTTAAATTTAGGACCGAATTGCCGTTCACTCTCTGTCTGTCTCCACTCACGCGAACAAAAGGCGAGAATTTCAATGGTTGATGATAGTGTTAAAGGTGAGACTGGGATTTGAAGTTAAGTTACATCCTCGCCGACGTCTGAAATTGCAAGTGTCATGATCGGTTTCACGGATCTGCTTTTTCAAGAACGTTTGAAGGAAAACTCTTCCAAAAAATGATCCGGTTTTTCTGTTATTGATGTTATTTTTTGTCTAGGTTCATTGAAATAAAAGTTTTGGCACACAGCCCTCTTGGATTATAGTCACTTTCTAAGTTTGCCATCTGGCTAGAAATTAATGAGGAAAACAAGAACACTGCATTCAGCGCTTTACATGTTATCTGAGTTCAACTTTAATTGGTTGTAATGAGATGGTTTCGGGTCCGTTTTTTGTTCAATTGTGATACCCAATATTGACAAAGTGCACTATGGATAGGTAGGATGTTTAATTGACGCTTATGGGAATAATGTGGTTGTGGCACATTACAAATACTAAATGCGTAAAATATTATGGTATTCCTGTCTGAAGTATGCGCGATACTGCAAATTATTATGATACCAACATACATCGATTTCGCAAAAAAACAAAAACAAAAAAAAAAGGCTTAATTCGTTAGATATCATGAAATGAAAAGCATTATATATCTCCCGCTTAATTGAAATATATATCCAGTCATCATCATAACAATTTAAACTACTAGAATTCCAGATTCGCCAATCTAGCATATTTTTTTAAGGAATCCATCAGGAGCAAAAGTATACAACAGTTTTGATCTATCCTGCACACTATACAACACATTTTTAATACGTTTTCGATAAGACTATCCCAATACACAAATTAGATGAAACCATAATCTAGATCTAACACAAAAAAGACTTTTCGTTCACTTATGTCTATGACTATAACAGATTCAATATATCTGTAAATGTTTTGTCCCAATTCATGTATCGATTGATATTTAAATACTATTGCAAAATGTGTCTCATTCCTTTTCAAGAAGTCTCATTCTAATACTGACTGTTACTATCTCTCCATAGGTTCCCTGTCGTTGGCATTCAATCGATTGCGATATACACAGCACGTAAATCTCTTTGATCTTCATCTGGCTTTCCCTACGGCTTGGCATTAATGCTTGTCGTGTTTCCACCTAATGACAACTTAATTCGTGATTGCGCTCCTCGGTACATCGATTCGTAAGCTTATACGGTATAATGAAATGACTGTATTCGATTTATGGGGAGAGAATTATGGATGACCATACATATGTAATAAGACAGAATGTAGATCTAAATGCATTTTGCTACAAGGAGTTTTATCTGATGTTTCATCTTTTGCGACGAGGCGTGAAAATATTGGGCATCTCGTCATCGATAATTGAATACATTTTATTAAAATTTTATAGTATGCACTTCCACGAAAGAGCAGAACATTTCTGCATGGCTGAGCTTTTGAGTTTGATCGTCGACATACGTGTCGAGAATTTTCTTAGAGTATTTGGGGAAAGGGGGCGGATTGGGAGGTCAGGTGGGGGGGGGGGAGAAGAGAGAGTCGTTGAGGAGATATAATATGTGAGTACAATTACTGCTACAACAAGGATGAATTTTTACTATCAAGTCAGCAGGGTGAACATACTATTAATTCTACACTTCCACTGCCAACTATGAGGTGAGATGACACCATTAGTAATGTGAGTCTGGCACTTCTATCGGGCTTTTTACAATCTGACTGAGAACAAGGCTTCATCGTCTCACTGACTGTCTTGCATTTTTTTTTTCCGGAGACCAAATGGATCCTGTGGCCAAATTAGGTTTTGTTTGCACGAGATTTTTTTTATTCATGTATTTTATTTTTTTTATAGATACAATTTAGGGGTTATGGTAAGAATTTGGTTTGATTGATTGACACAAGGATCTTTTCTTCGGCTACGATTACTTTTATGGAAATAAGCCACAAACTGGTTGCTCACACACAAAATCATTCTGTACATTTTTGACTATACGGGTCAATTAGCCACTATGTTACCTTGCCCACAGCTATAGTAGAGAATAGATCGGGTTGTACCATTTACGCCATTAATCTGCTTTCTACCTGAAGGACTTCACGTAAAGTTTACATAAGTCAAAAAAAAAAAAACCCAGAAAAAACTCGCAAAACTATTGCTCAGTATTATCGGGTTGGGCAAATATTTTTGGCTCTGGAAAAGGATAATAATACAGCCGGAATAATTGGTCGGTAGAGTAGAACAGTTTAGGAAAATACGGATTAATTCTGCTCTTGTATCCTGAGGTCTGTCATACTGGCAATTATAATCGGAGAGGCAAGTTATCAATATCTCTAATGGCTGTATTTTGTACAAACTAATTTGCCCACCTAATATTGGTGTTTTGCTGATTCGTGACGGCTTTCTGTCTCCTGTCCTAGGTAGACTTCATCAAAAATACAATTTGGACTGTTCTCTAATATTAGAATATCTATATTTTTTTACGACGATTAAATAATTACATGTTTAGCTGATTAGACTTGTATAAGATTTTCGTTCACCATAATTATATAATCAACATTATGTTATTTGCTACAATCATAAATCAGGTGCAAATTATAGATATTAGAGAAGTCTCCTCTGGGCATAAAGCGTCAATAGATACATAATACGTCAATAGATATATAATACGTCAATAGATATGTAATAGGCCCACGTAATAAATAGTTCTTGTCTTGATTTTGTTTCTTTCCCTAATCGAATGAACGTATTTACTATTTTAAAAAAATCAGTAAACAAGCAACATCCCATGGTCACAAAAGTGCAGGCATAAAGTCAACTGAGACTGACCAATGCCTTTCGGGTGGGAGCATTTTGCTGTCAACGGGTGCAATTTCTATATTTTTCTGCCTTTTTAGAGACTCGCCATCAGAATTATGATATCTAGCTCGGAGGTTTTGTGAGTTATATCTTAGAATTTGTCCCATTTCTTTTCGTTTACTTTTCTCCTCCAAAGAAAAAATCGTTTTTCACCTCCATCACAACCCAAAGGTCCGGCTAAATAAGGGTTTTTCAAAACGCTAATGATGAATCATATTTTCAATATTTACTACCAGGGACTCTGGGCTTATACTATGTACTAGTAATAATAGTAATCATCATCATCATAATAATAATAGTAATCATAATCATTATAATAATAATAATAAAAATACACTGATGGTCAGCTGGTTCTGCTAAAGTCGTGGGCGACTGTTTCTATGATAGCATTGCTTAGAAATGCAGCGTAACATTGATGCCGTCATCACTGAAAAAAAATAGGGGGGGGGGGGGGCATTGAAAATACTTAATTCGGCATTCTAACTTAATGGCATTGTTTCGTTTGCAAACATAGTTATGTCTTTACCACTTTTTTTTAGTGCCATGTTTTTTTGTTTTTTTTCAAAGCAGAGAATTTATTTAGTTACCCAGATTCATGAATTAAAGCTTGCGTTAATTGAGGTTTCGCTGTTCCGTTGTTTGGCTCATCAATTTCAAATGAATTATCTTGTTGTTGTTTTTTTTTCTTTATTCTCTTCATTATTCACCCTCCGTTCACGCTCATTGACTGGATGATTTAAGAGTCGTCGGAGTGCGCTGTTAATTGCTTTAAACTGCATCCCTAATTAAATATTCTGCTTTTCTCTACGGTTTACACTTTTGGCCCTGCGTCATTCCGTTAGATAAATTGCCAGAGCAATTTCTCAGTTTTCTTCTTTTTTAAAGTTTGAGCCTTTAACACTAAATAAATTGTTATTGATCAAAGTTATGAAAATTTTGAAATACGTTTACCCAATTTGGAACTCTAATTATATAAATTATAAAAATCAGTATATAACAATAAAATTATTACAGAATAGGAAAATAATAAAATGCAGGATTTCCGAGATCCACTGCCTAATGCCGACATCTTCCTGACCAATACATTGAGAACGACCGTGCTTAGAGTACAACAAGCGGCTCGTGTTTCTCAAGGTGCTGCAAATAACATGCAACAACACTCACGTCTAATGAATAAATTAAAATAACTTTGTTTGACGGACAGGTTAATGTGGGCTACAGTTTTGCTCTAGAGAGAGCGTGTCCGCCTTGCAGACTTCCACTGCATTCTTTAGACCTTGGACTCGGCCGTAGACATGATAAACGGATGTATTCCCGATAATCATCAAGCCACTCACAACGTAACATAATATTTTTCTTAAGCATTTGGCGCCAACAGTGGTGCCCTTGTATTTCACCCAAGACTGCCTTAGGAAATCTGGCATCCAGCGAGCACAGACTTTTCTCCAGTTCTTGGGGCTAAATTCTATGAATATATATATATATATATATTATAGATTTACTACTTACTGGAATAGCTCACATGAAATATCTGACGCTCTGGTTCCTGTGCGAACTGCTTGTCGATTTCCACAAAATTTATGTGGCAAAGACCAAACAGTCCACAACATTTTCAAAACAATCATTCTTGCAGAATCAGGTTTGGAGCTTCACGATTGTCATTAAGATGGATTTCAGCATTAGTTTTATGTTAATTAGATCTTAATATCACATGATTGTAAAGTTAGTTGAGCCAAATATTCACTGGTCTTTTATAGCAGAAATCGCACAGACGCAGAATTTATGACACTGCAGTCAATTTAGTGCATCATAAATATTTTCAGAAACTTTACAATTTAATGCTCAATATGAACACTGGAGCCATAAATTAGAACATTAGAAAAACAAAAATGACGAGATCTTAGACAAGGTCAGAAAAAATTTCAGATTAAGAATCAAACACAGAAGACAAGAAAAGGATATGCTTGGAAAGGAAGGAATGAATGAATGAAGGAAGGAAAGAAAGAAAAACATGGAAGAGCCATAAAAATAAATGTTGTGAGGAGGATAGAAAAAAAAAAGTTTGACCTTATTTTTCAATTCATTACTTTGGGTTTCCTTACAGAATGTATTGCATTTTCCCACTCACTTTCATTCTACTTCATTTGGACGGCTCAAGTCAGATTTCTCAATGAAAAGTAAAAGGATTTTCTATATTGCGAAGAGACTTTCCCTCAATTAAGTAAATGTATTCTCCATCGACAAACTCTCACCATTTGCAGAAAACATCCCGTGTAATCTTCCAATAGGCTCTTGTGATCTCAGGACATGAAAGCATTTTCTGTTCACGTCACTTTCCAAAATCACATTAGCTCAAGGCCAATAATCAATGATTTTGCAAGACAGTTACCCTCTTTTAACACAGCAGAAAATTCACCAAAGAAAAAATGCTACTCCTTGAATTTTCCCATATTGAAGTGGGTGACAAATACAGACATATAAACTGAGCTATTAGTAATTTTCATGTATCAGAGGTTTCATGTTGTTTTTAAAATTCATACCTTTAAGGACCTATTAGACATTAACTTAAAGCAGCTTTAAAATAGCACTGATTCTTTTTATAGCTTTAGTGTATCTTTAACTTTCAGAGCGGGTATTATTCAATCATGTTTAATGGTGACTTTTCACACAAATCTTGCTATTCATCAAATCTGAAATTAAATAAAAGGCAAAAAATGTGATAAATTCAGAATTACTTCAATCAAATGCAGCTGGCACTGACATAAACTGTGATGCACCATTACACAACCATAAATGTTTCAATGCAGTAAAAATTTGACAACTGAAAAGCTCTGTGCAAGAAATATTGAACTTTACAGTACGGTCATAATGACTCCAAAGGGCAAAATATTCACAAGATGACAAGGATGCATATGAGGGAACAGTCAGGTCATCTGCAGTTGGAGCACTGTTGGATACAATTTTTGTGCCTTATCTGCGACTGGAAAGCCACAAGCAAAAAAATATATTATGATCTTATTGATGCAGTCAGTTAGCAGTCTGCACTGCCAAAATACAGATTTTGATAGTCCTGTGGTGACACCGATTATCATGCTGGAATGAATGCCAGTGTTTAAATTTGCAGGTAATAAAATGCCAGGAAGTAAATGTTCTCAAAGAGCCTGCTCAGTTCTCATGTGGTGAGAACATTTCACATCCTGGCGTCCTATTCAAATGTTATTGTAATCTTAACTCATTGTAATGATCTGTACAGGATATTGGCTTCAATATTTCTATTCTCAATCAGTTAAATTATTCATTTCATTGTTCTCTTTCTGTCAAATTTTATTCAGTTCTCTTTTCACAACAGTACAAATATGAATGAAACAATGGATATCATAAGATATACATCAACAAGAGCCAGTCAATCATGTGTTAAGATTGATATGTATGCTCAATTAATGCAAGAATGGCCTAACAAGTTTCTGTTTTGCACAGTTTTATTACAAGAAAAGGTAAACATAAATACCACAAAGGAATCAAATACATGATCTATGGATGAAAACCTAACATAAAAGTTTAGAAAAGTTTCCAGAAACCACTATTTCATTAAATGTGCATTTATGTGAGAAGCACAGGAGCTCCAACATGTGATTTTCAACTAACAGGAATAATGCTGGTGATGAAATTGACAATGTTTCAAGAGAATTTTAGAGTTTCATTTATCAATGTATGCCCAACCATGATACTGAATCTCAAAATTAAAACAAACATCTTTACATAATCACTTTGGTATTGAAATTTAATGTTATCCAAACATTATTTTAATGATAAACTGTGTAAAATACTGACAAAAAATAAGACTTGAATGTACAGACATTATACAACCAGCCACATATCCCTTACATTTGCCTTACAATTAAATGCACTAAACTGGCACACCTTAAAAGATATAACTTATCACGCACACACAGTCCATTCTTTCATTAGCATTTGTCCATCTGTCCCAAGCAATATCAAAATTGTGTGCTCCACAATTATTCTGCATTTGCCTCTGGTCCATGGCAGTGGAATGTCTGAAATGGTTTTTACTGCCACATCCATCCAAAGTGTCTATGGATTCAAAATTCTTATTGGTTGTTAACAGTTTGTCTTTTCATTTCATTGCTGCCAATTACTTTTTCCAGCATTCTTTTATACATAATGGAATATGCCACAAGAAAATAATTATATCACGGCCTCAGTTCTTATTTATTCCAAGTCCACTTTCTGCACAACTGAGCAATTCCATGTTAAACATTTGCAGCTTTAGGATTAAGATAAGAAGTTAGAATAAATCAGAACTGTGAAACAGCTTGATAAGTGCCACAATACATTTTAAACAATAGTCAAAGCGTGCATTTGTTATATACCTCTTACACAAACTAAAAAATCTCCATTTTTCAGAAAATGGAGATGGAACAAACAAGAACTAAGGCCACAATATTGCTTTATCACTTTAAAATTTTTCTTGTCGTGATTTATTGACAACCTCCATGCATGGAACACAAAGCCACTCCACTCAGGCTAAATGGTATATCTGATCTATGCTAACTGCTTGACAGATGTTATGATTCAGGCAAAGATCTTTGTGTCTGTGATTCCATGGCATCTGTCAAAGCCTGTGCTGCTTGCTGATTCAAAACTTTACAACTGTCCAACATAGCTGCGAAAAGGAAATATGGAATATATCATTTCATGGAAAAGTAGTATTTCTCAAGAGAAATACAATTTCATTAAGAAAAATTCTTCTGCTAGTCAAAATACATTCTTTTTTTTTTCACTGACCAAGAAATAAATCTGAAGGGGGGAAAAAAAAAGGCTTGCTTTTTGAAGGTAATGATGTATGGATAGGTCATTAATTTATCTTTTCTCTTATTCAACTAATAAAATCTCTTCACATAATAAAATGTACAAAAAAGGAAATAGTTTTATTTCACAAAACCCTGTGCTTGAGACAAACAGCCAGAAAATTTTACAATACAATCATAAGAATGTTCGACATTTTTTTACATTATTTTTCACAGTTTGTACAGTTTTCTGGTCATTTATCCCCAAGACTGGATTTGGCAAAATACAACTTTTTCTTTTCTTTCTTATTAACTTTATGCCCAAGGTCTGTGCAACCTTACAGGTTTTCTGTGATTTTTCTTTCCTTATAATTTATTGTCTGTTTACACAGTTTTCTACACCTCTCTAAATAAAACCTTTTGGCAAGAGAAAAAATACACAAAACAAACAAAAGGTCATGACTGAAATAAGAAAACAAAATCTAATTCCCTGTCTGATTCAGATCAGTGGCTATGAATAATACAAATATCAGGGGAAATTTCCTATCCATCTCCCAAGACAACTGATCATCACATAGCCCATCACACATCTCAAGCTTGTAATCAAGTGCCAATAATGGTCAGTGAATTTTGTGACAGTAGAGGTCAGTCTGATGAAAATCTCCTCAAGAATGAGTTTTAACACTGTTTTTCCTTTCAGCATCTAATGAACTAATCAGAGTAATCATGAAGACTTTGACCATGACAGGGCATTATAAGGATTGCAATGTTTGACCACACAGTCTATTTCAACAGTGGAAGTAAAGATTACTCTGCCGCCTATATTCCTTCAAAGAGCAAAGGAAATGAAATTGATGGAGAATGAGAGATGAGAGATAATCATTGATAAAGAGATCTGAAGGATGGGCCCTGCTTCATAAGAAAAATAAGATCAGTGAGATGTTTTAATCTTAATTATAGAGCAATATAAACCCAAATAACTGCATTAAAATGTGTTATAATAAAATAGGAGTTGCAATAAACATAGATGCCAAATAATTCTGTTCATTCTTATATTCACATTTTTCATGCTAAAATACCTGTTTGTCAGTAAATCTGTCCCTCAATCCATCCAAGCATTTTACACAGAGAACATAAGGAAACAGGATATGTATTCTAATTCTTGTAGTATATAGTAAAAAAAAAAAAAAAACAAGGAAAAACAAGATTTCTTTTATAAACAAACAATATATTTCATGTAGTTTCCTCCTATGTCTACATAATCTAAACATTGTGATGATGTGAGTTCCAGATTTTCTGCAGTGTCCCAAATTCTTTCATCAAAAATATTTATCTAACTGTGATATAATGATCTGTTGTGTAATACAGTTAATTACATAGGGATAATTAATATCTTTATCTTACAGTAATCTGATCTGATGTTGTGTTATACAATACTTACACAAGGATGTAATTCTCTCTGGCTGTCTGGAAACTCATATTCCTTTTTCACTTTTCATTTTTTGTTCACCCATTAACTCTCCCCTGCATCCTTTTCATATGCTTCCATTTATCCATTAAGACATATCAAATACAATTAATTCATCCATTGTAAAGTCGTTTGTGCTCAAAGTAAAAGCTTTCTTGTCACCACACCAGCCACTACAGGGCTGACACAGTGCCATATAAAAAAAAAAAAGAAATATGCAGGATATATAAATATAACCCTAAAATCCTACCTTAAACTGATCTGTAAGGAAACCTGTATAACTGTAATATCTTGACTGACAAAACGTTTTGAGACTTAAATAATATTAATACTTTTGAAACCAGATGGGACAAGCTTATAAATGTGCAAGCAAATACAAACTAGACTACTCACTAATGTGTGCACATTATATTTTCTCACAGTAACTTGATTGCTTCTGTATGTTGCCAGCAAATTCACCAGTATTAAATTTCTCTGCTAAGTCAGATTACACTTGTGAGAAAAAGAGTGATCGAGCAGTCTGCACCTGTCTCAATGCATGCTGTTGATATTATTTTCTCAAAGAAAAGGGATTGATTTTATGTCATCTAGAATGCCATACTGGTTTTAACCTTGAGCAAACCACAACCGCAACCAACAAAACAATATGAATGCATGAATATTTGTTTATTTCATATCTCAGACAATTCTCATACACCCCTCCTCTTCTCTTTTCCCTAATCCTTCATACACGCCATTCAAAAACAATTAGTTGTCACCATTCCCTAAGATTGTACATGTTGTAACTCAAATAATTATTTAAAAAATCGATTTTTAAATATATTCAACTACATTCAAAACCGCATCGAAGGATCTTGGTTATGACTCTCAAGCCAAACAAGAACCAAATAATAAATTTTCAAAAAAGTTCATCATTGCAAGATGCTAAAATAAAACAGTTTTTTGCTTCACCTGAAAAGTAGTGAAAACCAATTACTACAGTTTTAGGAAATGGTGACAGTGGTAGCCTTAACATGAGGACTATGGTACCTTTCAACTCTTGCTCTGCCTCCAGCACCTTGTCCTGCTTCTGTGTATCCACCACCCACTGCTGAGTGACAAGATCCTGACAGGTGGACATATGATCTGTCGTCACATCAGAGGCTTTCACAGATGGCAAGTCTGGTAAATTCCAAAATAATAGGATCAAAATGCCATGAGACTGGTCAAATGGGATTTAGAATGATTCCATATTAAAATAATATTGTTGTACTGTTTAATCTACTGCTGTTGACTTAAAGAAAAGAAAGGGTGAGAGTGGTGGTGATGCTCACACAAGCTCCCTACGTACTCAAATTGCATTCAGACAAAACATAGATTGCTAATAAATTGGTTAATTACAGTGTTGTTTATCTCATATCAGCTTCAACTGTCAAATGTTTTGAAATTCTCTGGTCTATGAATTCTTAGACCTTGATTTTTCTTCAGAGATTCAAATGTCAGACCTATGGGTCAAGCATTAAATAAAGCATCATTGCTCTGGCTGGGAAAGAAAAAATCCTCCCCTTTTGTCATGCATTGATGTTGTACACCTCATCATGCCCTTAGAAAGACAAGATTCTAACTCCATTTCTTGGCTGAAGTGAGTTACACATTACACACTACTTCTACAGGCCTTCTCCATTGTATGTCAAAGAATCAAGCAGATCCAGTGTGTAGTTTGTAAGTATTACTAAAAAGGAAAAAAGCTGTATCTCTAAAAGCTATGAGCACATGAAATGCTGATTATCAATTTCTCCAAAGTTGATGGAAGGGAGTTAAACCTTGTCATTCTAAGGGAACGTCAGATTCTTGGTGTGGTTATATAAGAACTGCAAAGTGACGAGTACCATCATTCTTGTTGTATCTCCTTCCAAAGGAGATGCCAGAATTATTTCCTTTGAGTCCTAGCACAAAATCCCTAGAATTGAGGGTGTAAGAATTGTGTCCCGGACTGAGCCTTAGTGGAAGGCTCAGCCCACACCAACCAAGGGAGATTACTCACTGTTTAATGCTTTATCCATGTCCTGACAAAGCTGGAAAAGTTCACTTCCCCTACCTCTTACTCTTTGACCTGAGAAGTAAAGTGGAAATTGCATTAAAACACCATCAATTGCAATCTCCTTTCCTGGACCACATCACACAGTTCCCATAGCATCAGTTTTTATGTGTCAAAAACTGCCACTGTGAAAAACATAGTACACTGGCTTATTTTTCATCTGCTCACAAGCTCGGAGATGGAATGTCTTCTCGTTTCTGCCTAGTTTGGAAATGGTTAATATTCATATTTGCACTCAAATTGATTGTATTCCTAACTGAATTATTCCTGGTAAGTTGATAGTGCCTTTTATTTTACCTCCTATGATTATGTATGATAGTATGATCATTTAGGATGGTAGGTTTTCAACATACTAGAAACTCTTTTAGCTATAGATACTCATGCACTCATTTATTATAGTTCCGCAACATTAGAAAAACCAGAAATGAAGAAATTAAAATATATACCATCCAATGTGTTTAATGCAGGTAACATTGTAACAACTTCATCAACATAGCTGGTGTTGCACATAGGATTGGTCAGACCAGAAGGTCGATCTTGTAGTTGTAAGCTGGTCAATTTATCTAGGCCAGAGATGCAGCGCAAGACATCCACACTGTAGGAATACAAGTGACAACTTATTCACATTATTAATACGTAAAAAGTATTCAATTTATGCAGCTTTGTTAATTCTGATATTCCAAAATTACGACAAATTTATATTTAAACAATTTTTTTTCTTTACATTTCACACGGTATTGGCCTTCCAAACTGTGAAGATGTCACTTGACGAAGAAGAAAATCACACATTTAAATTATCTTATAGACATATAATGAACAGCTGATTCTGTTAGGATGATGCTCAGATGAGAATGATCTAAATTTCCTGGCACAGAGGAAAACATTACTACACTCAATTCCTGCAGAAGATGAAACTATTATTAAATTATCCCAGATTTTATTTATCACTAACCAATCCTAAAGACAATCATGACATACATAATGGATATTTTTCTATTACCTGCCAATGAGGTTTCCACAAACATTTAGATTCTGCAAATTCTCCAGGGATTGCAAACCTTCTGAAAAAACAGACACAGGGCAAGGTGATAAGATATGACTGAGCTTTCACAAAGACTTCCCGAGGAAAAGATCTTAGGCAGCATGCGCAGAAAAAAAAATGTAGGCCTACATCAGGTAACAATTCACAATTCTAATTGAATTTAATCTGTTGTTTGTAAAATGAAATATTTGCTAAAACAGAACAAAAATAAATAAATGCATTTAATGAACATAGGCCTACAATTCCTGCTGCCTATCAAGAGATAATTACCATGCTCTTTGGAGCTGAGAAGAAAAAAAAAAAAATTACTGGTGTGCTTTTTACGCCATAATAATTATAATGATAACATTGATCACTGTAAAGTAACAATTTATTACCCCATCAAAATCTTACCTAATGATGTTATCCTATTGGCTGACAGGTTAAGTCTGGTTAAAGTGACAAGACCTGCCAATTTGTGAAGTCGGCTTATGCTGTTATATGACACATCGAGTCGCTCAAGACTTGTACATTCACCAGTACAGCCCAGATCAACAATCCCTGAAGAATATAAGATGAAATAAATGGAAATAAAGCTTGTGGATTTTTTAAAAACTTAATCTTTTTGCTCAGAGCATGCTCACCAGTGTTTCACAAACATCTACAACGTTAACTGCTGTGCCATCTAAAAGAATTTATACTTATAGTGAGAGAAGGGTTGGTACAACCTCAAACAAAGAAACATACAACACTCCAGCAGAGCTAATGTAAAAGAAGTATCAGATTTAAATGGGTAATAATTACTATGCTCCATGAAGACTTGTATGGCAGACATCTCAAACATTAAAGCATTATAAGCTTCTACCTGTGAAAGTCAGATGTGTTAAAGGTTCCATATTAACACAATCACATAACCGATACTCCAAATGTACAGTAATTTCAATGAATCATATACGTTACATGTATAGTTGGATTCTCCATAACATAATTTAGTTTGCCAGAATACTGTAAGTTTATAAAAAAAAATAATGAATGTACTCAAATATCATTGTGAGAGGGCCAATTCCTAAACTTTTGTTGTTGCTGCAGTTCAGAAAAATCTTTCAAAACTAGAAGTTAGTTGTAATTCTTTCTTACACTTCTTAAAACAAAAAGCACACAAAGCAGTGATGTTGCTCTGATTCTCCAGATGGTCAACGAGACAGGTGTCTGCAATTTGTGGTAGCCTATAAAACTGCTCACATAAGAACATGAAAACCCGTTAATACCCAGCAACAGCCTTAAGGAAACCCAACGTTTGGGACTAGTCAAATTTGCACATAGCAATGACATCCTTCTTATATGATGCAGTAGTTACAACATCGTGGCAACATAAGTTTGATGTAAGGAACCGCACCTGTGGTAATCCTACAACCCCATGGATATTGTAGCATCTGCAAGCTACCCCTTGCCCTTCCCCGTTGCTTGTTATACTGGTGTCTGAGCATGTGTTCACTTCTTTTTTCATTTTATTGTTGACGTTCGCCAGGGTGTACTCCGTGACCCTGCCCTCCCTTTCTTGTGAGTAGTTTTTTCCTCGCTCGGTCGTTGTTGGGTTTTCGTAAATATTAGTATGTTCCTGAACATTCCATAAGGTCGTAGAACTAGACGTTTACGCCAGATTTGGCCTTGAGTGATGTAACCTGGTGACGTATTGATACGTGATTGGTTAGTTTGTGTGTTTCGGGCGAGGGCAGAGGTTAGATTAATTTCGGGAATTTTCTACAGAAATATCTATATATATAGACCCATGTAAGGGGTTGGTCGGTGAGTGAGTTTTTCTTCTCGTGTGGCGTAGGATATTTAGTTGTTCGCTGGTGTCTTCCTAGTATTTTATTGTTCAGTATACAGTTATTAAACTTCAATATTATTTAATCGATCGTCGAATCTCGTGTTTATTTTTTCTACAGCTGTAATAGTTTCGTTTTCTAAAGGGTCGTAGTTAGATCAACTAACTCCCCCCTACTGTAACGTGCTAGAACAACCTCAGCTGTTACAGATATCTTTCACAAATCTACATCAGATTGACACAGGGATGCTGGATGGGGACTAAGCAGGCACAGAAGCTGAGCAATTCCATTTTAAGAACAGACATCTAACTTTGTGAATTCCACCTTTGTTCACCTATGCTATGGCATGATTAAAACATTTTAAGCTTGTTTTTCTTCCTTGACGCCTATCAAATTTTTTTGATCTATATTTAGATCTATCATTTATTAGGCCTCGGATATAATGTAGCTACCCAGCCAGCATTGCTACATCAATTTGAAGTATAGGCCCTATTTGTTGAGGATTTCTGTAGGGCTGGCAAATTTTAAGATTACTTGGGGGCAAATTTCCTAAATCAAACCGAAGATGGCGTAATATCATGACCAGTGGATCTCCTTTGGAATGATGTCATTTCCTAAGCAAATCTGAGGTCAGTCCTAATCTTTAGACTGACATAGCTCTGAGGTTGCTGACTGGGCAATAATTAATATTGTACTAACATAGCATTTTTATGAAACTGCAGGTGTGTTGAAACCAGTATGTGTTTTTATGAAATCGACTGATCATTATCTTCTGCATACAGAATGTCCACATTCATGAAAGACAAAATGTTATTAATGATAAATAGTTCATTTGTGCCTGTCATTCCCAAGTTTACCTGCTCTGTTTAAGGACAATGTGTGAATGCTTTCCACATCAAATTCTCCACTTTTTGACTTGAGGAGTTGTCTTGTTATTGCACCATCTGCAGATTAAACATAACAAATGATGGGGCATGAAATGTCTCCTTAACTAGAAGTTTGATTGATTAAAATCTTCAGAGCTGACTTTTCACTTATCTAATTTATTTCAATTGCACAGGCTTCCATTGTCTGTTTTCGTACAATATCTAGATCTAGATCTACCTGCATTTAAGCCATTTTGTTATATCTTTGAATAAACACAGCTGTTGGTTGAAAGCAATTTCATCACACACAACCAGTTCCAAACTTTGACTATATGAAAAGAATGTGCCGAACATTCCATATAGCCTAGATATATATCTAATACCTTGATCTAGAGTCTAGATTTATGTCAATGGAAGACTAGATCTAGACCTAGATCTACAATATGTGATTTAAACTTTCCACATTAATAAGTTACTTTTGTACTGTAACAAAGACAAAATATGAAACGTTCAATGAGATCTACAGAACGCAGAAGTAAGCATATCTCATTTGTTTACCATTCGAATCTGGCTCGACGGACGCCATTTTTGTAAACAATGTTTATAACCGGAAGCAACGGGATGGACCCCCCCCCCCCCCCCCCCCCCCCGCTTTATGGAAGATATCGAAACAAATATTACTAATTATTTCCTTTTTTTTTCCTTCATTACCAATGCCCAGCATTCTGTCTTGAGTTCTTACTTAAAGACACTGTTATCTGTAAGTGTTTCTGTTCCTGTCGTTTCCACGGCTACGGGAAGAAGACGAAAACCAACCTCGATTGAGGGGAAGTAAAACAGGTTCATTTGGTCAATTTGTAAAATGCTTGGTTATGTCCCGTGTTTCATATATTTCTCGTTGTTATCACACAATTATTAACCTGAATACAATCGCGATTCTATTATTTTTCAGTGGTGTGAGGTAATGAAAAGAGGATCATAATTTACCATTTTTCGGTCTTTACTTTAACAATATTCATCATATAATCCACTCTGTCTTGTCTGTTGCATAACCCCCCTCCCCCAACAAACATACGAAATCAGTTGCATGCACAGATATAGTCATAATTAATATATCTATTATATATTTCAGTAACTTGCAACCTTTGGCATGACTAACTGACCAAACTATACACTCTTCAGGCCTTAAATTTGGCAGGAAGGTGGCAATTGAGATGAGGAAGATGATGGCTATAATTAAAAGTTGTTTACTTCAAGCATGTATTTAAAAAAAATAACAATGTTTATTGCTATGTAACATCTGTATTTTTGCATGTTTGTTTCGTAATATATATAATACCTTGCATGTCATAAAAAGTAACCATATCAAGCATTCAGTTTGGTGCGTAGTGTTCTGGTGCGCATGAGTGCTGAAGCAAGACCCTAGGTTATTACTTTTATTATATGAGAAAGAGAAAGGGGGGGGGGGGCACATTATTGTTTATTCTGGGCAATGCCCGGTTGGTCATCTAGTCTATTATATATTTCAGTAACTTGCAACCTTTGGCATGACTAACTGACCAAACTATACACTCTTCAGGCCTTAAATTTGGCAGGAAGGTGGCAATTGAGATAAGGAAGATGATGGCTATAATTAAAAGTTGTTTACTTCAAGCATGTATTTTTAAAAAACAACAATGTTTATTGCGATGTAACATCTGCATTTTTTGCATGTTTGTTTCGTAAAATATAGGGGCCTATAGTACCGTGCATGTCATAAAAAGTAACCGTATCAAGCGTTCAGTTTGGTGCGCAGTGTTCTGGTGCGCATGAGTTCTGAAGCAAGACTGCTGTAGTTTATTACTTTTATTATACTAGAGAGAGAGAGAGGGGGGGGGGGGATCACATGATTGTTTATTCTGGGCAATGCCCGGTAGCTCATCTAGTTATATACTAAGTGACAACGTAGTATGGTTGCATCAGCGAAGTGCTTATTCGCAGACGCCTGAAAATAATAAGATCCCTATCTTATTCGCAGATGGGGGGGGGGGGAGGGTTGGTTTTGTGATGTCTACTGTGGAAAAGTTCCCCCAGCCTACCATGGTCTGCCGTGGCGCAATGACTAGCACCTGTGGTTTTCAGTCGAAGACTATGGGTTCAATCCGCCTTGGGTTCAATCCCACGTCGGAGTTGTTGTTTTTAAGTTTGGTTGTTTTTTCTCAACATAGTACTGCTCATTATTAGGAATCTTTTTTCCTAAATATTTTTGCAAAAATTGATGTCATGGGAAAACTGATCATTACTAGTGTGCTTCAGATTACTTCTTTTATTTATTCCTGTTCATTTTATTTATTCCTGTCCAATGAGCAGGACAGTTGCTAATTAGAAATACAAGTGTAAATCAAATCTTAAACATGTAAATGATTTCTTTTAGTCAGTGTGAACTGAACAGCTCACCCGTCTGTACGGTAACCTGGATCTATTCTGTATTTATTAACTGAAAATATATGTCAAGGGTCTTCTGCTCCAGCTGTTTGTCATGTTTTGCTTTATTACTTTTTTCTTTGCATGGAAGTTTAGTTCGTTTTTATATTTGCTCTGTCTGACTTTCTCTGTGATTTCTCACCCGACAAAATTGGCTAATAATAAATTCATCTTTAAAAAAAAAAAATCCTAGTCACAATTTTATACTCTGGGGCCAAGCAACGATGATCAGTGGGGGGAAAAGCAGAAAGAAAAGTTACAACAAAAAAAAAGCCAGCTCTTGCGGAGATTCGAACCCCTCTTACCAACTCGGCAGGCGAGACAGCGTGCCACCGGGGAACCTGAGTAAAAGCGTTACTAAGCAGGATCTCTCTAATGCTACCGAGGACACGATAACCGAGAAGTATCTCTAAAAAAAAAAAATACAACCCAGGTGCATCATTACCGTAAGAAACACCATGAGTTACCCTTGATGGAGCCAGCTTACCGAGTGAAGAGCCTAATTATTCAACTAAACATGCCAGAAATGTGATCTAAAGGAGCTCTTCCTAAATAAAAATCACAAAACCAAAAAATGTTGCACCAGGTTGTCTTTTTGTTAGCGATACTTATAATATCGCTTATCGTGTCCTCGGTAGCATTAGAGGGGCCCTGCTAAGTAACGCTTTTACTCAGGTTCCCGGTGGCATGCTAATTAGTAAACTCGCCTGCCGAGTTGGTAAGGGATGTTCGACTGCGAATAATCGTGGCCTTGCATCAATCATCATTCTGTATGTGCATAACAGTCAGAAGATGAACGTATCATGACAGTGGCTGTCACATTCGCAGGCAAACATTATTATTACAGAGAAAGTGTTTATAGGCCAGGAAATCAGACATCATAAAACGGTATTATAACCAGTTTGCACGCTAAAGATGTATTACGGATACTGTATCGTGGACATTTCTGATAGGGCTTATCGGAAGCCATCACGAGGGTTTGAAAGGGGATTTAACATTGTCCTAATGCAATTCGTCCATAAAACAGTTTTGTGTAAAATGCAAAAATATGCATAATTTGTATTCTTGTAATAATGCGCCACTTTGCAATAAAATCAACCTCACGACATATTTTTTTTTCGCGGTTGCTCTTGTTGTTTTCATTGATGTTGTTTTGTTGTTTTTATATAGATCTACTTTCATTTGTGCATATAACAATATGGTTTTTCTATTTTGACAGTTTAGTGGACTGGAACAATCAAAGTTAACACTGCATACAGCTGCTCCAGCTTGTTGTACGTACGACAGCCAACTCCGAGCGTGCCATGGACGTTGAGTTGGGTAATTCTAAGCACTTCACTTTCCAAATACGAAGTTCAACTTAATCTTTACAAAATGGCACTCTGTCGTTCACAGCACATTTCTTTTTTTAAAGATATTTTTTACTTTGGAACGCTTTTAATATGGAAATTGCCTACGTACCGTTTTACCTTTAATCCCTACATTCTAGTTAAAAACAAGAGCAACAGCAACAACAAACACGAGAAAAAGTCTCAGAAAGTTTCGTTTTGTTTATTTTGTGGGAAGGAATGACTGCTGTAATGTCGAGCACCATTTAATCTTGCATCAGATCAAACACGGCAATGTAAGTAGACTCCTCAACGCTGCTGGAAAATATTAAAGATCAGAATGATGATTTGATTCACCGTTAGAGGTAAAACTTCGTTATGTTAAGTCCGTTTCATTTAAACTGGATCCTGCACTGTGTGGAGAGAGGGAACTGAAGCTCTTACCGTGAAAGCTGCTTGCAGTTATTCTAATCGTCCCTCCTACAGCCGCGGTTTCGAGTTTTGTTTGAACTGCCGATCTCTCCTGTCTTTGATAGCTAACCTTGAAATGTGGGGAATAAAATGTGCATTTCGCCAAGCTGCGCGGTAGTAACAAACAGCAAGAAAACGATTTACGGTAAATTATTATAAAAGAAAACTGTATAGTCTAAACGAGAAGAAGTAAAGCAAACGTCCTGTCATTAGGAACTTCTCTAGGATTGGAAAAAATATATATAATTATATAAAATATGGAGGTTATCTGGCAAAATACATTTTTTTTCCTTGTCTGACAGTTCAATTTTGTACCAAGCCCCATTACCCCGTCTCTCCCCCCCCCCCCCCGCCCCCGCACCCAATCGACAATTTGTTTCTGTCTTTGCATGTGATTTGCATGCTTGAGTGTATGTACATGTAATGCGTGAGTGTATAAAATTAAGTCCCGTGTCATTTTTTTAAAAACTTAAAACCTTTTTGAAGGCTGCCCTGCTTTTTAAGCGACAAATTAGTTTGTTTTGTTGTTATTGCTGTGTTTTTCCTCTTGACAATCCATCCGATTTTTGGTTAGATCATAGAGATATTATTATAGTATCTCTATGGGTTAGATTAACTCATTTCTGAAACTCTCTTTCGCAATGTTCTATTCCAGGTTTATAGGACAGAATTAACCATTTTTAGTTTTAGCTGATAATTCTTCCTTCTTTTCTAGAAGTAGACGAAAAGCAAAAAATGCAAATATCTGATAAGTTTTCCACAACATGTCAGAAATCAGTATGGGGGTTAACTAGTTATCAGCGTGCAGACACGCAGAACTCCCACACGCTAGCTGACATCCAGCTGAAATAGAGCACATCAGCTCTTGATAGCCTCAGTTCTAATGTACAAATCTTTCCCTCAGTTCTTTTATGTTGAATATTTGGCGAGCACTGGCTCGCATTAGTTAAATCAATACACGTTATATTTGTAGGAAAGCAAGCGTGAAGGCCAAGCTGCCATTCTGTGGCTGGTCTATTGATGTGATCTGCCAACATCCACCATGCATGACTTTAAACACAAAGTGCACCAGCTCAAGAATGGCTCTTATGTTCGTCAAAACGACGGCATCGTGCGTCCAGAGTTAAGCTCACAATCATAATATTACTTCCCAGCACTTGAAGTTATTGCTAAGTTCCTCTCAGCCTGGAGAGTTGTTAGAACGCCACCTTTCCCTCCTACCATTGTTCCTACCTGAAGACCCTATTGAAGCAATGCATTACACGTTTGCCCCTTCATTTACCGCGGCCAATGGTAATGCCTCGCCGTTACTGCAAAATGACCAGGGCTACCACAATACAATGGTCCCTCTTCCAAAACATAGTACATGTATACTCCTCACAAAAATAGGGACATAGCAAAAATTCCCGGCCAGTCTAAGTAAGAATAATTACACCTTGAGCAATATTACAAATTGCCCCACACTGGCAAACAATATCAAGAAATTAAATATATTTGTTAGTGAATAAAATATCGGCATTGTATACTGACAAAGGCAAACGTACAGATCTGAGATGTACCGAGTCTGTCACGTCAGATTCCCGATGGAAAGAATAATAGGATTTCTGTTTTTAAAATGCCATGTTAGCCGAAGAAAAATAATGTTTAAGAATACTAAGTAATCTGTAGACGATCGCAAGATCGGACAAAATGCAAAGTTTGAGTGGTCAGCAACTGTATGGGGCTGTAATTGTTTTGGGCTTTTTTTCAGCTTGACACGAACAAGATCAAATTTCCTATTCACTTCATGCACTAATGACAGGTTTTGACCGTTAGGGTAAATGAAAAGCTGTACTCTGCACGATTTTTTTTTCGCATATCTGAAAATATTTCATCAGTGGCCAAGGGTACGTGTTCCTCATCCTCATAATAGTAAGATTACATGTATTTTGTTTATTACAGTCCTGGACAAGAAATGAGCATACCAATCGCACATCTGAAAATATTTCATCCGTAGCTAAGAGTACACTTTTGTTCGTCCACTACATTGAGGTGATGTAAAAAAAAATTTTCATATCGTTGCTCTCTGTCTCTCTCTCTCTGTCTCTGTCTCTCTTTCTCTCTCTCTCTCTCCCTCTCTCTCTCTCTCTCTCTCTCTCTGTGATTAACCTTTTCTTGTGGAGTATAATCCTCTCACGGAAGATGATAACGAAGCCCCACCCAACCCTGGATTTGGCAGTTTTACATTGCCTCTGATTTACGGCTAATTTAACACGTCGATACTCATTTCCCACGCTGGCTGTCCATTTTTTCTCCTATTGTGTGTGCGAGGTCCGACAATGTGAATTTGATGAAAAGCCGCAGATCGGCTCAAGCAGCAAGGCAAGTAGGGTGGCTTGGCCGGGGGGAAAGTTATGATTTTGATAAGCTGCAGATTTGATGTTGATTCACGCGTCGTCACACGTGGCCACGCTGATAGAGTGGAATTTTTCTATGAAAGTGCAGTATCTTTTTTCTTTCATTGTTTTAACTGGGGAACTCATGATCATTTTTACGCGTATCTCACTGGAAGAGATTAATAAGAGAACTATTTTCATACTGTTTCCCACGCTCATAAAAGTACATAATAAAGCGAGTCTGCTGTTTGTTACAGTGGTGGCTAAGAAAGAGAGAATGGGTCCTTTTTATTCATCCCAGTTGCACACCTGAAAATAGTTCTGAACAGCCAGTAGGGAGAAGTCTCTAAGCACATGTCGAGCTGGGGGGGGGGGGGGGGGCTGCAGACCAAAAATATTTCGGTCTGGTCACTATTTTGCTACAGATTTGTGCCCGTAGAATTGGAGACTCAGAATCTAGAGCGTTTGGATGGTGAATTACTGTACACTGCTAACCCTTAATGCTAATGTCGACTATTTCTTTTTCAGTTTTGTTGTTGTTGCTGTTGCTGTAGTTGTTTGACAGTGTTTATTTTGGTAGTTAATTTCACAACAAAGACCCTGGAAGAACGAAGAAGGAAAGAAGTTGGGAAGTCCTAGGAATGAGGATGAATGACGAGCAGTTTAATTCTGTTAGTTCTCTTTTGCATGAGCTTTTCAATACTGAATTAGTATTTCACAGTAAACTATTTTAATATTATTAGGATGGAACTCAACGTATTAGTGAGTTAAAAGAAAATTTGAATAAAGGAAGGAAAGAATTCAGCACAAAGAGCACAGCGGGATGAAGAGACTGCAAACCGGAGGGCAGCTGTGAAGCCTTTCAGACATTTTGATAAACTTTCTTCTGAAATGCTGCAGAAAGAAAGAGGAGCAAACTGGAAAACTGGAGATAGATAGCTTTTAGCTATATTAGCAACCAAACAATGGCTCTCAAATAGTACATGATCTCGTACCTTTCAAACTTCCAACCGCTGTATTTACTAACGGAAAAAGGGTAATGTGAAAAATAGATTTTACCGCTGACAGTGGCTTGTGTCCTCAATATGAGGCACAAATGTCAATGACTAAATGACAAATGACTAAACACAAGAAGATTGATGAGAAAAAAATACATTCTTCAATGGAAATGTCAGCAATGACCTACATTTTTCAGAAAATGGGAGTATATGACAAAAAAGGTCTGACTCATTCTGATGGGGGAAAAAACAACCTCTTAGGTATAAATCCGAATAGGAAATTGTTCATAGGCTATTGAAAAATATAGACATACCACACACACATACATACACGAAGAGAGAGAGAGTGAGGGAGAGAGAGAGAGAGAGAGAGAGAATAATTATTCGAAGGCTCAAATTTCTCTACTTCTAGTCTGTCTCCAGTAGACATTGCAAAATCATTATCTCCAACAATAGCTGCGCTGTCTTTATTGCTAATTCACTCTGTCATTTATTGACAACATTGGATGTTTATTGTTATTCTGTTTCCGCCTAAGCGATTTGGCCAGCGACATCAAAAGAAAACAATGGAGACAAGAACAGACAGACAGACAGAAAGAAAAATGAGAGAGCAATACTTGGAACAGAGGTATTTGCCGTGCCAAAACGCCTTTACTGTACGTCCTTTATCTGGACTACAAGATAGAATCAGTTTTTACGCTGGATGCGGTTACTCTCAGTGCTGGCGGACATTCGATAAACAATCTAATGATGATTTTAGCCTGTTATTATTGCCAACTGTTCTGTCCATCTGGACAAGTCTTTGGGTGATGAGCAATAATAAAAAAAAGTACCTCTGTCGATGCAGTTCCTGATTCTTTCTGCCATCCTCTTTTGTTTTACGTCTCTTTTTTACTTCCGCATATCACTAAAATAGTACACGACATTCTGGAAAGCGAAAACGGGTTATGTATAGAGGCTTGTAGCTGTTTTCCTTAAGCTTTGATTTGTCTGTGTGAACTCACGGGTTTGTGAATGAAAGTCGTGTGCGACTTTTTACCACGCATAATGTGACTTTCTTTCACAAACCCATGAGTTCACAGGGCCAATTCAAAATTTAGCGAAAACAGCTTTTAGCCCAATAAAATCATACGTGCGGTTGGATCATACACTGTATTTGCATGTTTGGAATGATAATAGTATCATTCTTGTGTCTTGCGGATAATGAATGTTCGCGTGAATGTACTAGATTTAACTATGAGATCAAATTGAGAGAAGGATCGGCGAAGAGCAGACTAAAAGATTCAAAATTGGACAGAGAAAGAAAAATAGGAGATCTACTGACGGGGGCTCACACAGATGTAGAGACAGAGAGAGGGGGGGGGGCAGAGAGAGGGAGAGGTAGGGAGAGAGAGAGAGAGAGAAATGACGGATAACGAATGGAAGCGCGACTTGTGTGGGTGGGTTAGTGAGAGAGGGTGGACGAATCGAAGGATGGACGGATGTGTGGATGTATGGATTAATGAATATTAAATGGTTGGTCGGTTGGATCACATGTGAAGAAGCATTAATTTCTTAGTTCAGTGGGTAAGAAACAATTTAATTAATATTAATGTTGCTTAGTAGCTGACTACTTTCAAATCCCCATTATGTACGTAAGATGATGTGCGCACATATTATTATAACAGGTCAGTGGAAAATGTGTGGTGGCAGACATTACTTCAGAACAAACGTACGGAATAGCCTTGGCAATCTTTACTCTGCATTCCGATAATCTTCAGACCATTTCTACGGCTTACCTACAGGTAGCCAATGAGTGGCCCAGAAAGTAAACTTACTTTGCCGGACACTCTATTTTCAAGATCTCCAGATCGCCACGGGTTTCCTTCTGAAGGTCTCGTGTCGAAGAAAGCTCGTGTTTCTTTTCCATTTGCTTTGGCGCCTTTCTCCAAGGAGGGATTTGCAAGCCCTTTGTGACCAAAGCTCGCGAGCTAATAGCGCTAATACCCAAAGCTTTGTTCGCTCGTTGTTTTTGCGCTGAATGAAAATGGGCAAACTGCAGACAGCGTGTGTACTCGTGTCAAGACCTTGGTGAGACACGAGGGGCCAAAGATCCGAGATTCACAAAGACACATATTTGCGGAGGGCCAGAACCCAAAACAAAGCGATGTCAGTGAATTTCGATAAATCAAGGAAAAAATCCGCTTCGATAGCGATCTGACAAGTGGGCAGAGTGACAGACCATTGACATGGCCATTTCTTTCAGGGAGACTTACAGTGCGAGTGTTCACATTGACAGATGACATGGGAAGGCCTATACCAGCTACCACTGTTTAGAAAGCCCACAGCTGTTCCCTAATCATTTCACTTTCAATCTTCATCGTATTCTAATGATGACATTGATTTTTTAAAAAAAAGAATGATCAGTTGAACCAGAAGATTAACAACATTTCTATTGTTGTTGTTGTTGTTTTGTAATGTATTTCATTTGCTTCTCTTTATGGAAACGTTCTTCCTCTCTCCAATACATGAGCACAAGGCCTTTTGCCTCTCCTTTTTTCTTCTTTATCTTATCTATTTAAATGCCATTTACAGCACATGAGATCCGACATAAACAAATAATTCATATGAAGCATCTTTATCTGCAGATCAAGCAAGGATACAAGTCATAAAAAAAGTAAGATTCCAGCTCTAATCATTATCAGAAAAACTCGAATTTAGAGCATTCAATTTCAAGTGTATGATGACATGGTAATAAATTAAGATGTGTCATGAATTATATTTCCGGTAGTGTCACACGCATTTTGGAGAATATCTTTTTGTTTTTTATTTGCCTAAGATTAGTTTTCTTAGGAGGGGGATAGGCAAGGATTCGAGTCGATTTAATATTATTATTATAGAAGATTCAGATTATGCAATCGTTTGTGAGAGTAAAAAATGAAGGATGATAACCATTAGAACGCCATTCAGTAAAAATGTGGTTGGTCAACAGCTCCCCAAAACAATTATTAGCTCTTTGACTAGAGATTGGCTGCACACAGTGCTGTTAAATTTCCTCATGGACGCCATTATTGGAAGGGAAAATACAGCGACACTGTAAGAATCAACAAACCAATATTTTTGCATGCCATACAAACTGACATGTGCAAATGGTTTACTCATCGCGTTAGCACCAAACCGCGCAGTTTCGTGAAAAGTAACTGTACTCACGAAATGGGGCATAGGGAAACACTGAACTATTTTGATAGCAAAGCCGGAAAGAGGGCTAATTCTAAATAGCCGTCAGATGCTGATGAATCTGGTATGTTTTCTTTTTCCTGCCATTTCCGGTTAAGGTTATAAGGCCCACTGCAATTTACTCGTTCCTTTTTTATGATGATCATATTAGATATAAAAATGATGAGGATGTTGCTCTGCGATAATTAGACCTAATGTGTTGCCATCGCTGCATGAAAAATCGAATTAGATGGTTTCAATTTTTTTAATCATGCATATCCACTGAAGCAGGTAGAGGTAAGTAGCGGAGAGGTATATTGCTAACGAATGGTAAACTCATCCTTGTTCCCTCCTGTGTAATTAGATTTATATGTGTTTAATTTAGTATCACCGTTTCCTTCCTGCTTTAGAGTCTGAAAGTTGTCAGTGATGGATTGGAAACACACTTTTTTTTCCTGGTGTTTCGTGTTTCATGGTGAGATTTGACAGGAGATATTATTACTTTTAAATTCCACCAATGAAATCTGCCTATCTTAAAAGAATGTTTATTTGTCCTATTTTATCATCTTATCATCACCAGGGACGCCAACAGATCGCTTAAAACAAATATGAAATGCAAATTAAAGATAGCAAGCTGCCTTTCAAAATTAAAAGTAAACATTTCAAAGGATCGGTAGCATTAAACACTTTCCTACTGGCCCCCTAAGTATGGATGCTTTTTTTTATTAGAGGAAAAAACATTTGATTTTGTCTCACCTACCGTCATCTGGAGCTATCAAAGAAGTTAAATTTCACTCCTCTTGTATTTCGCTCCCTATCTTTATATGATAACATTTATCGCGTCAGGTGTTGCCTTGGCATCAAGGCTTTTTTTTTGGGGGGGGGGGGGGGTGATTGTTATTTTTTTTTGGTCATTGCTGTTAAACGTGGGCACGAAAGATAAATTAGTTCCATGTGCTGATGTTGATTGAAGATTATACCAGAGATCCAGTTTTGGTTATCTCTCTTGTTTGTTTGGGTTATTTTTCGTTTTTTTTTTTCCTTGTTTCGTTTGTTTATTGTTGTTGTTCTTCTTCTTCTTCTTCTCCTTGCTTTTGTTATTGTGGTTTGGCAATTTCATGGAACTGGTCCCTGTATGCATAGACGATGCCAGCACCGATATTATAGGTTTCTCGGGCGGTTGTCTTCACTGAAGAAAAAAGCAATATAATTGTCCTTTAACATAAAACCTGCACTGTAGCGAAAGGTCCCACGTCTGGTGTTTCCCTCTGACTGATGCAAAGGTGTCAGGCAGAAAACCTGTCTGTAGCCACACTGAAAAAGTGCCGGCAAGGAGCGCCTGAAATCTGATGAAATCAAGATGCGCTTCATTAATTTCGTCCCCTCTTGTAAGCGATATACCAGTGCAGCTTTGACTAGACCGGAGAGTGATAACGGATTTGAGAGTCAAGCAATTAAAAACGTGGGTACATCTGATATTGTGTGTGCCTGCACGTCGCTGTATAGCCATGACAAGTACTGCTTTCTCAGAGGCAGGGTGAAGATCAGTCTGTTTGACAGGAGGGATAACAAAAATGGCTCGAAAGAATGCAATTTGTCTCACAATAAAGATAGGCGATTTGCTGAAAAAAAAAATGGGTTTGCGGTTGATCCGAACAAGCAGGTAGAAAAGGCATCTTCTGTGAAAACGAAGCAATTTATTGATATGAACTGAAACTGATTTCACTTGGAAAGCTTATACACTGCCTCCTTAACACCGGGGTTACTATTGACTGGCTTGAATGTATCTTGAAATGGTTTTTACAACCTCATGTAGCAAATTTTGGGTTTTTCGAGTCGACGGAGAAACATATGTTTGTCTTTAAAATATATTGTTTCCAGATTCACTTTCTAGTTTCTGGCAAAATAATCAGAGTGGCACCTCTAACTTGTAGACGTGAAATTGAAATACTAAATAAGCTTTCTCATCTATGCAATATGTGGTGCGTTTTAACTACAAGAAAGAATAACTGGAGATTCTGCACCCGTAGAATGAAGTGTTTTGATAAGTATTAGCTACCTGGGGTAAAAAAGATGAAGTTCAGAAAACTGAGAATGAGAAAACAACAGCTGCTAATGCTTGAATCCCATGACTGTAAGAAGAATACGTCCAGAGTAGGAGCTCTGGAATGAAGGGGGATATTCATTGGCCACGTTCTGTTATATAAGAGAGAGAGAGAGAAGTGGAATGGGGAGTGAGGGAGAAAGAGGTTAGAGAGAGGCGGGAGGGAAAAAGAGAGAGGCGTGATGGGGACTGAGAAATAGAAAGACAGGGAGACAGACAGAGAGAAAGAGAAGGGGACAATGGAGGGAGAGAGAGAGAGAGAAGAGTGGGGAAGAGGCGTGATAGAAAGGAGAGGGTGGGACGGGAGGGGGAGAGGGAGAGAGAGAGGCGCGAATGAGACTGAGAGAGAGAGAGAGAGCGAGAGAGAGAGAGAGAGAGAGAGAGAGAGAGAGAGAGAGAAAGAGAGCTCGCATCTGAAAGTTGAAAGATCTCACGAGCATGAAGTTCAGTTATCACTTAGACTAATCTTCAACTTTATATAATCGCTTAATTTTGTTTTTTCCACCTTTATCCAGCGTCTTTGAAAGTAATGGCACCACACTGTGAAAGTTACTTATTACGTTAGCTAAAAATACTTACGTGATTCAAAGCGAAGTATATACAATTCAATGTTAGAAATAATGGATTGTATCTATTTTTTTATTTTTTTTTCTTACACAATTGTATCTCAAAGATTCTTCGCCGCCATCCATTTGTTTGGAATTTACTCTTTAGAACATTGGCAACACTTAGCTTTCTAACAGCTGTTTATCTCTGAAATTTAACAGCCTGGAACAGCATTTCCCCGTCCTATCAGATCCTGCTAGTGAACCAAATCCATGGTCTCCATTAGTTCAGACTCAGATCCCCCTACAGTGTATTCGAATCCCCAGAACAAGTATGCGCTCACAGATACTTCTAGCTGCTGGGTATAAAATAACACTATATACTATAATAGTGTCTACCTATCTATCTATCTATCTATCTATCTATCTATCTATCTATCTATCTATCTATCTATCTATCTATCTATCTATCTATCTATCTATCTATCTATCTATCTATCTACCTATCTATGTCTGGCTCTCTGCCTGTCTGTCTGTCTGTCTATCCACGTCTGTCAGTCTATCTATCTATCCATGTCTGTCTGTCTGTCTATCTATCCACCTGCCTGTGTGTCAGTCTATCTATCTATGCTGGCGGGGGGGGGGGGGAGAGGGGGTAACTGTCAAATGTAGATTCCCCTAGTCATAAATTCTGAGTCTTGCAAAACTTATTTAAAATGGTCAAGTGAATGCAAAAAATTCATGGAGATATTAAATTAATTATCACGGAAACCTATTTATTGATCAATTAGAATACTGTATGTTCCAAATAGAGAACAGTGGAGACCAGGACGTGATCGATCTCAAAATTAATGGAACACTGAATACTAGGTTTAGGGGTAAGCCAGACCAAGGCTGGCGTTGGCCCTAGCTTGGTGGCTCGCCACCTAATTATTATGCATCACACTAAAACTCCATTCACTGCCCATACTGCCACGGAGTGAGCGGTGAGTAGTGTTTTAGAGTGACGCATACTAATTAGGTGGCGAGCCAAAAATCTGGGGTCTACGCCAACCTTCGTCTGGCTTGCCCCTGAAAGAAGAAATTTTGAAACACCGATATCATATTGGTTGGAAATAACATAACCCACTCGGTTCTACTGGCATGCAGCATAGACATTCCACCATTGCTTGAATGTTGAGAGCTATTAATTCATTCTAATGTATACGATTCGGTCCGTTCCAATTTACAGAGACTCCCGAAATATCTCTCTGGCTGTAGACCTACACTTAAAAGTAATCGATAACGTGACAAAACATTCAGCCTTTATCACTATTTATCGCTACGTTAAGCTTACGAAAACTATCAGGGTCTCTACATTGCATTTAGACCGAAGCGCAAAGCGAGAAATGATGGCACGCCGTGGCATTCAGTCGATCTCACTACTGATATTGATAAGACGTTGATACGTAGCGAGGATTTGTTGGTGTTCCTCTATCAGTCTACGGTTGAGAAAGAAGCCCTCCGCCCACACCCTGGGGCCGGGAGTCTGATAATGGGAGATGAAGACACATGAACGTGATGAATGGCAGGATGAAGGCAAACTCTGAAACTCCGGCATCACAGAGACATAATGCAATGATCTTCATAGGGGTAGCATAACAGCCTTTTATCCTCTCAGGTCGAATTGTCAGTGTGTATACCCTATATTACAAGCTTGGCTAAAGTTGTGTTTCCATGTGTACGGAAACGTCAAAAATCCACCAAGTTGTGAAAAGAAAGGGTTTCCATTACAATTTCTGTTTCCATACATGAAAACCCAACTTTACCAGTATTTTAGTATTTACTGACAGAAGTTTCAATTTTCATGCCAAGATCAGAACTCCTTCGTGATTCTTTCTGCTGGACCCTGCAACAGGTGTTTGTGTTCGTTGTAACATATTAATCGAATATTTCAACCGAAACTTGGTAATGGTAGGGTAATGAGTTTTGTAAATGGAAGTTGAAAATTAACAAATTGAATCTGTTATAATTCCTAAAACTTACATGACCCTGAAGGCGATTATTAATGAGAAACCTATAAAATATGAGGGCAGTAAGTACAATAATGCCAATAACGGAGGAATAGGAATTGCAATGTCGTTAAGTTTCTTATTTATTAATATTAATTATAATTAGATAATATTATTAATAACATAATTATACATTTTAAAGGTAAAGTAATGAATTCTCTCTAGAGTTGTATGACAGCCAAACTTCCCAAGAGAATATTTCTCCAGTGTAGTGTTTGCTCCACAAATTGCTGTCAATAGTGTCATACAATCCTTCAACCATCAGCGGAAGGAACAGCTGTTTTACACTTGACATAACTATGAACACATCGTGTACACAAAGGGCAGCTTGGCTGCCTGAGTGTGTCAACAGCATGCACTTAAACGCTGCTGGGAATAAATAATTTAAAAAAAAGATCCACAATGGCCGCTTTTGCATTCTATTTCTGGATGATATCCGTCTATCACCTAAGGGCTCAATTACTCTTAACAGCTCTCATCATTTGCTAAAAGAAATAAGGATCAGTGACCAGGACAGGCAACTGACAAACTCAAGCGCATTTTTACAGTTTCTTAAATGTGCAGGGTGATGCCTTCCAAACTTATGATCAGAACACAATGAATCCCTGGAGTGTGAAAGGATATATCCTCAGACTAGTTACTTTCATTGTGTATTTCATGGTGTAATATTAACATATTCCCGAAACGTGCAAAATGATGACCGTTCATAGTTATGATCAGTGTACAATGTACCCCTGAAAGCTGTCGCTAGGTTTACGATACAGTTCATTATGGACCTTTCTGAACCATTTAGTCGTCTAGATTCCATTTTTAAGAGGCTTTGCAAAAGGCAAGGAGAAGCGTGAATCAGTGAGTTTTAAACTTCCTGCTGTTATCCCAATGGCGTGTGAGGGAAACTCCGTCGTCAAAAGTGGGTTTCCAAACAGCTGACCTGCTCGGAAAAACAGATCTTGCTGTTGTAATTATGTGTGTGTGTGTGAGAGAGAGAGAGAGAGAGAGAGAGAGAGTGAGAGAGAGAAAGGGGGGGGGAGGGGAGCTAACATTTTGCCTCCCGAAAAAAACCGTTCAATTCCTACGAACTTTTTCCGCCTGTTCTCTGTTGCGTCTATTCACTTGAAACTCAATTTTTATTTCCACCTCCGATCGGCCTCTTAATTTTTTAATTTTTTTTTTGCTCTTTAAAGCAAAATGCCATCGATTTCTGGAGGAAAATCAGTTTACGGGGCGAGGCCTGGAGCCAAATGATTGACGTAATTACTGCAAGTTCGTTTTAAAAAGAACTGGTTCAAATCCTCTTAATTTCTACACTGCCAGATTGGAACGTCTATTTTGTTTGTCTTCGTAATGTTATTTCGTCTATTAGGACTGTGTCGGCCTTCCCGCAGTGTGGCAGTATTGATCAAATTTCCTGTTATGACATTTACGGTAGTCAACTCGCTAAGCAAGGTAAGATTGCAAATATTTGAGATCCTTCGGTACGGTTAATATAGCTGTGTGGACATTGTGTTAGAGGGGCGTGCTTGGTGATGGCCTGTTGCTTCTAGGATAGAGAACCTGATCTAGATTTTAATGGCAAACCAAACTTTCGACTTCACGGACAAAGAATTGCCGACTCCAAACACAAATACAAGACAGACTGAAAGTTATGGCAGCTTTAAATGTCTTTACCTTTTTAACCGAACACGATCCTTTTAAGCTCTTCCCTGCCCCGCCCACGGTGTCTGCTTCTCTGTGCAAACAAGTAATGTTGGCTGTAGACATGCTGATACATTTATTACACCACTGAAGTTTAAACAAAAGGGCGTTTACCTACCGTTGTCATGCGCATCCTTTCGGCTTCATATTTTAAATAGTGTGAAATATGAAGTGGATTCGAAGTAAAGACAAGAGGCAGAGAGAGGTACAGTGAAGACGCCGGCCACCAAATATCTGAGAGATAGACGGAAGATTTGAGAGAAAGGAGAAATAACTTGTTTGGAAAAGACGTGCAGTCAGGGGCGAGGCTTCCTCATAATCAAATAATCAGTGATTACCCTTCGAATATTAATTCTAGAATTACTGTGCTTTCCAGATCGAGCCCAACTCCATTTAGTCAGTTCAGAATTCTATTCTACGTTGCTATTTTGGGTTTGTTGTTATAGTCTAACACCCCTCACCGAAAAGCATCTTTGTAGGGACTTACACCATATGAACTGGTCCAAAATCAGTGATTAACAAAGCCGAAGAAGACTTGACTACACCCAGAAGCGAGCTTGAGCATAGCCTGTTTTCTTCAAAGCGGCGCCGCAGACAGCAAAATAGTGGGGGGAAAAAATAGGTTTATAATCAAGGTTTGACCCGATTTTACGTACTTAGGCAGGTTTTTCACTATGCGGTCGTTTTCATCCCAATGGAAAGGTAAAGAGTAGAGTGAAAGAGTTTGTGTGGATCTTTTTTTTTTGTTTTTTTGTTTGAGGTAATCTAAGAATAATTTACTCTACGCACAGCAAGAGCTATCAAAGAATAATAATTATTATAGTCTAGATCTAGATATAACTGTGATCAAAATCAGTCGAAGTATTAAGAACATCAATTCACTTGATAGGTCGCTCGAACCTAAACCGCAACGGCAGATAGCCACTTCTCCGAAATCGCTACACATTGTTGTGTCACAGAGATGCCATTTAAGCACTTTCCACCATTTAATGTTAATGGGTCCTTTCCGAGAAACTTTATGAGATGGTAGAATAACAAAATCTCTGGCTATGAATATGACAATGAAAACGTGCTGTTCAAATTATATTTTCAAAAATGGGTGAAAAATATGCGTTTATAATTCTGTTAGTATGAATGAATACTTTTTGAAATTAGTTTGGCTTGTGAATTGCTGCATTCCTGTCCTGTTGACAAGAATAGTCCGCTCTTCAGATGTTTGCAGTGCCTAGCAACCGTTTCATTGTTTTAGTCGCTGCATTTATAATTATGTAAATATGATGTAGCGGTACGTCCTTTTATGAGGATCTTACTAGCTTAAATCCTGATTACCCTCTGCAGAGGACCACGCTTCGCCCCTGCGTGCAGTGCATGAGTGTAGGTATGTGTGTGTGAGTGTGTGTGTGTCTGTGTCTGTAACAGAAAAGAGAGAGAGACAGACAGACACAGACACATATGCAGAGACAGAGGGAGAAAGAGAGGAATACAGACAGAGGTCGAGAGACACACAGCTAGAGAGAGGGAAAGACAGAGACAGAGAGAAAGACAGACAGAGACAGAGCAGAGAGAGACAGAGACAAAGAGAGAGAAGAGAAGAGATGAGGGCAGAGAAAATGTCATGTTTAGTCACAGTGAATGGCTTTTGCTGTCATCTTTGAATGGCTTTGTGTGGGAGGAGGGTGTGTACATTATTGACGCTTGATAAATTTTAACTTCAGATAACCCGGCCACTTTTTCATTTTCGATTGTTTGATAGGATGGCTATTTCAAATATTTCAAGGCTACTCGATTCCTTGAACAGTCTCATGAAAAAGAAATAATAACAATATTAAGAATGACAGGCTTCTGATATTAAGTTCCCCTACTCCACAATGGGCCGAACCATGCTATTCCCATTGATAATATTATGACAGCTATGGATAAGCTGACAGTTACACGATTCGTCACTTTAAATTCCAAGTCAGTCACTTCCCCCATGACCGTATGTATTCCACAAGCCATAGAATATTTTTTGTTACGTAAGGTGGGGTTTCTGACTCCTCGGTAGAGCTACAGACAAAGAGAAAAGGAACAAACAAAAGAATAAATATTAGTTTAGGGAATAAAAATCTCCCGGCGGTTCCTGAGAAATTAAATGTGAAATTATTCACATTGTCGAAATTTTCCCAAGAGCATAAACAGTCGTCAGACTTTCCAATTTCATGTTTGATTTTAGTAGTAAGAGTAAGATGGTGTACAAAACATTTTAGTTTGGTTTTGAAGTAAGTATCAAATACCTTGTTGGTAGTTTACCGAAACTGACAGATTAGCCTCGCTGAGAGGTTAGAGGCAAAGGTCATTTTAGTACCTCAGGAGCTCTGGAATCGGTATAGAAGTGCAAACCATCTGGTGAGAATATTGTGAAATTCATGGATAGACAAATATGGGGATTATTAATTTGTTTACTTTGAAATGAAGTAAAGTACGATATTAGTATCTTTAGCATACCATACCAAAGCCGAAACATTATGAAAGTTCTCCATGACAAATGAGCTTAAAGTGTGTTCCCAGTCACGAGACCGGTAACGTCTGTGGCTGTACAGCACTGAAATAGACAGACAGACAGATAGGCACATAGACAAGTAGAAAGACAGACAGGCAAAAAGACAAACTAGATCTATGATAAAAAGATAGACAGACAGACAGACAGACAGACACACAGATTGACAGATAGATAGATAGATAGATAGATAGATAGATAGATAGATAGATAGATAGATAGATAGATAGATAGATAGATAGATAGATAGATAGATAGATAGATAGATAGATAGATAGATAGATAGATAGATAGATAGATAGATAGATAGATCATTCACAGCAGACGCATTTGCAGGGAATCAAATAATACAGCTAGCAGGTCTTGATCTAATGAAACGTCGACTTCAATTAACGAAGTTGTCTATGCTTCTTGTTTCTTAGTGTGAGACAAGTGGGTAAGCCAAGAATGAGGATAGTGTCCTTTTTCATAGGTGTGGGCGTGAGTTGGTGGATTATCCAGTTAATTAGTTAATTATTATGAGAGTGTGTGTGTGAAAGAGGAGGGGTGGGGGGGGGGGAGGATAGTGAGACGGAGAGAAAAGTTGTTTGTAAATACAGTGCAGTCTCCTTGAATGCACATTCAAAATAATCATTATTGTCTCATACTATTTTCTCTCCAATTTTTGTTAATATCGTTTCTCTCCAAAGCCCCCGCCTTTCCAAAAGCCTACATCCGCCCTGATCATGATTATAATATCAATTGGAGGGCAAAGGGAAAAAATGAGAAAAGAAGTGGCATGCTGACCCACACTGAATTCTAGCTCTGTGTTCTTGTCTTTTGTCTCCTGCACTCCCCCGCTCCGCTACCACACAGCAAAATCAATATCGTTAGCCTTTTTGTTATGTGTGTCTCATAAAATAATTAGATGCTTTCGTGCATAACTTACTGCATTATTATGACAGTACTGCTGTAGTGACAATCTTTACAAAAAAAATCCTTCTAAAAGTTGTTGACGTTTTCAGGTTGTTAAATAACAACTTTGGAAAAGTGAATTATACCCATTTGATGTACTGTTGCCCTTGTACTGTTCACTACTTTCAGCGTGACCTCAAAACTGGCCTGGGAGTGTTGTGTTTTCAGTTCATCTGAGGCCACGCGACGAATAACTAGTGCGGCACCAGGCGGTATCAATTGGCATACAGAGTTTTAGCACTGGGAATGAGGGTACTGTACTCCCATCTGTCCGTGATGCGCGAAGCGTAGTGGCTAGGCAGGGCGACGCTGGTGGTGGTGGCGGCGCAGGGACGGTGGAAGAGCCGCTGCGAGTACCGCGGTGTGGCCTAGGATTGATCGTGGCCGAGAGAGGGAGATTTGTATGCTTTAGTAGTTGGTGATAAAGTCTTGCAGCTCTCTGTGTTGTGGAGGAAGACGCAGCTCGTGAATTATCATACTGTGTGTCTATTTTTCTGCCATTCGAATTTTGTTATTTGAATTTGGATTTTTTTTCTGAGACCTCATACGCAAACTGTTATAGTGATATTTCAACATTCATGCCATTTTTCATTCTTGGATTTACAGTGCATCGTCGCCTGGAAACATTTTACGAATGTGACACCTCTGCGATGACATTAAACAAACGTACGTCATGAAATGTGGTGTAGGTGTCTGTGTGTGGGACAAGGGGGTGAGTGTAGTGTTTCTCGTGGTCATATTTAGCAGCCAGGTACATACCACCTTCACGTGTCCAAAAGATTGTTTTTGCCCTCCTCACAGTAAGAATGTTCAATGCGCCAACAAAAATTTCCTCAATATTCCCGATAACATTCCAACAGAAACTCTGGAATTAAATTTGAATGAGAATAAATTCAAAAATACTGGATTGACTCGGCGAAATTTCACGGATTTGTACAATCTTCAGAACTTGTATTTGAGCGATTGTGGGATAGAAACTATCGCTGTGGATACATTTGCTGATTTGGTCCAGTTGTCGTGGTTGGACGTGAGTTCAAATAACATTCGTTTCGTGGCGGATTATACATTCAGAGGTTTACATCTCAAGCATTTATTCATCAACGACAATCCTGGAATTCAATTTTCCATTGGTGCTTTTGCTACTATGACCACTCAGGGATTATACATGCATAACTGCGGATTGCGACGTCTACCCGTGGAGCTGATGACCCCTCTAAATGGATCACTGAAAATATTGTGGCTCCATGGAAATAATTTTAAAGCCTTCGGTGAAAAATGGCTGTATTTCTTCAGGAAATTAGCTCATGTGCGCCTGGGAGGTAATTCATTCCATTGTAATTGTGAAATACAGTGGCTGTATGCTTTTTACAAAAGCTCCAAATTATCGCTGTTCGCTGGGGGTGAGCAGCCTCAGTGCGGAAGTCCTCGGCTTGTTCGAGGGAAGAAATTTGATGACCTGACAGACGAGGATTTCAGATGCGAACTACCCACCTTCGAGAATGTTGATGCTGTGTTTGATACAAAGATGGGCAAGTTGACGTGCCAAGCACATGGAGATCCAGCCCCAACGCTGTACTGGATCCGCCCTGATGGCACTACCGAAACCTACTATCCAGACGTTGACCAAGAAGGACAGGAGAATATGGGTGTTATGTTCATGACAGACGTCAAGCTAGAGAACAAAGACATGTACAAATGTGTGGCCAGTAATCCTGCTGGTAATGTCACTTTCTCTCTGAATGTTGTGTGGCCTGATCTGAGAGCCCTTACGCCCTCCACGGCTAAACCCATCAAACCAAATAAAGGCAGCAACGTCGACAACAACCAGAATAATGTCATCACAGACGACACCACCAGCGCCCCAGCCAAGACTGGGTACAGAAACTACGCTGGAGATGACTCGGGCGTATATGATTTCACTGGGAATTCCGAGAGCAGCAAGATGAAACCAGCGGATACACCCGTGAGCGCCGTAAACAGAGGAGGTGGGGACAATCATTTCAGTATAGTTGATATTGTTGGTGCCGTAGTCGGCACTTTCCTTCTGACACTGCTAATCAGTGTAACAGTTTTCCACTTCTACTATAAAAGACGTGAACGCTTAAGGCAGGACGACCATTACTCGGTCCCTGACGAGATTAACAACAAGAGAAACCCTAACAGCGTGTATATAATGAATGAGGCAGAGGAAAATCGGATTAAAATGATCAACCATCACAACAGTGCCGAGTGCCCCAGCTGAGGAGTGCAGGGTGTGAATGGTGTGTGTCTGGGAAAATGCGGTGACCTTTTACTACCAACTGCAACTGTTTCTCACGCGGGGGGTCTTCGCCTGAATCATTTGTGTGTCCTATTTAAATCTTAAAATTATGTACATCACAGTGCCCGAACCACTGTAAAATCCCTGCTCACGTTCATTTCTGGCTTCTGCAGGGTATTGCTGCATCCTGGTTTATACAATTCATCTAAAATTTAGATTTTGACGAATGGGTGCCTTTCAAACTCTTGCCACACAATAGAGAATTTTTCTGAAGAACAACTATGCAGAGATGAAGAGAAGGACACGGATGTACCATGATAAAACATAATGATGAATAATAGTGATGTTGGTGTTTTGTGCGTGAGTAGTGAGATAAAAGAGCCGAATGAGCCGGAATGTAAGAGGGAAAGCGAGAGATGGGCTGTTGTTGAAAAGGGCATGCATGTGTGCCTGCAGGCTATATTAGATACTCTGGCACCGTGCCAATTCAGACTGGTTGTAGGAAAGAGAGAAAGAGGTGTTAGACTCAATTGTTTATAGATTGGTGCAGAGTACAAAATTAACAATGTTGTCACAAAATTTGCGTCTGTTTTAAATATTTGTAAATAGTGTATAGCTGCTTGAGTTTTCATACGAGTTTTGTCTGTTTTGGAGATATTTGGACTGCACAAGACTGAGTTTGAACCAAAATTCATCATAACTCCTGATGGACCTTCTAGAGCGGGAAATACAATAATTTTCCCAAAAAAAAGACAAAAGTGGGCTACTTTGCTGTGTTTAGTAGCAGTAAAACCCTTTATTGCATGTAAATGTACACCACCTAGCCAATTCAAACAGTTTAATTAGGCCTATACATGCATTTGGTTCATGATTAATGCATTTATATGACAAGCCCCTTTAGTTTACTGAGAAAAAAACAACATTTTTTTCCCTCTTGTATATAAAATCGACCGCCAAAATTGTCCCAAAATCTAATCCATCATAAATATTCCGAATTCTCCTCTAAGCCTGGATAAAATTATGTTTAAAACAATGGACTAATGGTGTAAAGCTGTCGCTGTTTTGAGGCTGATATTTGTTTGCATTGTATGGCTGTCCTGGAAAGCTGTGGTTTATTGGTTATATTTTTCCGATTATTATAAGTCAATGCTATTGCTCATAAATGTTTGCGTGTCATGTTCCACATTATGAAACTAGTAGTGGTCATCAATTGTCAAGTAGTGTATTATAATGTTGTCTATGTTGCTTTTATTGCTTGTATTTACTGTGTAAGTATGCCATATTTATGCCGAAGAGATGTCTCCTGGAGGATGCTGCAGGTCAATTCAAATCGTTGTTAGGATCATTATGTCTTCAGTACTGTTCGTTTTGAAGGTAGCTGTGTATGTATCACATCCGTTGACAATTTCCAGTATGTTACATTTACATTTGTACGGGGAATCTCTTTATTGCTTCAGATTCAAGGACTTCTTCTAGAGACTAAAGCTCAGACAAGCATTAAGGGAGCACCTTTGTGTGGGGATTTGTCAATCATGTTGCAGTCACATTTACATAATTCAGTAGAGCCTTTCACATAGTCAGATCGATGTAGAATTCATTATGTAACGTAGCATTGATAGAATTGAATAGTTACTAAAGCAGCAGAGAATGTGAAGACAATCCTATCTTCAGTTGTCATAGAGTGACTTTAAATATTGAGCCCGAGAATCGAAGAAAAAGAACTTTCCTTGTATTTTTGTTTGAATTACATGAATAAATCTTAAATCTGGATTTTCAAGCTAAATATTTCGCGCATCTGTGCCAGGAAAACCGATATCCCAAAGACTGAAAGTAAATACCCGTTGACAGCTTCTGAAAGGAAAAGGTAGACGGCTACCCACAGTTCCTCCACTCTGTAATGCTGAATCGTATGTCGTACCAGCACGGCACTTAGTATGACACCATTGTGAGGCTGTCACCCGAACGTTTTGTCCTGCGAGGTCAAGCTAAAATGTCGTAAATGAGTCTGAGAAGGCCCTTAATAACACTCCCACAGAACCTTTAGACGTGTTCAATGAGTGTTGACCCTGCTCGGGTTGCTTGCAACTGTATCTATCACAGTTAGAAACTGCTTACAATGAATACAAACATAATGCTTGGCTTGATCCAAATCTGGCGAAAAGAAAAAGTTGTTTGTGGCAAAGCCACACTTTAGAAATAGTACAGAAGCGATACATTTAAACGTGAAGGAAAAGGAAAGACAAAATTATTGTAATTAATAACTTTTTAAAAAAAAACAACACATTCCTCTCAGGAAACAAAGGGAATTACAGTAAAATAGTTTCTTGGTTGTTGTTTTTTAAAGTCTTTTTTCTGTCATAGTAATACATATAGTTATGTCATTTAATTGTTCAGTGGCTCTCTGAACCATTAGTGTGCCAAAAATCTATATACGATAAAAACCTTTCCAACAGACCACGAGCAGAAATGACTAACGATTAGGTGAAATGCGGTGGAAGACAGCTTGTTTTTCGGGACCACGGGGAGGGGGGGAAGACATCCTAACATAACAGTGTATTTCAGAGAGCCTTGGAAACTCATGCATGCTTAGTCGAAATACCAGCCTTGAAAAAATATATCATATACTCTGTCTAAACAACTAGATTCAGCGTTGCAGTATTTTTTTCCCCTTGAAAATTAAGCCTTTGATACGGCCCATATATCATACTACACTTTAAATAGGGTCTAATGTCACATACAAGTAAAGAGCTTTCTTTTGTCAAAAATCAATAATTTAATTATCGAAAAAAAAAACCACTAACCAGATTATTTCTGTATCTGGAGGAGCTCGTCGTGGCAATTTACTGTACGCTTCATGGGTTTACATAAAGTATAAACCTAGTGAGAAAACTTAATTTTTCCCCTCTGTCTGTCTGTCCGTCTCTCTCTCTTTCTCTCTCTCTCTCTCTCTCCCTCCCTCTCTCTCTTTTTCTCTCTCTCTCTCTCTCTCACACACACACACAAGCACACATTCCCACATACACACACACACACACTGATCCAATTGAAAATCAGGCAGATATAACAGGTTTCTCTACTCTGCCAATACATTACGATCTGATGCTAAAATGGCACATCAAAAACTAATTGAACTCAGCGCCTGAAGTCACAATGCCACGCAAAAGCCTGGAGTTGATAGTGATATATTGATAAATCACAGGCCAGGGGACAGGTTAACAGACTCCATGTACTCTGTAATGCACACACACAAAATAATTACTGAAGCAACGTCAAACCATTATGAGCTATTTTCATCCACCCTGTATTGATGTTTTACGTTGCTAGTGTTCAGGCTTGGGGTTTGACAAAGTCAGCTTCTTTCATTGATTTAGTTGAGCTGGCAGGAGGAGTTAAAAATGCTGTGAACGTGGACCGTGAAGCGAAATGGTAGCCGCAACTGTGTCAGCTGATGTCAGCATACATTGAAACGCAGTGACGAGCTGGAAAGTGCTGATTATAATCATTAATGTCTGTTTATGTTTGTCATAGTATTGAAATATATAGACTAATACACCCCCTCTAACTCGCAGTTGACAGCTCGATGCCTTAATAGTGCGTCCATAATGGTGAGAATAGCACGGTTAGAAAGTCTTGGGGAATCTGGACCACATGTATTTCCTCTGTATATTGTTCTGAAAGAGGTCATCGCCAGTCATAATTATTTACGGTTCAACCCCTGGCCAGTATTTTGAGCCTGTTTGGATGCTTGAATAATTATAAGGAAGCTACGCTCTCGTTTAGCCTATGCATGATCTATTTCCAGGTTTTGTTTATCCTAGTTTGTTTCTGTTTCCCAGGTCTCTGGCATATCTATTTTAGTTCTCTGTCTCTGATTTTGTTTGGGTCTTTATGTGGCAATTTTCCCCTATCCGAAGATTAAAGTTATCTGTTATGAGTTAATTATCATCCGATACACTATTGGCCTTTTTATTTTCTGAAGATATTGATTGACGTCTTTGGTATATGACGTACGTGCTTTGATTTAAATACCCATGGCATAGCTCGTTTCGTCTGTTCCTTCTAAGAGACTAGTGTAAACTGGAACTATCTCGACAAGCTTTGAATCTTTATCAGAGCCAGCTCTTCTGTGCATATTTTGGTTTCTTTATCTTTATCAAGCCATCCCTATGTCAAAGAGATTACAGCTTTTAGGGAATATAACACTGTGAGAGGTGATCTCCTATGTCTTCAAGTCTCTGAACATGCTCAGTTGTTCCTTATGGTTTGGCTTGTCTGGCGGTTTAATTGCTGCGGTGAAACAAGATTAACCTCTGATTTCAGATTAAGACAGGACAGCCAATCACAGGCTTATCACAATGTAAATTTATCTAATCGGTGCGGGCAAACCGGGCTTAATCCTCCGTGGATGTCAAAGATTAGGGGTCTTATCTATCGCGTTTGTGACGTAAAGCGTAACCTTTAGCGTTCGTGCCCTAATTACAGACATCGGTAGTCGTTGTCATATACCTCATTATCGGTATTTATCCCTGCCTTTTTTTGGTTGTTGTTTTTCAATCCCTGGCATGTTTAGCGAGAGAGCTTTAGATTCACAAATGAAAAAGACCCTGTATTGACGTATACATGCCACTCTTATGCAAACATTGCAAAATATAGGTCTGTTTTTTTTTTTCTTTGTTTTTTTTTTGTTTGTTATTAAGCAGCACAGGCGGGAGTACAAAGAAAGGCAGTTCAGTAACTAACTACTGAAATGTACATATTATTTTCCTCCAAATAGTCAGTTGACTTTGATAGAGCAAATGTTGGGACAGTTGTGCGTGTAACTTTTATCTTAACTAGTATACTGACATACCTGTGTATAAGAGACGTATCCCCTACCATTGTCAGATCACAGCCAGAAAATGTTTCTTTTCCGCCCCCCGCCCCCCCCCCCCGCCCCCCCCCCCTATTTTTTTTCTGTGAATATGGGAAGGGGAAACAACGGGATAAAGTGGTCCATTTTATTATTTTATTGTTTTCCATTCGTTTCTCTAGCACATTTCAATACAAATTCAATTTCAGGAATAAATGATTTCCCTATCTATTAGTTAGATATGGAAAAATATGCTTGGGTCGATGAGATGCTCGGTTCAAAAACAGACCATACCGTGGCTGTTTCATTGTGTAGCATTATTTTGACATCATAATGCTGACGGGGGTAAAAATTCTTGGTTGTTGGTTATACCAGTATTTTGTTTCTTGTTACGTCTGAGGTTTACTGTGAATAGATAATAGATAACATTCTTTCAGATCTTTGTTGTTTATATTATGTGAGCTCTAGACTGTGCTGACAACACATATAAGCACACATTATGTGCAAAGTAGATTGTTATCTATGAAGTCTAGGCAGAAAAACCTGCGCCAGTTAACGAATGCTTGTGTAGGAATAATTACCTTCATGAATTTTGGCAAATACGAAATGCAGAACAGCCAAATTTCCTTTCCGGCTTGCGCAATCAATTTGGCAACTCAGTTTGTGTAACGTTATTATTTATCATTATTTATCAATTTATTAATTATTTATTTAGTTATCCATTTATTCAATCAGTTTCTCAGTTTATTGGGATTTTTTCCCCCCAAATTACCAATAAATAGATTTTGCACTGTTCTGCAATGGCATAAATTAACTTTCTCTCTCTACTCCTTGCACCTCTCGCTTCCTCCTTCTTCCACTCAAATAATGGATGAACTTTGGACAGCCCTCTGAGATTGTCAGCCAATTTCACTAAATTTGTCCACCCACCCCCGCCCACTACAATGGATGAGCTGTTGAGTTTTTACCGTTGCTGTGGTGGAAAATAAAGCTTGAGTTAAGGGATGACTTACAAAATTAACTGAGACTCTTCCAGTGACAAGGAATTCACAAGCGCATTGTGTATGATTAAAAACCGTAAGGCTTGATCGCTATTGCTTTCAACGGACTGCTCACGAGAGAACTCCTGTTCTCACACGCAATGATTTTTTTATTGTTGAGTGTTCTTTTCAACGACCACTTCACTATGGTTTTTATGAAATAACCTTTCCAAAGCCATCAATCTTTTTCTTTCCACCGGTGATGTAAAAAAAACACAAGAAGAAAAGGCAGGGAAACGAATATCAATACCATCTGTTACATTAATTACAATGATGGTTCCCTCTGGTGCCGTAACTCCATGCAGTCTCGTAAACCTGCAGCCTTGCAGGGCTGTCAGCGGAATATCGTATGTGGGAGATCAAACCATTGCCTCTGTATTTCCAGACCAAAGCAGAGTGTATTTTTATGTACGACAAGCCAGAACTCCCAGCCTCTTAGAGGCAAATAGCCTACATGTGCGCAGAAACTGTGGCGGACTTACATTTTTGGGACCCTGGAGCTTGAACTTTTATGGGGCTCCTTCTCACCCTGCAACAACAGGGCAACATCCGAAAGTCACTCATTGAAAAAAGTTTCTCAAGGGGCCCTCCGAGACTAGGGGCCCCGAAGCTTAAGCTTCATTAGTTTCAGAATAGATCCGCCACTGCACAGTAAATGTCCTACTTTTGGTACTTGCTTAGGTAGAATACAAAACACGAGTTATTATGCACCAAGTGAAAGATTATCATAACCGACCTAGCTAAAGGTTAATATGAGTGGTAAGGCAGTCGCAGCCAACAGCTGTGAAAAACATGCAGCTTGTGGTGAGCAGGGGTGGGAAGAAGTGAGGAAATGGCGAACAAAGGGCTACATCAGAAAGCCACAGATAATACACGCTGATATGGAAAATAAATGAGGCTTATTATGCTGCGATAATGAAATTTGTAATACAGGCGTGTTTGAGGATGATTAAAGGAAAGGGGCAAGAGGACACGAGAAGGGAAGGGCAAGGGGGTAAAAATGGCCGGGAAAAGAAAAACGCCATTTGTTGACATTTGATATTCATTCAGTTTTTCCATATTTCGGCAAAAAAATTACTGTGGGTAATTAGCTTGTCCATAGTGGAAGACCAGTTGGTTGGTTTTTATCTTTCTGAACAATCAAAAACGGGGATGAGTATAATGAATAGATCCATGTGGTATTCCATGAGCGTAAAGCCCACAGTTTTGTCAAGGGAAATAAAAGTACAAATTTACATATCCTTGAAAGAGTGTACAAAATTTCCACTACAATTATTACTGTGAACACACTGTGTTTTTTTCTGTAAATGGATGGTAGTAAACACTGCCAGAAGCAAACGAGCATGCAGACAGTGATAAAGAGAGACACGGCTGCGGTGAGACAAAATTGGAGTTGGTAGATCTCTGCACAACTAAATCAATGGGAAATAAAATTACGTCATTAAGTGTAGATCTATATGAATGCTCGGGTAACTGAGGTCAGCACAATTATTTTACATTAAGTCAAAGTAAACACTGAAAAAAAGTCTTTTTAAATGTAAGTGGGCTTAGGTTAAATCAACCAGCCTGAGGTGCCATTGACGACAAGAGAAGGAGACAAATGGGGCCAAAGTTATCTCATAGTAATTGCTACTGCTGTGAAATACGCTCGGGCTACTCAACAACCGGTCAGCTCAAGACCCTCTGAAGTGGGTAAACGCCAATAATTATCCATGTACATTACAAATACCACATAATTATGAACAAGCTGGAAGTTCTTCTGGGTAACGAGGAAACAACACCTGGTCCAAACGATTCTTATAACACAGTTCTGGATGTATTGGAAGATTAGCTGTACACGTAATACTTGTATACTTGGTTATAATGAGACAGTGGACAAACGGGTGTACGGTATTTGCAATGTGTACGAACAGCATTTATAATCGGCTCCTTCCGGCTCTACGACGGGAAACAACCAACACAAGTCTTTTCAGGTGATCTGCATATTCTCTAGATGTTACCAGGGACGTTTTTTTTGGAGCCTATTACGTGCCATGCAACTGTTCTTTTTATACAGACAAAACGAGAGCCAAACATGCCTCTGTTTCCATTCCATATCAAACAATGTGTTTCTTCCAGACCGACGCAGTTAAATCGCCATTTCATGGTTACGCCTTGAGCAAATATCTGTTGCCCCAGAAAATTGCTGTTAATTGCAAAGATACGATCTGACCAGCCCTTGCCCAGGAAATGGGTTTGCTGATACTTAAATTTGCAGCCCGAGGCGAGCAATTTCAAGTTAATACGTTGCAGCTTTATCTGTGCATTGTTCTGTTCAAGCATTACTATGCTTTGAATATTCGTAGTCCCAGAAAATTGCGTTTAATTGCTAAAATACAATAAAACAGCCAGCATTTGCGGAGATTGAAACACAGGAGTATTATCTGTACATTGCTTATCCTGACTCGGTCCTGCCTCTTATTTACATGTATTTCTTTACTTATAAATGTTTATTTTTACAGCTGTCTTATTTATGGTCTTCGTTATGACATGCGTAAATACTGGAGTTTCCGTGAATCTTTGTACATTGGCACCCTTTCCCATATTTTGTTTTCGGGAAAATGCTTAATGATTTTTACTTACTGATTTGTAGCTTTCGTGTTATGACACTCTAATGAATTATTTTGTACCTCATTTCAAACTTTCAAAATTTCATTCTTAGCTGTTTAATATTAGGTTAACTGCAATTTTGTTACATTTTTTTTCCTTTGGTCACAGATTGTCTTAATGTCCTATACAGCCGGCCCATGTCATAAGGCAATTGGGGCCCTGGATAATTTGTTCAGCATTAAGTAGATGGAGAGAACGATAAACCCATCATTATCAGTCATGCATTTAACCCTTAGAAATTGCTGTTGTGTCACTGCATGGACAGCATTCAAGCCCATCGCAGTACTGGTGGTAATCAGACTGGCTAAATAATTCCTTCTCCCGGGTGAGGGGAAGCAGATAATTGCATTAACAAGAGAGATGAGAAGGTAGATGCTTGAACGTCCACCAGGAAATTGAGACTAACGATGCGAGTGTCTTTTCTAGAAAGCCGAAAAGCAGGAGCTTGCAAGCAGACGAAACAATGATAATTTCATTACACGCCTAAAAAAAATAATAATAAACTCTTTCTTTACTTGGCGCCGATGGCGACTTAGTGAGAGATTATAAATTGCGTGATTCAGAGAATAAAGTAAAAACGCGACGGTGATTTCAAGTGTACAATAGTCATTTGGTTGTGTTTTAGTATAACTTACTACTTATAAGCAATCCTTTAGTTGCCTTTTTGTTTGAGAGAAATGCACTTGGTTTTGTGTGTATTTTCTTGTCATGTGTTGTCATCAGTTGGTCGGTTTATCAATAGTACCGTCTTTTTCAAAATCTATAGGCATGAGAGAGAGAGAGAGGGAGAGAGAGAGAGAGAGATGTCTTTACCAGCACAACAGATAAGAGAGCAGGACATGACAGAAACTGGGAAAGAAAATAGGGTTAGAGAGAGATTTTAAACAACCAAACATCACCATCCTCATCATTATACCAACTTTATGACCAGCAGCAGCATAACCATCGTCATCATCATTGTATTTTTGGCTTAGATTAAAATAACAATAGTGTTCAGTAATTCCACTAAACTGAATTAGATGCAGCAGCAGCTGCTGTTCCTGCCTTCGACAAGCGGCTACATCAAGGACAGCCTAGATAGCCCGTTATCCGCTAAAAGCCTTTTCAGCCTGTGCTTCAAACGTGCACAGCGTAAACTTATACGTAATTGCGCACGTCTATGGGTTGCCTGGCAGTAAACACTGTGCCCAGACTTTGCTAATTAGCAATTTGTCGGCAGGGAGAGAGTTCTGAAAGTAGCCAGGCGCCATTCTTACGTCGGGGGCAAGATATTTGCGGTATGATAAACATGATTGTATAAAATGCTGAAGTGAGTAAAACAAAAACAGTGCAAGGGAAAATTAAGAATAGCGGAGAAATACTAGCTAAACAGAATAATATTATCAGAAAAATATTTGTTTTGTTAAGGAAATGAATTTAAAGACACATGGTATCACACTGACAAAGCGCAGCCTAGCTAAGACTCATCCATTGAAGGAAAACATCATTTCTTAAAATAGTGTGTTATTTTAGCATGTTTTCTAAATTTTCTAGCAGGCAAGCGCTTTAGAAAATAATGATAATGGCAACTGAAAGCCACCAACGCTTTGCCATTGGTTGTTTTTATTAGCATTGTGTGGCACAAATTATGTACACTGATAAACCTAATGAAGTTGAACATAAATCTTTATTATGCTGAAAGTGCATTGTTGTGACATTTCTCACCAGGACTCAGCAACTCCAGTGTTGCGTGAAAATTGGGTTAAAATGCATTGTTCGTTTCTCTGGAGCATTGCTATTCTCAATTCTCGTGGCTGATCGGTTGACTCCAGACTCCTGAAATCTTCCTTTTTACAATACCTAGACCTACGTGTGTTTAGTTTTGGGAAACTCATTATTGTTTGGGCTAATAGTAGCATGAGACACAAGGAACCTCTTTTCTGAAAACTATTTCCAATGAAGTTATGCGGTTCTTGTTAGAGGCGCCTAATTATTACGAACCGGCGGAAGAATCCGGGTAATTTCATGTTGCACTAACGTCGCTATCGACATCTGGATCATGTTTTTTTAAAACCAGTGCTCACGTTCATGTGATTTTAGGAGACATTCTGTCTGCATGCGTGGAACTGGTAATTTAATTAATGGCGAACTAGGAAAACTAGGCAGGCCGTGCAGGGTACACCAGATTAGATAACATACGCTCCCGAGTTTGGACCCAGCTTTAATGTCACTGTAGACTGTATCAACGTCTGTATTTAACAGGCTATCTCTTATAAACTGTAATTGTAGTAATGTGTGACGCCTTTTAAGTTCACCATTAGTTAATGTTTATTAACATTAGGGATAGACATATATGGATTTACCTTTAACGTCAGTCAAACAGATTATGAATAGGTTAGGATTTGCTTATCTGCAATATTAAGAGATATTTAATATGTGCTACTGAAAGTGTAGATTAAATGGCAGTTGCTTCATTTCGCAACGTGTTATATCTTAATATTCTAACATTGGCCTATAAAGTAATCATCTTGAAAATCTGTTGGTTTGTTGTTTATTGTTCATTGAAGTTGTATCTGACTCTGGTCAAAGCTTTTCTTAGATTGGAATACAATCATGTTGTTGTTCTTTTTAGGCTAAGAAAATGCACTGGTTGACAAAGAAAAAATAAAATATTGATTCATCAAAGTAATTCATGTACTTTATGGCACTATGTTTTAGTTTGTGTCTTTCTACACACGAAATCAGCAGTTGTTTCAGGGGAGTGGCTTTATTGCATTGAAAGCCTGCCTATTAATAATCCTGGAGGGCATATATGTTGCTCCCATGATATCAATGAATCTCACATAAACTTCTCATTGATCAGGATTTGTCGCTGCCCGTGGGAGGATATTTATTTTATGGTCGTATGGATTTTTATCTGCACAGCTGATCAGATATGTGTGTGGCATTTTATCTTGCGTAATTTTATGCCTTTTGAGATTTGATCTTGTCAACTATGTTTAATATTTTTTTCTTTGTCAGAAGTAGGCACACATGACATTTCGGAGCAATTTTTATGCCACTGATATTTTATTGCATTGTCATGACTTTACATGCAATATGCTTAATGAAAACATCCTGTTAGTGCTCATTTGTTTTATCTCATTATTTTGTCTGGTTTTTTTGGTTTTTACTTTACCTAGATCTAGGTCTTGTGTCTCAAATAATGTCTCGTAATTGTTGTAGTTTACAAATTCCTATGATTTTTTTTTTTATTTACATTAATTGACATCTATTTCTAATTTGTGAATGAAGGGCTTGAAATGGTTCAAAATTATGGATCTCTTTCCAGAGGATGTGTTATGTAAGTCTCGTATTATGAAACCACACACTATATTTTGCACTCCGCTAGGAGTAACAATCATGACAGTCTTGGTTATATCAAGACAAGCGAGTTACGCATGTCATCATGGCTATACCTTTATTATGATATTATTTCATTACCTGTCCCTTTCTACATCAGCCTGCACTGACTGACTGCAGTTTCCAAAACAAAGTTTCATTTTTCCGAATTCTATCCACTATCAATAATGACAGTCGTCTACATCTGCATTGTCTGTCATTTTCTTTCGTCACACATTTAGCGTAGTTTTCCCCCTATCGGATCTGAACTGTATTTTGTTTTGATCTGTGCATTTTCTTTGATATTTGTCTCTTATTTTTTCCCCCTGTTCTGTCTCTCAGTTTCACTCACCATTGTTCTCCAGTTTCATGTCTACTTATGAACGTAAAAATGGCCCAGATGATTCTTGCACAAATTGGCATTGTTTTTGTGATATCATTTATATGTTATTTGGACAATATTATGGCAATTATATTGTGTAAATGTTTGTAAAGTTACATCATGACTATTGTTCATGATGTTCTGAGCTCATACCATCATGAACTATCGCCGATTTCTGAGGTGATCTTGACCTACTTTCTCTCAGAAAAAAGTGACCTTAGCCTATTTTGATGTCCCCATCATACCATGACGTCATCCTTTGCGCAGAAAGTATGTCAAGGTCATAGGGAAAATAATAATTATTTGCGCGCTGCCGTGTACATATATATTACACAAAACATTATGACTACATGTTTTATATTGATGTGTAAGACTGAATAATTTTGTTTGTGTCATATGGTGATGCAGGTGAGAGACATTTGAACTGAATTGAAAGTAAAAATAAAAACCGAAAGATCTAAACATACTCCTGTGTCATTATTCAATCTCCTATATGTCTCCTGTTTGTGATTTATTTCTTGTCGTTGTTCATGTTCATTTTTAGGCCCTATAAATGCCTAATACTGGCAGACTTACCGCTTACCGACGAAAAACAATCAGCTTGTTTTATATCGGTTACCGCTACCGACGGACACGGAAAACGTTTCTTGTCCGCTGTGTATAAAGAAAAACAATTCTGAAGTGGGCTGTAATCTGCAAGTTGATATAAACATGTTTAACATATTTGCAAAACTTCTCCTAGATCTTTTTTTTTTTTTTAAATCTTGCATTACTTTCCATCTTTCTTGTGTAAGTTTTGAATCGGCAGTCAGGCTTACAATAAACTTGAACTTGAACTCTACACGAAACTTGCCATAAGAACTTTACAGATGTTACAGTTTTATCTGTTTGTGAAATTTTAAGTGACGAGGCTGTGAGTACCGGGCTTTACTTTAGTCCTCCAAATAGCGTGAAAGGCGCAGAGTTGCCATCATCGTGCCGATGCCTAAACTCAAACTCAAAATGCACGTGCTCATTAGATCCAATTTAATTTCAGTTAATGCAATACATCCACAGATCAGGGTGACCTGATAATTTCATTAACTTTTACATGATGACACCCACCCTCGGCGCTTTCCCCTCCGAACCCTGCCATCCTTAGGATACACGAAGTCGGAAAGTACCTGTAATATCATCATCCAGCTATGATTACACCTCAGCTTATCCCCCAAAAGACCAAAAAAGGAATTAATGACATTGCTTCCGTCAGATTTCAATATCATAAAATATCAAGACATTACAACATCCAAGTCTTGCTCCCTGAAACTGGTGGCTGTGGGAGCTCCGCTCTCTTCCCTTTTGATCTAAAGCGACACGGTGGAAACTGCAATGTTGCCAAGACTTCTTTTCCAGGAAGCCATAATAATAAATTATGTCGCGTACTTTTCTACATGGTTTTCTATTTGACATTATCTGACTGTCGTGTTTTACAATCCGCTTTGTTGTTTCCCCCCCCCCCCTCCAAAGCACGAACAAAAAGAAAGGTATATGTAGACGGGAGCTGATGCTAAACTTTGATCTTTTATGCATTGTCACATTAGTGATAGTGAACAGACGTCGAGTTTCATAAATATTGAAAGAAGAGATGTATATCAGTGCCGTATCGCCGAGTTATTGATTTGTGAGTTTGTGGTTTTGTTTCCCACAGAACAATGTCATAGGCATAGGTAATGATAGGAAAGCTATAGTAATCTCGAGAAACATAAAGCGTTTTTTATCAAATGAAAATTTAAATGAGTACTTTTAAAATGTACAAATGACAGAAGTGGAGAAATAAAGGATAGAAAGAGCGGTTGAATATTTTTTGAAGAGTTCATAGAACAAGCTATTTGTTAATGATAATCGATGTAAGTGAGTGGAGCCTATACATACATTATAGAGACATACATACTCTTTGACACTCCAAATCAAAGATGAGACAGTGGGAAAGAAAAATGTACCCCCTCTCCCCGCCTCCACCTCTACAACCCGCCCCAAATACATTTTGTCAGTATAAAATTGGGCTCCCTTGACAAAACCTACAGCATGTTAACACAAAGAGGAATCTAAAGTTGCCTTTCTGTGCTTGGGGATTCCGTTCCATGTCACACAACAAATGCTGGCTGACTTCAATTTTTAATCAAAGCAGTGTACACGATAAAATGCCATGTTCATGGTTACTGCCTTTGTTCCTATCCAACAAAAGGCCAGTCCAGAATACAGAACGAGACGTATGAATTGTCCTCACAAATATAATGTAATAGGTTTATGGCGTCGATTATGGTTCAAATGCAAAGGTCTCTAGAGACTAGAAGATAAAAGCCACCCGTGCATTATGCAGAACATAATGTTACCAAATCCACCTCCAGTGCAGCTGTCCGAGCAGAATAATGATGGTTCATATGAAATGCCCAAGCTAAAAACTGACGAGCATGCATAAAAGTCTATCTGTCTATCTATCTATCTATCTATCTATCTATCTATCTATCTATCTATCTATCTATCTATCTATCTATCTATCTTTCTACTTATCTATCTATCTATCTATCTATCTATCTACCATTCACTGATAGCCAGAACGTATGGCTGCTCTTTGCAGCACCAAAATTAGTGCCAATAGCTTCAACAACACGCCCAATCAAGTGAGTGCTCAGAACTTTGTAAAAGGTCAAAATGCCCCGCAGAACAGGCCTGGCCTTGTACCGCTTTCTCAAATATAAACTTATTTCGTCACTTGAGAAAAAATATAACTATAATGAAAGCAATGACATGCAAAGTGCGTGCCTTTACTACGTATCCTTTATGACATCGATCAAATTAAAATAATGAATACAGGCTCAAGTTCTCTTATTACAAGGCAATATGGGTGCAACAAATTAACTTTGATTATCTCTGACTTTCCGCTTTGTTTTAGCATGTTAGAACATGCTACTGGAAGTCGCAATAGGTTCGGAGTTTCATGAAAAATTACTACGATCACAGATTAAAAAATTTACAAAAAAAAAAAAAAGGCTTTGAAAACATGGAGGAAAAAACCAGTCATTTGTCAGGATTCGCAGTTTTATCGATCAAAGGTAGAAGAATTCGGAGTTAAAAGAAAATCTAAGAAATGCAGGAGATAATTGCGAACGGAATTAATTCTTCATGCATTTTTCATTTAGATGGTAGGGACAAAGCCAGCCAGCTCTGCACACTACTAAATGGGATAACGATTGTTGCTGGGAGTGTCGGATCTGTGGAATACCTGTATTTAACTAACTATCACGGTAATATTTCCATAGGGATACCCTGCCGTGTAGCTATAGTATCTCTATGAATATTTCTATGATCGTGATCAAAACAATACATAAAACTATTGAATGTAACATGTTTAGTACTACAGTGCAAATACTTATTCCAAATAACACTACATTACTGTCGTGTAAACATGCGTGTGGTTATCTGGAAATATCTTGTACAACCACGATACGATCTTTGTTTTTCAGCAAAGACTGATATTCTCGTCTTTTGATAGCATATCCAAACAGAAGGAAAACGAGACGAGGGAACTTGATTGACTTGGTTTACCGACGACACAAGCAGGATGCACCTCATTCATGTATTTTTAAAAGAAATGAACACATAATAAATAAATAGATAAAACTAAATGAATAACTGTAAGGTTATACATGTACATCAAATACAAACTCAGAGGGGTGGGGGTAGGATGAGAAGCTCAATTTCGCAGGTAGATAATAAAAGTGTCTGAAGGCTCACTATACCTGCAGGAAGACACAGTGTGAGCAAGGTGATCATTTTCCCCGAACTTCCCCACCCCTAGGCCCTCCTCCCAAAAACACTTCTCCCCCCCCCCCGGCCCCACTCTCCCCCAATTATCCTCCCAGCATCAATGTGCCAAGACAACAACAGGGGCTCCATCTGGTCGTCAGGGCTGTTTCTCTTCATATTATGAGCCAGGATGAAATGAGGTCACTTCTCTGTCTCCCCAGCAGTTACAGTTTGATAATATTCGGTTCATAGCATAATAGCCTGGCCTGGGCCCCTAGCCCTACACCTGACAAAACATCAGCGAATCATGGGGAAATTTTTACTATAGTATAAGAGACCGGAGAGAGGAGTTAGTCTTGTCCTTATATCATTTTATCTGTGCTCTGTTGGTCTTTCTTTCTGTCTTTCTTTCTTTCTTTCTTTCTTTCTTTCTTTCTTTCTTTCATTTCCTTCTTTCTTCCTTTCATCTCTTTGTTTTGTTTGTTTGTTGTTATTATTATTATTATTATTATTGTTTCAGTTTTGTGTATTGTATTTTTTTTTCGTTACATTACAAGTTACATTATGAAAAGTGTGGTATTTCTCTCTCTCTCTCTCTCTCTCTCTCTCTCTCTCGCTCTCTCTCTCGCTCTCTTTCTCTCCCTTCCCCCTCTCTCTTTCTTTCTCTCTCTCTTCCCACTGTCTTTCTCACTTTTTCATATCTCTCTGTCTCTGTCTCACTCGCTCTCTCTCTCTCTGTCCCCCTCCCACTCTTTTCTCTTCTTTTCCATTCCATGCTCTCTCTTTCTCTTTCTCTCTCTCTCTCCCTCTCTCCCTTTTTTTCTAAAACGATTAAATCTAAAAGAATACCATTTTGCAGTATACATTACCATTATGCCTTACTCCCCGGCCAAGGCACAGGAGGCAAAATATTCACCCAGCCTACGCATGTAAGCAAAATTCTTATCTGATAACGCAATGCATATTGCCAGGCACCAGTTTATCTCCATCCTTTTCGTAAACGATCTAATTTTGCCAGCTTATCATTTTTGTCATCTAAATCGTTGTAATTTTGCTGTGGTGCTATGTATCTGTAAATATCATAAGTGGCGAAATCTACAAGGCTCTTTCTTATCGCTCATTATTCAGCTATGTGAATATTAGGCTTTTATGTTTATTAAAAACATTATATTAATATTATCATATACCGGTAAGCAGAATATTTTGCCTAGTGTAGTGAAACAACGCATTTGACTACACCATTGCGATAGACAAATGAATTTTAAACAGTAGGTACAACCAGCCATTTATTTGCCTCTACATCGATTAATACACTGGAGGAAATCACAAATCTTTTAAAATTACTACATAGAGTGCTCAGCAATGAGAGGCACAGGAGGGAATTTCATATTATACTCTCCTATCCTTCTCGAAGAAAATACTTCTCTTTTTTTGCCGTTAAAAAAAAACAACAAACAAAAAAAAAAAAATCGGAAATAATGTCAAAGACTGAATTTTGCCGAAAATGGATGTGTCCAAGTATTTTATCATGAAAAATTGAGATAGTATACAAGGTTTAATATTTTTTGGTCAAGCTGTCACGGAGGTGCCTACTTGTTCACCCACTGGCTTCATTATACCATGATGGCGATGCGCTTGAATGGCGCAGCATAAAAGCTTTTCCATAACATTCCGTGCACAAAAACAAAAAGCTGGGGCTTCCCCACTTATCCCACTCAATCTACCAATCACCATCCATTTCCCCCCCAACTCATACCCCAACTCACACACAAAAAAGCGCATAGTTTGGATCAATACTGCGTGGAGAGCAGGCAGGATTACGTCATGTTTAATTAACTAAACCGCCTCTCGTGGTCGTTTTTGGGTCATTATCTTGCCTCACGTTCATGTGAGTGTGTGTGTCTTTGTGTTTGAACATGTGTTGTAGTTTCTGCTTCTCAATCTACGAGCTACCTTTCAATACTTCGCAAGATGACAATATTGAATATAAGCTCAACTATCAACTCATGCTAATTGCTATTTTTTATTTGGACATAAAGAAATAGACCAAAAAAAATATATTATTAATTTCGAATGTAAGCAAAGAATTTAGGGGTTTTAACTTGGTATTATTTCTGGCTTATCTTTCTCTCTGTATAATAATATGTTTATTTTAACATGTTGATATTTTGACTCACACTAGGCGATCGATTATTAATCAGATATTAAATTCTATAATTATGTTGCTGGGATTCTGGTTTCATTTAATTCTGTTGTGGTGATTACGCTTATGAATACATGAAATGGTTTGTTTCTGTCCTGCGTACATGAATGTTATCGTGAACATTAATACTTCAGGTCACTTCAGTGGTAGCAATGATGTCCCATGAAGATACAGCCGGTACATAATGCAGCTGGAATTATCATGATCACGTGTAATAAACATTGATAATGTAGGACAATGGGTTTAGCTGACACTGATGCCTTTTATCATTGTGCTCTCTCTCTCTCTCTTTTCTCTCTCTCCCTTCTTTCTCTGTCGCTCTCTCCCTCCTTTCTCTGTCTTTCTCTCTCTCTCTCTCTCTCTCTCTCTCTCTCTCTCTCTCTCTTTCTCTCTCTCTCTCTCTCTCTCTCTCTGTTTCTGTCCGTCAATCCTTGGGCATCACGTTACAAATTTTACTGCGCATGAATGAATATATACTCAGTATGAAATCGTCAAATGCGTTGTTTGGGTAATCCTGTTCAACCCACTATTGTTTTCACAATAAAAGCAAAATCTGAACAAATAAAAAGAGGAAATAAAAAAAGCCTTCTTTTTTCCCTGGGAGCATTAGATAATCACAGGACCATCCCCGCTATCCATGTCCTGTTCCTCATTCAATACGGGAGCTAGAGAAGTATGCATTAACTCTGCTGTTTCAAATGAAGCAAAAGCTCTTGCTGTGTGCTCAAATTGTATTAGAGCTGAGAGTTTTTGAAGCCAATTCCAGCCATGCTGTGGGAACATTCTGCTGTTGAATAACGCTTGATTTAATCTGTACTCCCGAAGGTATTTTCAGCTTTCACGTCAATAGTTACTCACTTCATTTTGCGGAGCTCGAGTTACTGTAGTGGAGAGCAGAGCATGTCGAATCGTATTATGTCAGCATCCTTCTTTTCATCGCACCTTGAATATTCAGTGGTAAACAAATTCGCAGGCAGGCCTCAGATAACAGTCAATTCCAGATATTGGAATGGCCGGTCTATTGCAGTGTGTTAGCTTAGAAAACAGAATAAGAATATAATTATTACAATCTAGCTTTAATTTGGCAATCGCAAATTTTAACACCAAGCTCACTTCAGTACTTCAAAGAATATTAATATTAATATGGCAAATGGCCAGAAATTGTGCAGTTTTATATGTTATTAAGTTATAAACCCAGGTAAAATGCTTCATTCTTTTAGGCCTGCGTGAGGTGAAATAATAACAGAACCTAAGAGCTGCTCTAGTAGTTTATTGATTTAGAGCAACTCTGGCACAGCAGTCTCAAGAACTTCCTGCTGTTCTGTTGTCTCTCACAGATGACTACGGCGCCAGAGACGATAATTAATGATTAAAGGTGCTAGATTCCCATTTTCTGTGTTAACATGAACAAATATGTATTATATGTGTAATTAGGCCACTGTAAAATTTCCTTTGTTTCCATTGCCCCTTTTTACATTCTTCTATGCTTTCTTTGTCAGTGAAGTAAACGTATAGCCATCTGGGTAAGAATTAATCCACTCAAAAGACACGGGAGAGCTGTTATCTTGAAACCAATTAAAAATATGGCAAAAAGAAAAGTTGTATGTTGCAGAGCCTGGCAAGAAATACGAGTAATACAGAAATGATACAATAAAACACACAGGAAATGAAAAGACAAAACGCGCCTTCGGTCAAAAGGACCTTCTTCAGGTAAGACATTGAAACGGTACGGAAAAAAATAGATATTATATAGAAAGAAATTGTAAACTTCACAAATATAGAATAGTCCGTCTAGATTCGGTGGTTTTATATCTTGAAACCAAGCATTATATAGTATTTTCCTAAAATGCATTCTTACTCTTTTGAATTTTGTAGTGAAAAATATACTCCTAATGTGAAATGGCTTGAATTAAAAAGGGAAGAAAAAAAAAAGCATGTGAGCAAGGCCTCAGCTGTGCGCAAGTGCGTGAGACCTAGTTGGTGTAGTGTGGACTTTGGGTTCTTGAGATTATCAAAAGCCGTCTGTCGTAAGGCAAAAGTAAATTAACAACACTGCTTAAGGGTGAATATTTTGAAGTTATTTAAAGTTTATTTTATTTGGATGGCCAGCTGGTATTCAGATAAGAAATAAAAGAAACAAGTCGAAATTTAATATGTAAAATGGCAGTTTTGATGCCGTGGACCAAACTTTGAAACGTTCAGTGTAAATCTACCGACCTGGAGGATAACTGACTTTTTGTACGACCATAACATGGCTGACATTGCGGACCTGTAATAATAATAGTTCGTCCATCAGGTATGATGATGACCTTAACAACACCAGAGGAATAAAGAACAGAAATTGTTGAGAATTTCAACACATGGACAATAAAGAGAACTAAAGGACACGGTGGACAGAATGGAAAGACTGTTCTTTCATGACTTATGGCTTCTCATGTGACTGATAAGTCCTATTTTTGCCCTGCAGACCCTTCCGCATAAATGACAAGAGTGCTCCGTTGGTTCAGTACCACTGGGCCTTTTCTTGCGCCGTTCTCTTTTTTTGATAGCCTGCTGGACTCTGTCAGCTTCCCATGCTTTGCTGCCTCTGGTAAGGGCCGCCCTCCAATTTGCACGATCAAGCGAGAGCTTTTCCCACTCACTCACATCAATGGCAAAGGCCTTCAGTGATTGCTTGAGAGTGTCTTTGTAACGTCTCTTTGGGGCCCCAACATTCCTCGTTCCATTGGAGAGCTCAGAGAAGAGGACCTGTAATAACTTGTGGAAAACTACACCATAAAGGGCAAAACTTTGAAGAGGTAGAAAATAGTTATGAAAATGATCGTCACTAATACTGACTTTCTAGATTTGCCACTTATTATGACTCTGCCGTCTGTGACTTAATTGTCTTTGACTTAAAAGTTGAGATACTCTGAAGTAATGAAGTATGCAGCGAGAAATCCTCGTCTTTTCTCTGCTATGCCGAATTTAAACGCTGCCAAGTAATAATTAAATCTAATTGGAAGGTTCCGGTTTCTGTTTATACTCCAGTGGCAGAGACCCAAGTGCTGCATGTTTCCTCCCTGTAATGATCGCTATCGTGTTTTGATAATTCACACGAGTTGGCGGCACAATAGAAGAAAATGGTAATTCTTTCGCCAGAGAATGTAATATTGTATGGGTTTCCTTCTGATAATCATGGGAATCGTCTTTCCCCAATGAAAAAAAGAAGGTAAACACGCCTGGCGATGAACAGTTTTTGTTTAGATGAACAACATAAACATTTATAATTTCCCGCCCACTGAACGATCTGCCAATGACATCTGTGAAAAAAACCAAAAAATCCCAAGCTTAGCAATAAAATAAACTATACGATCGATCAATGCACAATTTATTTTTTTATTTTTTAATTGAACAACAGACACAATTCAAAAGCGTCGTTCTTAGGCATCTGAGCGCTTCGCCGGCGCTCCATTCTGCTCTGTGGCTGACAGGTTTTTTCTGTAAAGCGCATAGAGCATTTTAAAAATGGATATGCGCTTTATAAAATAATAATAATAATTAATAATAATAATAATAATGTGGTTGCCTAAGACCCTGTCACACCCTTTCTGAAGTTCTGTCTTAACCTCTGCCTGCTGAAAAAAGAAAACAAAAAGAACATCCAATTCATACTTGTGGAGTGCCCGTCTGTTATGTTATGTTATGTTATGTTATGTTATGTTATGGTATGTTATTAATTTATAATTATACCGTCATAGGAAGTACTGAACAGGGATGTTCAATAGTCTTCCTCCTGTAGCACACCATGACCGAAGACGGAATTTCTTGTTCATTGCCTTGATCAGAATAAGTATGAGATACTTCTAGAGCTGCATTTCTGAAGGGGAAAAAATTCCTTGTTTTATTTATCAGCGGTCTTAAACGGAACTACGATTTATTATTCCGTTTCTTTCGCTCTCAGCCAGGGTGTGTCTCATAACCTTTGACTGATTAATGGCCTGGGGCTTTTAAACAGATATACCTTATGGATGATTGCTTTCATTAGTAAAGGGGCTGGGAAGGAGTGAGAGGAGTAAAAGTAAACATTCAGACTTTATCTAACGCTCATTGAACAAAAACACAGTATCTGCTTTATTTTTATTTTTTCGGGATCTGCACTGATTGTCCTTCTGATGCCTTCATTACCCCGGGGTTCAATTCGTGTCAGAATAATATCAAGCTCATCATAAACTCAGAAGATGACAGGCTATAGTTTGACAGAACGCAGCAGCTACTTATATACAAAACAACATTTTATTATAATTTTTATGTCCTTTTTCTTTGCTGTTCAGCATAATATGCCTTTACAAGTTGTATTTCTTGTTTCTTTCTGCAAACCATGCGATGATTATAATGATACACCATAAACTTTACGTTTACAGTTTTTAATTTGCTTTAATGAGAATTGTCAAGACCAGGTGGTGGTGCACTCTAATTTTTATGTTCATTTGGTCCCCATGGTGTCTTTATTTCTTAATTTTCCCCGCGTTTGTGGGTTTCCAACAGCGAAATGATACGTTCCCACGCCACACATCTCTGGATTTGGACCAGCCGTTAAAAAATTGGTCCGTGCCTGAGGGTCTCTTTAGTGGATGAAATTCTCGGTTCCTCTCGGTATTTCGGGATCGTGCAGAGATGTGTGAAATCATTGGCAAGATCGATGGTGCCAGGACTCAGATGGTAATCTTCATCATCAGGCTCACAATGTGGAGTAAATTTTAGCTCCGGGCCTGCAGGAAAGACTACGGTTATCGGGAAGAATGAAAAGTTCTACACCAAAGATCACTGAAGTGTTAAGCTGACTCGCTTTTAGTGGTAAGGGAGAAGGCTACTCTCCTGTTTCCGGCAACCAGGCCCTGGAGCGAACATTTCGTGACTGTCCTTTATTTTGCTTTGGAGGTTCTAATTTGTTACCGGGTATCAATCGGCCAGTCTTTATTCAACTTGTAAAAAGCGAGCCTAGGTTCTGTATAGACCAGGGGCAAGTAGAAAATTAAAAAAGAAACATTTTCAGTAACAGATCTCATTTCTTCTTTGTTTCTCTTACAGCAACTAAAACATTTGAAAAAAAAAATCGAACTAACAGAATATCACAACACTGATAGTATTGTCTGAACATAATCATATTTAACAAGTTAGACTGACTCACTAATGGGGTACCAAAAAAAAAAAAATGTGTAGTGAGCTCGGGAAAAAAAACAAAAAAGCGAGCTTAACGTTTTTCCTGGAATTTTGATACTTTGCTACACTGATAACGATGGAAATCAAGTCGGAAAAATCCACATAAGTGCCGTGGTGATGTTGCCTTGTTGTTGCCATTGAAAAGGTCAGTCGATCGCTTGATCATTTTTTTTACGGATTACATAGTTTTTAACTTAGTCAGACTGTTGTAGTCGGTCATTCTACGTTATTCCAAAATCTTTTTCAATTTATTTCTTCATATTTTCACGATCCCGCCTCCCAGCGCCTCTCTTACTTCAGAGATCAGAAACAGTTGATTGAAGCTTTTCTTTTACTCAACAACCTATGGGCATTGCTCCAGTTTCAGAGGTACTGTATGAATGTAGTTTTCAGGATGATGTCACAAGTATTTCTTATTCATTCATGCTACTACTACTACTATTTCCTGTTGCACCCACTGGTGCTTAGGGCAGCAACAAAGGATCTCCAGCCCTGTCTGTCCTGGGCCATCTTTGCGAGAGTTCCCCATGAGTGATTGAAGGATTTCATCTCTGCCTCGATTGTTCTCCGCCAGGTTGCCTTGGGTCTGCCTCGCTTGCGCCGTCCCTCCGGTGTCCACTGAAGTGCTGTTTTGGTTATAGAATTTGCTTCCTTTCGCAGCACGTGTCCAAGCCATCTCCATCGTCTCTTCGTGATGATGTTGGCTATTTCTTCTTGCTTGCATCGCCTTAGTAGTTCCTGATTAGAAATCTTCTTTGGCCAAAAGATGCGGAGAATCCTACGAAGACATGTGGTGTGGAAGGAAGACAACTTGGCGAGGTCACCTTCTGTCATTCGCCAACACTCTGATCCATACAGGAGTGTGGATAGGACACAGCTTTGGTACAGTCTGATCTTGGTGTTGATGCCGTATTGTGTCGATTTCCAGATGTTGCTCATACTTTGAAAGACAGCCCTTGCATTTCCCAGCCTACTTTGGATGTCCTCCTTTGTGCCACCCTCTGGTCTGATAATGCTACCAAGGTATTTAAATTTGTCCGTCGTGGTGAGGTTCTTGTCATCTACTTGCACTGGTGCTGGAGTGTCTACATTTAGGGTCATAATCTCTGTCTTCTTCTGGCTAATCCGAAGGCCTACTTTGCATCCAAAATTATGTAGTCTCTGCGTCTTATCTTGCATGTGTTGGTGACTATGTGACAATAGCGCAAGGTCATCCGCAAAGTCCAAATCCTCTAGGTTGTCGAAGAGTGTCCATCTGATGCCTCTTGGTGCATCCTCTGTAGTTTTCCGCATAATCCAGTCGATTACGAGGTTAAACAAAATTGTTGACATCACACATCCTTGCCGTACACCAGTTTTCACTTCAAAGGATGCATCACTGTTTCCGACGCTGCAACTGAAGTTCTTGTAAAAGCTTTTGATGAGTTCAACAAGCTTGCTGGGAATCCCTTCATTCATGCATTCATTCAATAATTCCTTCATTTTTCATTGATTCACTGTTTCATTCATTCATGAGTTCTTTCATTCGATCATTTATTTATTCATTTATACATTTTCTGGACATTAAAATTTACTCTCACTTACTGCATGGTGAATTGCCTGTTATTGTTATTTCGCCAAGCCTTTTTTTCTGTATTATAATATCCTAACACTCATTATCCTACCGTGTCTCTCCAGCAGATACCCATTCCGATGCTGAACAGAGAATATTTACAAAGTATGATTTCCTCATTCATCACTGTATTGACCCCGGTTAGCAGTGATTCGCACAACTATCGCTGAACGGCAAACTTGGCCTGTCCTCGGCTTCTGTTCCTGAACTTCACGAGAGACCATTGGCCTGAACTCACCAGCATAGCGGAGCTCGGCACTGGAAACTACCCATCAATAGTTCGCACGTGCTCTGTTTGCTTAAATGGTTGGGAGGACAATAGTTCTTAGGCCGTTCTTGTTTTCCACTCTGGCTGTGCACGAGAAGATGATACAAAAATCGATACACTTGTACCCTGTGGGTGCTGATTTTATATCTGCAGAGCGATTCTGGCCCGACATTAAAGACGATTACACTGCCTGTCTCTAGTCCTGACATCAGTACTTTCTTTATCTTATAGCACTGTGCGCCAAATTGATAACCATACTACTTTTCACCGCCGCAGCATTTTTTTTCCTGCTTCGATAAGGGAATAAATTCATTTACAGAAAATTTATTAGTCATCATTTGCATTTAGTGGACATGCTAAACATTTCTGTACTGATGTAGAAAATCTGGATTTGGGCAAGCATAGTGACTCATGGACATCTTTGGTTTTTGTCTTTTTTAATATAATTTTTCTGTTATTTATTTGAAAATGAAGATAGAATCTCCTAACTCTATTTTGTTGCAGTCGAAATGTTTAATACTGAGGTTCATACTAGGCCTTAGCCAAAGCACACTATTTTAGGTCTTACGGTCTCAGACTAGTGGTTGGAAACTTAAATTTGATAAATTTAAAGACGTTGCTTTTGACAATCATCCTACCTTGGTTACATTCCAGAGCATTTTCTTGGATATCCAGCTGTATTTCATTCTTGAGCAGGAAGGTAAATATCTTTTAAAGAACTTACTTAAGACAGAATTCACACATGAAATACACCAAATAATGTATTACTTTTCTTTAATATCCAACGTCCTAGTGTGTCATATCTTTTTCTCTCCAATCCAACACCAGTGTATCTCAAAACATAAGGCAATAAATTATTCATTTACATTCTTTCAATGCAAGGTTTTCAGATAATTTAATGTCGATCATTACCATCAAAATACTGTTAGTAAGCTTGACTTATTTTATCATCCAGACAGAGTAACACATGGACATTCAATGCATAAACCGTATTAACGTGTATGAGAGGTACTATAACGTTCGCTTTTCAGGACACAGGGGAGAGCTGTTCTGCCCCTTCGACCGTAATATTGTTGAAAGAAAAACATAATATCTTCAGTTTCTTGAAGACAGGTTCACCAGGTCATCCCATTTGAATTCAAATCAACCGTTTCCGACATTTCCCTCGGGCCATTTTCTAATTTTATTGAGACTGATCTAAAGAGAACACTCAAGCTGCCGGAATTCTTCAAGCTCTACACAGTGTCTAGCACCACCGGGCATCCTTCCGTACCATTAGAGTTTATTCCCTTCAGGGCCACAGTGTCTGCAATGAAAGCCTGACTTTTCCTTGGAGGTTAGGATGGTTTTTCATTCATTAAATCGTTTGATTGGATTGAGGGAAATACAATACGACTTCATTTATTGGTCTGGAAGAAATGGTCGGCCAGGGGGAAGGCAGGTAACGGCAGTGAACAATTGATAGAAGGAAGATAAAACCTTGATGAGGATTTGTTTACCTCATGAGCAATGTTGTTCTTCGCCAATGAAATTTCAGTTAAAGAAAATGTAAAAGGAAATTCTTTCTGAAGCCTCCAGATTTTAAGTTTTGATCTCAGTATTTTCTGCAATAAGTTTACAATATTGCTGCTGACTGATTTTATTCTCTGCATGAGATAATAAACTACAGTATAATATAACACTCTGATGAATCGACTCTGTCTTTAAGATCGGCTAACATCGACCATAAAGTTTACTAGGGGCAAGACTCCCGGGGCATATTAACGTTCAACATTACAAAGGCCGGCGAAATCCGCAGAAAAATCATCAACTCTTTAGCTTCACCCTCATTTCCACGGACATCTTCAGTTTCACTGATAGTGCTGTAGATTTTTTTTACCCTCATTCAAATATTGCTGATTGTGTAATGATATGTACTTTGAATTTCATCTTCACTGACATTGTCAGTGTTACTGTTGATATTGTAGAAGTTGTATTAGATCTAGTATAAAAATGTGATGCTTGGAGGGACAAGAGCAGCCACAGAGAATGTTACAGTTACACTCGTAGAAATAGATGAAATACAACAGTCGCAGTGGCACGGATGGCTCCTCGTAGCACAGATGTCAAGAGCGGCCATATCAGAAATAGATCAAATGGAAAAGGTAGCAGAGGGAGGAAAAGCAAGAGAGAGAAATAAATTAATAGTGATTTTTGGAGCATTCTGGTGGTAAAAAGCACAGGTACAAACAACAACACAGAAACACACGTGGAAGTTACTGTAGCAGTTTTTGCCATGAAGAAGTGGAAGACCAGCAGCTGCTACCGTAATAACAAAATGCTAGTTTACATCCATATGAAAAAAACAACATTATTTTGTATTCTGCTGCTCTGTTCCTCATGCTGTCTCACGTTGCCAAACAGAGCTGTGGAAGCAAAAAATGGAATGAGAGAACTGGATGCATTTTTTGTCTTCTTCTCCTTCTCCATATTTCCGGCCTCCGAGCCAGCCTTAGCTGAGAGCAAATAGCAAATAATGCGTTTGTTAATGGACCGAGACCATTAAATGAATGCATTGACGACCCCAAAAACCCCGTGCTGGGCTCCCTGCAAGATGGTCTTGCTGAGATCAATTATTAACGCATTATTGGCCGTGGTAAAAAGGGTTCCAAGAGCTAGCTGATGTGTCATTTTAATTTGTTTTGGACGGCGCCCAGACGCCGTGAGATAATTTGAACATGCCCGAAGTACGGTTGAAAGAAAAATACCATCTGAAGAAAAAACGGCTCCTTAATTCATTCTCCTCTCATTTTTATCCTCTCCGTCTCATAATTCCAAAAACAGTAGTATTGTTTCTCCGGCCTCCCGGTTTCCGCATTACAGCAAATTGTAGCGTGTTTCAAATTTTCTTTACGACCATTGTTAATAGGAAAAAAAAAACGTTGAGTAAAATGGAGTTGTAAATAGACTTGCAAAAAGGACCACACTCTTAGCCCCACAGCTCCATTATATTAAGTCATTAATCACTTTTTAAAACTAGTTCCCCAACTGCCGTTCATCCCCCCTCCCAAACACACACACACACACACACACACATTTGCACTCTGTCATGAGGCTGACACTTTCAGACTAATAGTTCCAAATATTAGGTTATGATTATTTTCTTTAAGTCCACCTTATTCATTCCCCTCCATATTTCCTTTGCATTTCGTCACCAGTTTACTTTTGAAAAGAAAGGCAAATTAATGCATAAATGATACTTTTTTTTTCTTGTTGTCCAATAAAACATGCCTAAAGATCTCGCTTTGTTCCAAATACGAGTATGATATGGTAAAATAGATACATTTGCAATCTAAACAAATGTTCACAATTTTCGAGGGTTTTTTTTTCCCTCCCTAGACACCTTGTTTCACCCACTCAAACGAGCGAACCCTCCTGTTGCCAAACACTTGTTAGACCCTCATGTTCCTCTTTAACCTGACATGTCAATAGTGATTGTTTGATGTTTTATCAGATCATTGAATCTTTAATGAGGCATGAATTAAACACGGAGACTAGATTGATGGAAACAACTGGGCCATTTGGCAGTGAGGGGCCAATTTCCTTTGTTTCAGTACCAACTGAAAATAGAACACAATGACTAACTGTTGGAACTCCCCTCTCGTGTCTTTCAGTGTTCTCAGAGCTTGTCATAAAAATGCATAGCGTTTATTATTCTCAAACAATTTGTAATAAACGAAAATGGAATTAAACTAAACGGCTACGCTATGAAATCCAAATTAATTGAAAAGTCATGTATGGCAATGATCCAATGGTTCTAACAGGCATCAAAATAGTAGTGAAAGAAATTGTATGGTATTAATACTGGATGGATGCGTCACCTTAATTTATCGCATTTTATGCTTTGTTTCCACGTTTACAGGAGTGTTTGTGATTTCATAAAAAAGAATGTTGGATGTTGATAATGACAGAATGCTTTCAATTTGGCGTTACATCTAACCTATTATTTTTTATACTTTCATTCATTTTGGCATTCTTCATTCATCAAAGAGAAACATTAATTTGACATTGTTGTGTTTGTGTTTGTGCTGTCTGTTTAAAGCCAGTCAAATACTTTTATGCCAAATATTAACGGTGTAAAATAAACTACGTGTGTCCATGAAGCCATATTGTTTTCATTTGTGTTTTCACATCTTACGTAATATATTGTAAGGAAATTTTGAAAATGTTTTTAATATTTAGAAACTAGAAACTGTCTGCCATAAGGCATAGAGACATAATATGGAAATCTTTCCTTCGTAGCGTAATTCGTTACAGCTAAACTGCGTGACGTAGTAATTATGAATTATCGACTTTACAAAGGCAGAGTGAAACTCCCGTAGTGAGAGATTCAAGAGTTGTACGCCAAAGAAACTGTATAGGACTTCGTTTTGATTTCAGTGCTAACTATTTTATTTCAACATTGTAATCACTTCAGCGGAAAAATCTTCAACATGACATTGCAGCTGTCAGTACAACATTCGCATAGAGCCTTCCACCTCAGGACCGATATCGGGGCTGTGTAGAGTGAAGCAGAGTCAAGGAACAGGAGAGCGACATATTGATGTCAAGAAGCCGCCGTGTGGGCCGGTCGTGTCAACAAAGACTCCTGACATCTGGTGACAAATCGTCACTTGATCCTCTTAGAGTGGACAGGTGAAAGACACCTTGATGTTTTCATGTCGGTAGACAGAAGGTGATCTCTGACCTCTCCTCCCTGTCCGCATTTTGTATCTGCACTGGTCATTCAATGTGTGGGAGGTCATACCGAATAGGCTGACGAGCTTTTGATAGGTGTTTGTCTCTTCTAGTGGTCGTTCAGTAATATATAGGTCCTCGAAAGCAAAGACGGTCATAAAAAATGGCTGTTAAGAAGGGCAGAGGTCCAATAAATTTTATAAATAATATTACAAGATATAGTAAAAGTGCCCCTTGTTAACATTGGAAGCAGAAGAACAATTTTCATAGAACGTAGGTTAATATGTTTTATTAAAAGCTTCATAGGTTTTCCGGACTGAAAGAAATATGTGAATACGTGAAGCAATGTTCTTCCTTATGTGTGTTTCAAATTCTCCTCCTTCCTGGTAATCTTCCAATAGCTTGGCGGGGAAGAAGTTGCATTGCGGGGCTATCAGCAGATCAGTCTGTTACAATAGTAAATCAACTCATGATGTAATTACTCGTAATTATCAGTAACGTGTACTGTCTTCATTCTCTCACAAGTCCCTAAGAAGGCTTGAAATATGCGGTTTCACTGGTTGTAACAAGAGAAGTTTGTTTGATATTTGTATTGATAAACTGGCGATTTCTACCATGCTTTATTATACCATGACTTCAAACAACTGACACATCAGGAATGTTGAATGCGCTGCCATGCAAATGTAAAAAATCATGAAAGGGATCACTCAGAATTAATTGCAAGTATTTGATCGTTGTGATTCCCATTTACAGATTACCCCACTCAGAAATTCTGAAACCTGGAAAACTAATTTAAACTAATGGCATAAATGCAAAATAAGAATAAGAGTAAATATTATTTTATCATGACAAAACATTTATTGATAAACTGATATTAGTTCTAAATATAGAACAGAGGGCACCGTGTGATTTGTTTAAAAATTTAAACCCTTGGTACAACAGTGTAGATCAAGACCAGTGCACAAACTCTGTCCAAGACTGCATCAGTAGGTAAAGACTTTAGACTACCAGTGAGAGATAAGATAACACCACCCTCAGAGAATGTGGCAGCTGGTGACCCTCATTTGCCCTTTGAGACGCAAGATGCCAGAAGTTCAAAGCTACAAGTCGATGTTCTGTGAGGCAGAAATGACTTATGATGTCATAATCGGATGCCGCTTTTGTGTTGCACGTCAGTACTGCTTCCTTTCGGTAGTTAGATAGGCTTTTTCTTCCTTCTTTCTTCCATCTTTGGTCAGCCCAGGATTGCCAGACACCAATACCAGGGGGTCGGCTCTCACATTGCTTCTCTTCCTTTCGGTTGGTCCTCGGTCTGACTACCTTCCTTATATCATCACTTTCTGTTCTTCCAGTTTCTGTTTATCGTGGTTTTCTTGTAGTTTTTACTTTAGTCAAACTAAAACGATAGCTCACGAATCGGCTACGAAACAAACAAACAAATTAATTGCTTTGCAGTAATTAAGATTTTAATATATAATGATCTAATCGATTTTTCGATATTGAAATTAAGGATATTTTTTTTATTTCATATCTGTTACTAGTTTCACTCCTCCAACGTTCGAGTTTACTCCGGGTGCAGAACACTCTGGTAACAATTGTTATTTGTTCTTATGCTTCTATGACGAGACTGTGAATTTCTTTGTAAACGTCACTGAAATGTTCGTTGTTGTTATTATTATCTTAATGATGCTCCCCACTTTAACCCCCTACACCCCCCTCCCCCCGTGCCATATTTCCCTAAATCATATAGGATGGAAGAGTAGAAAAAAAAAGTATTGTTTAACATTAACATCTGTGCAACAAGTTCGAGGCACTGATAAATTATCTCACATTTTGCTGGAAGTGATAATTTTTATAGCAGATTCTTATCTTTTCAGGAATGGTTAGGTTTTGCTTGTGCACCAGACAAATTTGCTTTGGTACTCTCACTGTGAACACAGACAGAGCAACTGTACAGACTGCTTTTACTCAATTAATGGGAACTTTTGCAGACAGAACTAATCAGTGGAGCAAATCAATTTGATTGGTCTTTGCAAATAAAATGACAATATACAGTGAAACGGAAGAAAAAGTGCACATGTTAATTATACTGAGGCTGGCGCAACCTTTCCTATCGATTTAGCTTTGCTTTGTTGCTCCCAGGCACCGACCATTTTAACAGTCCTGCAAACCTATTATCTTTTCTTTCCATTGCTCACCACTGTCTTCCACTCTGTCCAACTCACAAGCGCTGCTTGCCATCTACGATATTTTAGGGATTTTAAACCTTTATTTGAAACAGTTAACAGCTGCGGGTGTAATGAGACAGGTCACGCATCGGGGGCTGCCGAACGTCCTTCTCTAAAGACTTTCAACACACAATTATTTGAATGAAATATGTGAAACCCATAACGCAAAGTCTGTTTCTCCGCGGGGTTGTAGACAATGGAATTAATCGTGACCTAGCGCATTGGTGAGACTGAAACAAGTCTCTGTCTCGCTAGCTGATTCAGAAGCAGTTCAAATTCTAAGTCAAAACCGACGCAAATATTGTCTTCGTGTGCTTCACCCCTGAGTGTATCATAATCATAAGGCAGGAGAAAAATGGAGGGATGGAAGGGAGCCTATGAGATGTCTTTGAATAAGATTATATTGCCCATTTTTGCACAGAAAAGTGGGAGTAGAGAGATATAAGAACTTTTAATTTATGTATTTTGCGAATCAAATAATGCTACTGCTTTGTATTTTAGGCGCACATGATTAATGTAATAAAAAAAAAAATCTAATTTGAGGCATTAATTCACAGAGGATTAGATCCATTGCTAGGTGTACCAACCGAAGATTTTATTAATTTGTATGTAATAAAATAAGCTGTCTTTTAGAAGCCTACAGTTTTCTCACAGAAAACAAAATAATATCATGGTGCTTTGTCACAATAAATATGATTGATTTATGTGTCTCAGTCCCTTCATCAGGAATTATATAAAGAACTAGATCATATTATTTTGCTTCACACAGTCAAAAGTAACGTTATTTGTGTGAGTTTCTATAGATACTAGATTTAAAATTGTGCAGTTTCATGAGATTCCAACTTTTCCACACCTCCCACCAGAATATTACGGGGGCAACCGTGTGGGTGACACAGTGGGAGGAATACTGTGCACTGAGAAAGCTATGTTTACGAGCCACTGCTAGCAATAGCCGAACTCAAAATAGAGATAATTTGAGTGTGTTAAAGTTTAGGAGCAGCGGGGAGCTTGAGAAAAAGAAACTGGAATGGGAGGAGGAAGGTGGATGGCTTAATGACACAGTTTCTTATTTTGATCAGTTTTATTCTTCTTATGTCACTTTTATATTTATAACAGCAAACGGCATTATGGTCTTACCTTCTTTGTCCTGTTCGATCGTTTTCGGAAAAACTGACTTCCTGATTCAACAAGTTGTGATGAGTCATGCGCCCACACAGTCTCGATAAGGTTGTCTGACCTGAGGGTCAGCGACAAAATAACACATTGCGAAACAAAATCTAGGGTTTCCCACTTTCATCCGTGTTTACACCATGTAGTGCAAAGACGAAATAAAACTGTTGGCAATAGGTATAATTTAGGAATGCTTCCTGTTGGTATTTACTTTCTGAAAGCAAATCAATAGAGCTTTGATATCTGTTGCCAATCTATAACGAGATACATGTATGTCTTTGAGTTGTCTCAAATACTCAAGTACCAAAAAAAGATTGCTTTGACAGTAACTAAAATCAGCAATCTTACTCTAGTCAAACCGTATTCTACGTATATAATTTGCTGTCAGTTTGTTTGTAAAGTTGGGTGATGGTTAAAAAGCAGACAAACGGTAGTCAGAGCGAAGATTTGTGCTGGGAAAAAGCAAATGAACACTTGAGATGTCTGAAAGGGTGTCACTGGTGAAATTATACGTTAGTGGCAACAGCCCACGCTGAAGACAGAGAGTGCTGGAAATACGTGGGAAATGCCATGTAGAATGCATGTGAGTGTTTTCAGGTAAGTGTATGTGAGTAAAGAATTGCCTACATGCACCTCTATTTACGTGCTGTCTGTCAGTAAATCTGTCAGACTCTGCGTCTATGCAAGGCTCTGTTCTTCATTATATTCAAACATCAAAATGTGTAACATGCAAAATAATGCTTTGATCTCTCTCTCTCTCTCTCTCTCTCTCTCTCTCTCTCTCTCTCTTCCCCCCCCCCTCTCTCTTTCCTCCTCACAAGCATACAAACACCGAATTAACTGTCTCTTCTTCTCATTTGTTCGTTTGCATGTTTTTTGTACCTCCCTTAAGGAGGGGGTAGGATTTTATTCCCACACAGTCGGACATTGCAGAGTCAAGCGCTATTGTCCAATAATTAAAACCCCGCCGATTTTAGCAAGCGCTACCGCCTCTCATACGGCTCAGACTGGCGTAAAATTTTGAAGGTGTCTTCCTTTTGTATGCCTTCCTTTCGATCTGCAGAAAGTTCTTTTTGAGATTTGGACATTTGAATGGTGGAGAAGTTTTGTTGTTTTTTTTTAATTGGCTCCGTCTCCCTAATTTTGCCCTAGATTTTTGTTTTTACTCACGAACACAATCATGGTCCCATGACGTCATTACTTCCCATGTGTTCACTATTATAACAAACTAAGGAGTCACGCACAGATTACTATCATTACTTGACAAGATTCTTTTCGAATGCCGACGAGGCGTGCAGAGCATTAACCCGCAATGGGAATGTAACACGACTGAAATTTATCCAAGCAACAAACAAAATAATAACAACAAAATAAACCTAAAGAAACGGGAAAGACGAGGCAAATCTATAATAATCACCTGCAACCAACATAATAAACAGATTTGTATCCCGGGCAACGCCGGGTACCTCAGTTAGTATAATAGAAAACCCTGAAAACACTGGAATTTCCACATCCGCAACCCTTGCCTCCCCTCTTTGCAAGTCCTTCGCTTTCCTCCTTTCTCAAGGGTGGGTGCATATCAATATTAGTTTGTGTGGACCATATCTCACCCACAGCCATAACCTGCTGCTACCACTTCCACTGATCAATACATCACACTCAACCCCTCTCATCACAAGCACTGTTAATAATAGCCTCTGTCCGTCTGTCTATCTCGACTGCGCATTCGCCCGGTCACTTCGATGGCTTGGTCAGACAAACTGACCATCAACACGGACAATCCAAGGCCAGCTAAACCACGGGGGCGTCAAATGAGTTCGATATCAAGATATTCAATTTTGAGCTGAGCTCCCCAAGTACAATCTCTTACTGAATCATCCTCGCCCACAGAAATGGTCATCGACGGACATGGAGAGACTGAAACAGATGGGACTCTGCAACCAGAACAGGCTAACGTGACATCCAAGTACGAAAGAAAATTGTCTTCTAACGATTTTGTGAAAAATTTAGAATTCTTCCCTTGGCGACGCATTGCTGTGGGAGTACAAACAAAGTAATTTTATTCTGATGTAAGCGTTCAATGTGAGTTACACCGTGCCTATTTGCGTTCAGAATACAAAACTAGTCGCTAAAAATAGATGATCGTGTAAACCAGCTTAATCGGTTTTGTTTGTTTGGTTTTGTTTTGTTTTTTGTGTTTTTGTCGTGGAACTTTTTTTGTTTTTGTTTACTTCTTGTTTACAATGTTTGTCATTGAACAAAGAATTTTATGTTGTAAAGTAAACCACAATTAACTCTGTTCCTAGTTTGAGTTTGGGTTTTGGGTTTAACTGCACATTGGGCCTTCCTCGGTTTTTACCATTCCTGGAGTTACATTTTTAAACCATATCTAACTTAGAAATAATGCTGTGGTCGAACGCGACTACATTCCTGAAATGTAGTGTTTTAAGATGATAGTTTATATTGCAAATCTCACGCATACCCTCCCCCTTCCACCACTACTTACATCTACAGACCTTCCTCTGCATAGCAGAAGAAAAACACAAGAAATAATGAGCCTATGCAATATCCTTATACAAGACGAAGAAAAAAAGGAACTGATTTGTCGTCAATAATTTCACACTCCCATATCCTGAACAAACGCATCTTAACAATGCCACCGGTCTCTTTTCTTTCGTGACTGTAAATGTTTTTAAACAAACAGATCGAACTAAATTGGTCAGAAAATTAATTTAACGGCCATATGGTTTCAAGGCATATGAAACAATGATGGATGTGAAATAAGTGAGGTATTTTCCATTGATCGCTTGTTTTTTCCAGAGTCCATTTACTTTGGACTAATGTGCCTTAGATTTCCACCAGAAAGTAGAAAAATGCGCTCGTCTCAATGTGGCAGATGTAAACCATTTCCTGTTATCATCCTAGGGCATCAAGAACTCCATTAGCATGGTAGGTCGTTCTTCTTAGGTTTTTTACCTCAAATCCTGACCTGGCTACCTTATCCGTGTACATCTCGAGAGCCTCACCCTCTCCAAAACATGGGATTACATGCAAAAGTGGCATTACTCGAAATACTCAGCTGCCCTTTGCACGGGAGAACGCTATGCAAACTTGCAATCCACAAAAAAATGGGGGTCGCCTCAAACGTTCTCGCGTGATTCTCATGTTTCTGGTATTACGGATCAAATAACTCATTTTTTAAAAAAGAAAGTAAACGTATAAATAAATAAAAAAGATTCATAGTTACGTGAATTTATTAATTTAGAAGGTATTCAGTCTACACAACAAGCCTCTATTATTCGCAAGAGTTCTTCATACTGTCTTCTGTTGCTCAACAGACTTCCCTCGATGTACATTGCTGGAGAGTTAATCTTGCATTGAACATTCTTTCCTTATGTTGTTTTTCTTTGCCTGATTAAAAAAAAAAAACAACAACCTTCGTTATGTGTCCTGCATGGCGTTTTGCAAAAGTCGTCCTCTGGAAAGTTGATTTTGAAAAATCATAAAAATGAGCGATTATCATTTGGCATTATGTCATTCAATTATGTTCCATCGTTACAAACCCGTTGTATCTGGGTGTCAGGATATCCGCTGCACGTTCGTTGTTTGTTTGTAAAGAAGTTGACGCGTTTTCTAACTCTGGCCCTTTCATTATTATCTGTTGAAGTTAATTTTCTTCTTCCACTGCGGTTCTGAGCATAAGAAATTTCGGGAGGACTGCGTTTCTAAATTAGATCTGAGGAGAGGTAAATGCTTCCCATGTTTCCATACGTTCTAGAGTAAAAAATCTGGAAGGGCGTTTGCCAGCGACAATGCTGTGTGAGAGCTTCCAGAAGGGTGTTGGCTTTGACATAAGTAAAGAAATGATATTGTTGACAGGTTGACCGCGTGACTTTGCTTTCCAGTTGGCGCGGGAGTCAGACAGCAAACCAGACATAACGAAGTGTCAAATGGTTCCAGTCTGTGGATAAACAGTTTCATCGAAAACCAAAAATATGTTAGGCCATGTAAGTTTGTTGTTGTTGTTTAAATTCGTGGGGGAAAAAAACAACAATACTCTCCGATTATGTTAACATATAAAAAATAATATGTAAATGTATATTTTTCTTTTTCCTGTGGAAACCATCGATCACTGGAACGTCAGCTGCATTGTTTTAGTTTTCCACGCTCTTTACAATACATTCATGGCAGTAAAAATCCGGTATTCACATAATTATATGCGATTCCAAGATACATGACTATGCTTCATTCCGCCCTTTTTTTCATAAATTAAAGAAGCAAAGGTACCTAAGATAAATTGTTATCACTGATATCACTTCCATCATTTTTCTTGTTGTTGTTGTTTTGTTAATATCTTAGGACAGTATTACGGTACTTTTTGAACTACTTTAAATAACAGTTATGCTATTTGTTAATATTATGTAATCAAGAGCGTACTTCAAACCGAAACTTGTGCTTGTCAGCCCATATCAAAAAGACTATATTTATAGACAATCTTCCACTGGCTGAGTTCACAGCTTGTAAAGTCTATTTGGAGCGAACTGTAACAAACTACTGAGAAATGTGGATTGTTTGTCTGTTTTTTGTTGTTTTTTTTTTGTATATTTCAAGCACATGGGATATTGCAAAGTTCTCGGAATATACTGTAAGGGGGAGATCAAGACAAAAACTTTATTTAAAAAAATGATTTCAAAAAGAACTAAAACTTGTGGAGATTCACGAAATCTTCTTATATCGTTTTAAAATTATTATGGAAGACGGGGGAAAACATTAATTTCAAAATGGAAATGAGGGTTTGAAAAGTCTTCTCGGAAAGATAATCAGATTATGCGATATCGACAAAACTTCTTGCCGAGGAATAACATGAAACAGAATGGAAACACTTTGAAATGTCACAGACATCTAATAAATGCTTCGTAAGCTGACACTTTGGTATATTTATACTGCTTTCTTGAAACCAGCTTGTTGGAGTCAGTTCGTATCTATCTATCTATCTATCTATCTATCTATCTATCTATCTATCTATCTATCTATCTATCTATCTATCTATCTATCTATCTATCTATCTATCTATCTATCTATCTATCTATCTATCTATCTATCTATCTATCTATCTATCTATCTATCTATCTATCTATCTATCTATCTATCTATCTATCTATCTATCTATCTATCTATCTATCTATCTATCTATCTATCTGTCTACCTGTCTGTCTGGCTATCTGTCCATTTGTCTGTCTATCGTCCATCTCTCTGTCTGTCTTTACATCTATTATCGTCTCTCTATTTGTCTGTCTGTCTGTCTGTCGTGAATTAAAAGACAAAGTTCAGACCCCTGCCAGAACCATTTGTTTTCTCCATTACACCTGTAACAAGACAATAAATCCCACGTCAAACATATTTTATATGGCTTTTCTTAGATCTTTATCAAGACGCCATGCAGATGGCAAAGTACAGCAAAAACATCTTTATGTTCCCCTAGCTCAGCAAGGGAAGGAAGCAAGCTCATTCTGTTGAACTTATCACAACAGACTGACAGCGGAAGGCAGGTGTTCGGCTAATTGACAGATCGCTCACAGAATCATGTACATATCTCACTGACAGTGCTATTCCGCGCTTGTATATGGTTCCATGATAGTCTTTTAAGTTCTGAGTAAAAAGCGCGGTGCTTGGAAGAAAGGTATTTGTTGTTTTGTTTTATTGTTTTTTTTTTTCATTTCATTTTTCCTTCTTCTTCTTCTTCTTCTTCCAAACCCTCGTAAAGATGAGTTCTATTAACTAGCCAAATGAATGGAATGTTAGTACCAGTTTTGGTAAGGAGATCCGACAGACGTATAACTGTTTCAAAGGGTTAAATGTTATATGTGCAGACCAATGGTATCTCCAGGAAATAGTTTCACGAATTCCAATGCATTATCTCATAACATGTTTTAGCAGTTTAACAACGAGAATGAAATAGATATTTATTTTCAGTGACACGAGACATTGTTTTCTTCCCGCCCCACCCCGAAATAATCCATATCACTTGAAGAAATGGCCATTCTTATCTATTTTTCCACTTTTCAGCTGACGGCAAAAATACTCCACCGTCTTTCTCTGCGATGGTTTTTTTCTACCCCTTTCACCCTGCCTTGCGCCCCTTATCTTGCTCATTCTGTCTAAACAAATGATTATTTGATCGTTATTCTGTCTCTGCGTGTGTTACAAGGATTCATTATGCATTCAGCTATTTATTGCTGACACAACTGTCGCTGCTGATGCTGCAAAAAGAAAAAAAAATGATTATCATTAAGACCTGTTTTTTTGGTGGTGGGGGAGGGGGGAGGGTTCTTGTTTCTTTGTTATTGTGTGTTTGTTGTTATTGTGTTCATTTCTGTTTCTGTATTATCTTTTGTTATTATGTCTCCCTAAATAGACCTCTCTCTATCTGTGTGTGTGTGTGTGTGTGTGTGTGTCCACCTCTTTATGTCACCTTCTCTCTTCTCTCTCTCTCTCTCTCTCTCTCTCTCTCTCTCTCTCTCTCTCTCTCTCTCTCTCTCTCTCTCTCTCTCTCTCTCTCTCTGACCTTCTCTCTCGCCCCGTTTCTTTTCCTTACCTCTATCCATTGTTTTACTCTGTACTTGTTATTTCATTTTTCATTTTTAATCATGCCTACCCTGGCCCGTGACTTCACAAACACAGCTATTGCAGCAACAAGTAAGAGAATCGTATAACAACAATCACATTATAGTTACAGAGAGGAAATCCTCAAGACAAACAATATCATTATCATGTGACAGCCCCAGGCCAACGATTTCTAAGCATCTGGAAAATTTAACTTTTCATATTTTCCGGCCAATTGTAAGGAAAAATTATAATACTATAATAATCTCGGCCCTATAATACAGCTGTAGTGATTAAAGATAAAAACAATGGCAGGAAAATAATAATAATAATATTAAGCACGTAGACAAAAGAAAAAGCTTGTGAGATTTCTAGCTAATTCTAATCCTTTTGTTGATGCTGTTTTGGCTGTGTCTACCTCAGCTTTCCAGCCTCACAATGTCAACGATAATTTGAACTCTGTAATTCTCTCTGATCCCATTTTAACGTTAAGAACTTTCCATATTTAGTCAGAAAGTCAATACCTGGCACTGTTATTACAGGATAGTTAAAAAGCCTCTGCAAAGCCAGTAAATTATTGCTCACACGCAAGACACCCAGTGTTTCCTGCGAAATAGTTGTTTCAGCATGCCGCACTGGGATTTCTTGTCTACGTGGCTAATTCATGGAGTAAATCGGATTTGTGATAGATTCTTTTTACGTTTTTTTTTTCGAGCCTGATTCACCCCAAAGTGTTTGCTGCTGCTGTTGATCTAGTTTAATATAACTGTACATCACGGTCTTTTCATCTTCTCCCAAAATACATTGTATTTCTCTCATAATTATTATGTCCTATAATTTTATCTTGTCCTATTTCGTCCATGGTGTGTCTCTAGTAGGGTGTTATTATATTTTGTCTCCCATCGCAGTCATCGAAAAAATCTCTCAGGTAATTAAAAATGTCTGCCAGTGTAAATTAAGTTATTTTGTCAAGTAAATATTAAAACACAGTAAAAATGCAGTACAATAACAAAATAATTGTAGAAACATTGAACCAATTTAATTCTTTTTGTCACTGCGAACTTCGTTCCTTCGTCTTTTATAACTGGCTTGACTTTTTTTTTTCTTTCGCAAACACAGGGGACCACAATATTTGCTTTATGGAACCATCACAAAAGGAGGTGTTAGACGACATAAAACAGTACAGGACATACCCCATGCCAAAGGGGTCTAGACTTTGATCTCAGCCTGTGGCAATATTATTTTTCTAGGAGAATACTATAGGGCCATTTCGGAGCACAATGGGTTATAAATACATTGTGTTTCACTTCCCGGTTTAAATGGCAACCTTTGTGAATAATTATTCCCCGTTTAAGATTCAAAGCCATTAAGCCCACGATTATATTGGTCTAAGTGCCATTTTTTCTAATGAAAGAGAATTGTATAGCTAATTCTTGATGTATGTGTTAGTCTTATAAAATATGTACCGGTAAGCTATGAAACTCCTTTTGCGCAGTACACATTTTTCTCGAAAAAGCAAATATCAGAAGAGGCCCAGTCTTTATTTAACTACTGCTCTAGTCCGTGTAAGCAACAGCCATTGTGGAATGTTTATCCCTGGATAAAACGGCCCGCCGTGGTTTGCGTGGAATATTTAAGTGTTCTAATTACATTATGCGAATTAGTCCCAAGTGGAAGTAACTGTGTCGCTCTTCAGAATGAGGTCAAGAGGTTCATCTCGTTAATTCTTAATTTACAACCGAGAAGAAATGAGAGAGCAATGCCACACAAAAGTGAAAAACGTAGGTTTGGACGAAACACACGAGAGAGATGGAACATTTAAACTAGGATTATATTATAAGACGTCAATTCTAGGGGAAAGAAGTCGGGTTGTTTATGTACGATGACTCACTTTTATTGGGTTCATCCTTAATTTAATTTCGAAACAAAACATTTAATTTTAAGATATGCGCGCCGGGAGACAAGAAACAAATATGTTTGATAGACAATATGGCTTGTAGCCATATTTTGTTTAAATATTTATGTTCTAAACTGTTTATCCCAGAAGCGATGACATTTTTCTCCATTTAGTGGGCTTGTTTCTCATACTAAAGGATCGCAATAAATACTTGGCAGTAATAGGCTTCACTTGGTGCTGTTTTGGGTTTAAATGACAGTTTTAATTGCGTCTCTGCGTTCAGACATTCTGAGGGAGATAAATGAAAAGTTTTGCAGAGCTGAATAAAAGCAACAAAAAAAAAAACATTAACCAGGGAAAATATCTCAACCAACATGTGATTGGACTAACAATGAATATAAAGCTATGAACTAAGGCATTATTGCTCCTTTCATATACACAGAAAGATCTTCAAATTTCTCCACCGGCCCGTGCACAGAGCACGCTATTCCTGATGTAATCTCTAGCTGAATTCATCATTAGTGTCTCCTTTATATCCAGAGGAGATTTTTACAAAAATATGTTCTCCTTTTTGCTTCCTATTTTTCCTTTCGTGTCCAGTCTTTATTGTACTCTTTTGCCCTTACTACATCTCATTTTCCTTTTTCTTTCCTGATGTTGTAGCTTTACTAGGACCACAATGAAGAATGATTGTGCTGTCCACATAAGGTTACAATGAAGGCTTATTTTAATAGTAGTGGTCTAAATCTGTCCTTTTTATTCACCTTTCCACCGTCATTTTGCCTATTCATTTTGACATGATTTTCTACTCTACAGTAAATTATGTCTTTTTACTTCTCCTCTCCCTGCCTACAATTGTGTCTTCAGGCGCCCTTTCTCCCAAAATAATTGTAGTAACATTGCTCCAAATTGACCGACGCCTTCGGCCGCCAAGTCAGAACTGTTTAGTTAGTGATAGAAATTAGGAGCCGGGGGCCAGAGGCCAGTGACAGCGAGGACAGGCAAATTTGGTGGGGACAGGAACTCTGGAGATGGAAAGAAAGGGAAAGAAGATTAGAAGGAAGACCGGGCTGGCTGGAATATGAGATAGTTTTGTTCCTTTGGATTAGGTGAGAAGCGAACAAAGCACGGACTGTTTATTAAGTATATTCGTGCCAGTTGCTAAGAGAGGGCAAAGAACATCAACTGTGTCGGTCCGGTTGGAAATAACGTTAACACAATAAAAACTCCATACTACTGCTGATTTATTTTGTTAGTTAAACAGTGTATTTGTTTATTCTTCTACTTTAAATTAGCCAAACATTGGATTGAGAGTTAAGAGATACAAAAAAGATTCGCTATATTTAATTTGAATTCGATTACAATCCTCTGACAAAATTAAACTGGTGTGAAGGTCGCCTGTGAGGATTTACTCTCTTCGACGTAAAGGTCTTCAAGTTCTTACTCCGAAGGGGCGTGATATTGGCATTGCGGTCCACCACCATCTACACAATGGAGATGCCAAGATGAAGTGGGAGAAAGCTTCGCGCCCGGCACGGCCCACATACTCAAGTGGCCAATAATGGCCGATCAATACTGCTCTTGGCCCTGAGAAAAGAGGTCTCGTTATTTCTTCATTTCTGTGCGCCCAGTTCATCATTTCTCTATTTCAGATTACTACAGATCTGAATCGTCTTCATTTTTGCTTTTTCCGAACTATTGGGAATTTGCCAAGTTTTACATTATCATTAAATTACCTTTAGATACATTACTATATTTTCTTCTATATGTAAATCCGTTACTATTTAAAACAGACCTTAACCCTATTTTACGCTAGAGGCCTGACAGATCACAGACACTCGCTCTTTTCACCATAACATCCCCCAAACGAATGTTAAATAAGGTTAAAAATGTTTGTCCTGTCTGAATGTCAGTTAAATGGTCCCTGCAGTGTCTCTCAATAATGTGATAGAGAAAACACAGAATAAAAACAATAATGCATAAATCAGCATATCCAAAGGAACAAAATTCATCTGCAATTAATTTTGTAATGAATGAGAAGAAGGTGCGCCACAAAAGTTTTTCTTTAATGAAATAATTGAAACTTTTGTACACCTTATGGTATTTAATGAGCTTTTGGCTGAGACAGGAGGCAGGAATGACAATATTATCATTGATACACGGAGTACAGGTATCGTCAACACATTCGAGAGATCCTAACGCGAAGTTGTGAAGTTGGAATCCTAGCACTGTCTGAGAGCTACTGAACTGTCTTGACAAGCCTCTCCATTCACACAAAGCTCAGTTGCTGGATGTGAAGAGCTCTTAAGGACGGAACAAGAGAGGTATGAAGTATGGAGGTAAACATCTAAAAACTGGGCTGTTTGTCCTGCATAATTGCGTACATATGCCATGCAAACAATTTGTCTTTTTCTTTACTTTTTCGACCTCACTCAACCATTTTTTCGTTTCCAGACAAACAGGCGCGTGATAGACAGGCAGACAGAAAGACAGACAAAGAAATCCAGAGAGGAGTTAGAAACATGGATTGGCTGCCCATGTAGAATCAAAAAGAGCCCCGGGATGAAAGCGTCCTAACAAACATAAGGATTTTCTTTTACTGTTATTCCTATCTTAAACGTCAGGCGGCTTCTCTTCTCAATGTCACACCAACCCGGTACATACTTCACTCGGGATATGCCTTTGTAAACCTCGTTGTGAAACCCAGTAGTGACATTATAATGACGAATTATACACACACACAAAAAAAAATCTTCGAACTGGGGCAGTTCATACTGATTTGCGGACACAGTGTCATATGGGTAAGCATTCGCTCAAGCCGATACACACCACTCTTCATGACATTGCCCTTGGAGTTATCCAACAGTTTTGTTCTCAATAAACATCTCTGTGCCGACACAAACGCCCTGCGGATAGAGCACTGGAGTGAACTTACAGTGGTGCAAGAGCCGGCGGGCTCGAATTCCCTTCTGGACACGGTTAAAACTAATTAAACACAACGATTTTAGACACCGGTAGCAGTCAAATAGCACCAGTAGTGAAAATATAGAAAAAGCACCACTTGGTTTGGGCATGCAAAAAGCACCACTTGGTTAGGGCATGCAAAAAGCACCACTTGGTTAGGGCATGCAAAAAGCACCACTTGGTTAGGGCATGCAAAAAGCACCACTAAACATACGAATGTTTCTTATGAGCCAGTTATCGAGTTAAGAATACAGGATGAATTTGTTGAGACTTTTGTTGATGATCTGGTTAAAAATCTGGAAAAAAATCTTGAATGAACATCATTTACATGGCAGGGTGGTTCTTGCAGGCACAGATCCCCTCTAATTTCTCCTCACATATATTTGGCTCTGATGTCTGCCATAATGTCTTGTCTTTTTCTTTCTCTGAGAGAAGTCATGGTTGGTTTTAATTTCATCTTCAGACTTGCATGCTTTGTTATCGGTTGGTGTGTTTCAAGATTTTTGGGTTTGGACGGCGAAAGGAAAAATACGCATGATTTGTAATGGCCTTCAGAGTATGAAATAAGAGTGTAGTCGTCCACATCCATGGAGACATTTTTTTTCGGGTGTTTGAATTTCGATAGGACAGGGCCGAGAAGGCTTATGCTGGCCTTGGCTAACCCAGTGGTTGAGGTGTTACCCATGTTTTGTATCGACAGCTATATATATAAGTGTGTCCGAGAATGTGTTCGATCACTGCTGGTGATTTTTGTATGCCTCATCACTGGTGCTATTTACATGTCAGTATTACGTCATCGGGTGCTTTTTGTATCACTGGTACATGTCGGGGGTCCAAGCCTGATAAGTGCTAAAAAATGGCCTAAAACCTGAAGCACATCAACAGTTAAATCATCTTTCTCTCTTCACCCTGCATATACAACGAATCTTCCAGGCATCAAGCCAGCGAGTTGTGAAAGTCAGTGTTTCAATTTCTTCCAAAAGACAAGACTCATCTTCCTTTCCTCGAAATGTACTGCTGGCAGACTCTCTGAGACGACCCTGTTGGTAGGAAATATCACAGTGAAAACCGCACTTTGAATGCACACAGGTTGTCCGCTTTAAACTAAATTTATGAACCGTGACATCTTGACATAATAATTATATACAAACATCGAAATGCGATTTCACTTTATCATGGTCAAACTAAAAATGTACTAATAATTATTGTCAACATAAATATTCCAAACTGGCTGTTCTGTTCTTTCAAAATATATCATTGTTTTGCTTCCAAATCCCTAGGGAAATAGACTATCATCTCCTTGGAGTTTTTACATTTCCTTTCGTCTCCACCCACAGAAACTCGTGGGAGTTTGATATAAATAATGTCAGTGTTTGAATTCTGGACACTTTCAGCTTGAAGATATACATGCCATGTGAACTTGTGTGTGTGCCAGTGTGTGTGTGTGTGGGTGTGTGTGTGTGTGTGTGTGCGCGCGCGCGCGCGTGTGTGTGTGTGTGTGTGTGTGTGTGTGTGTGTGTGTGTGTCAGTGCGTATATGCCCACGTCCACTTCATTCAGTGTAAACATCCTGTGCCGATTTGCCCGAGTCAGCGTGTCAGAATGGCGTTATTTCAACACAGTTTGACTCAATCGACATTGGGTAGCACTTATGCCTTCTCACGGTGCCATCAGGTAATTGGTCTGACCCCATTTACTCCGCGCACGAACTCATCATTGAGAGGAAAAAGCACAAGGGAGATAGAGGGGGGAGGGAGAGGGAACGAGTGAGTGATAGAGAATGAGTGTAAGTAAAGGAGGAAAATACGTCTCCATTGCCAATACTGAATTCCCAAAGGCTCACGACCTATCATTTAGAGCTGCGCTGATCAAATACAGTAAATGCTGGCGTCGGAATGCTTTATGTGGTAGTTGTGTCCACTGCCAGGGGTTGTAGAGCGATGGAAATTTCTCGGGGGGTGGGGGTTCAGAGGGGATATACTTATAATACTTGTGAGGTATACTAATGCATTTGTTGTGGTAAATACAGAACCACTATTTATATCGTGTTCCAGATTGTACATAATGAGTTCTGATGACGTTCAGCTCAGTTCCTACATTTTGCTCAATTCCATTTGCCCGGGTTATCCAATTATTGTTCTAGTTTGTTTTGCTTTTTTCTAACAAATATGCTGAATGAACTGTTGCAGAGGAAGTAAGGTCATCTGTGTAGGCGGAAACAGGTTTTGAAGGTTTAACAGCCGTTATAATCATTAGTAAAGCTGCAAAATTGAGGACCACGGTTATGAGTAGGAAGGAGGCACGCTGTCTAAATTGTTGTTTTTTTAACTTGTAAAAACATTCCTGATCTCCTGCGCTCTAACTGTGTATGCCCTGTCCTGTAACTATTCTTCTGCAATTTAGACCCAAAGCAATTGTACTCCAGAAAATCCTGTTTCACGGCAAAGTGAGTATTTTCATCTCGAAGTCAGACTACAAACAGTATTACTGTATTCACTTCACCACAATTAACCTCAGTTCACATAGTTAAAGACCTAGATCCACCCCCATTGTGAGGCCCACGTACGGAAAAACTCCAGAGTTAATTATATCTATTCACATATCTGACTCAATTAATTGTGTCAATAAGCTTCAAATTACAACACAAAAACCAGAAATTGGGACGAAAGCTGAAAATTGTTCCATTGCTATAAGATGACCGTAAGTTACCGAGCTCCCCTGTGGTTTAGTAATCGGAAAACGTTCTCTCCGTGTTGTCAAGTTTAAGTAGCCGTCTCGTGTGGACAACGGCCAAAGCTGCTGGATCTAAGTGGCCATTCTCAAGTTCCCCTATAGGACACCGCGGTGTGTTCATGAACCACAACAAAGTAATGAAATTCCATTACTCTTCGAACCGAAGAATTTTCGTCTGGGAGCGCCCTTTACGAAACTGTTTATGGTACTTCACAAGATGCCATGTTTCCCTGATTAAATTCCTTTTTTTTTTTAAATCATTTTTTTTTTTAATTTTGAGAAAGTACAAGACATTGCCCAGCTGCTTGTTTCGTCCTTTGATACAATTATTTCTACTGCAATCTCATCTAAGGGAATGCTAAAAATAAAAATAAGAAAATGTAAAAATCATAACTTATTTTTATCACATAGCGATCATCATAAGACATTATAAAAGTGCAACGTTTAAGTAAGCTAATTATTTCAGCGAATGAGCACATGCAGTGTGTCAGTCAATATCTCTTTAAGATGCCTGATCACCTGTATAAACTGGGCAGAGACACATCGCCCCTCATCCCGCCCTTAAATTCTTTCATGCTAAAGAGTGAGCTCCTTGGCAATCGTGCTTAACCTCACAATCTCATGTCGAACAAAAGGCAAATAAGGGACTGTAGCAATCATGGAGTGTTCATTGGAAATATTAAAATAAATCCTAGTAAGATAAAAAAAAAAAAAAGGTCAGCAATGATCTAAGTACAGGAGAGGTATTATTATCAAGCTTTGCCAAATAAAACTGAAACGTTAAGTAAACTATTTAGGCCTGGCCTCCTAGCTCGTTACAATGTCTCAATGTATTAAAAGTCAAACAATGAAACAAAAACGAAGACAGCTTGTGCAGCACTGAAGTTTTGTTCGCTATCTGAGGGCGCAAAAGGTTTTTAAAATTAGAATGTAACTCCAGTTACTGAGAAACGATACGGAATATGTGCACACTGGAAGACTGTCCTAGTACAGAAAGGTTATCAAAACGTCTTCAGTATTTGTCGTGACATACGTTTATGAACATTCGTTAATTCGACCTTTCAACTCGATCCAAGCAGAAAATCACTTGAGTGCAAAATTTCAGCCTTCTCCTGGTCGCTCGTTACTCTTGTCAAGTTTAAGATTCATGTGTCAACTCAGAGTCCACTTGTGGGTCTCCCACTGTGTCAATGGGAGACTTGCATGTCAGTCATTTTAGTGTAGGGCTTTTCAAAGCGACCGCCACGGTCCCAAACCCTTAACTGGCTCGAGAAAATAAAATTCTCTGTGGAGGCGAATACAAATGACGATAATGGGCACTTTGACAGCATGGAGTTAACACGTTTCTTGAAGAACGGTTTAGGAGAAAATATAAAGCGACATGAAGTTTATGAAACGGATGAAAATATAATGTTGACATAAACTGAATTATAAAATAAAGCTGGTGGTGACAAAGATAAAAGTACTTGAGTATCGATGTTTCCTTAGGTCATGTGGAACACTGAACTTATAGCCTGGATACAGGCAGAAGAGAAAGACAGATAAAGAAACAGGGATTTTAACTTTCGTGGGATTTCCTAGGAAAGTTTGGACATCATTTTCAGATCACCCATGCCTGTCAGTTGATATAAAAAGTAATGTTAAATCTGTCTCCCATGATGACCTTCAAAGCCAAAATGTTCACAATTATTCCTGTCGTTACAATTAAAGATTGAATTAACATCAGATTGACTTCTGCATTAAGATATTTCCTCATCTAACATTGGCTTATAAAATCCAAATACCAAAGCTTTCAACCTGAATTGATACTGTTTTGTTTTTCTGTAGGCTAAAGTTAATTATAGAATAACGCTAATGCTGCAGGCTTATCAATTTCGTCTCAATGATCATAACCTTGACGCTGGATGAGCTAAAACAGAGGCGCTACCAACAACCAGATCTGATTTTGCAGGAAATGAGTAAAACTGGAATATATTCAGAATGCCCTGCCAAAGGGATATTAACTATCCCCACGCCAGACGCTCCAGCAGGCCCTACAAGTTGTTCTACTTTATAGTCGATATCACAGGAGCCACGCCTGGAGGGCTCGATCGATCTGTGGTCCGTGAAAATAGGTCATATTGCATCGGCAGTTAATCCGATTAGGTCTGTTGCCTCATGTTAGAGTACAGTGATGTTGAATTATGTACTAAATAATCTGTATCGATCTATATCTTCTGTACTTTCGAGACAGTTAAGACTGTTTCTAATACACAGTTAAAGTCCTAAAGAATGTTGTCAATACATGGAATAATTCCTCACACGATTATAGTATGAATAATAAAATGATAAATGTGAAAAGTATTGGCAAGTCTTGTTTGTATGACTTCGACCTAGTGGCTGTTACTTGATAGACAGATGTATTAGGCGTTACTATTAATGAATGTCGAAACTAGGATGCTTGACATTATTCGATGTAAAAAAATGAACGTTTCTTGTAAGAGTCTGCGGCAGAGGATTTAGAGAAATCGATTTTTAGCAATTGCTCACTTTCCTATGTAGAACCTCGTGCATAATCGTAGGTTAAGAAAAATAACTTACTTTAAAAAACTGCACCCCCTACGTCCTCCTGAAAGCGTTTTAACGAGTTAGGACAAAATTGACAAAAGTGGTTCGCAGTATTCATTATAATTAATTCGCACCGCAGGCGTATAATATGAAGATATTACTCTAATTATCAGTGCTAAGCAGTGACATTTCTTTGCATTCTTTCAATCTTTGCAGTAATTTATTTCCATTCGGAAAGCAATCAGATATGGTACTTGTTTTTAACAAAAAGACTATGGAAGTTTGAGAGGAGAGCGCTGAAAACTGGTTACTCAAGGCTAAAGCGGGAATAAAATCTGAAGGAGCACTTCAAAATCAAGTACATTCTGTCAGTTGATATGAATACACACTTAGCAGCGCAGGATGGTAGTAAGATGGTAAGAACCCAAAGCGCTTCGGAAAGAGCAAAGGCAAAATTCAAGTGTTTTTAGTTTAGACCCATGTTGTAAACAATTAATAAGCGAGACCCACGCCAAAAAGAGGGGGGGGGGGAAGGGTGGGAGGGGGAGGAGGAGGAGGAGGGGAAAGAGCGAGGGGGAGAGACATGAGAAAGAGAGAGAGAGACAGAGAGAAAGAGAGAGCGCCAAAGGTGAATCGGTAGATTCATATTCTCCAATACCAAACTAAACTACCAGTACAGAACTCTCCATTTTCCTGGAAATAAAACATTTTGCAATCATCATACTTGAAAGAGCGGCAGCCCAAAACCGCAATGATACTTGAATAGACGTAATTACTCGCGCTGCCACAAACCTCTATGGAAGAAGATATAATGGATTCGTTCTGGCGCTCACGAAAATCACTCGGTGTCATCTGAAAAGAAAGGATGAGCAATGCCATTTTAATCTAGCGGAATAAAGCATTGAACCAGTGCTGACACTGATTGCATGGACAAAGTGATAAGCTTAGAGTTAGAGCATTCTAGTAAGAATTGGATGGCATTGAACATGAGAGGATGTGAAATATTCAAGGACCTTTGAAACTTAACGATCATGGAGACGAACATTGTATACCACAGAGACACACTATCAGACCTTTTCTCTTTACTGTCGTTCTCTTTTTGGCTAATCTACGTTATTGTTGGCGTTTGTAGAAGCATCTTATCAAAATTAATGATGAAAAATATGGCAACAAAAAACAATTTTATTTGAATGTAATGTAGTTTCCCCGTTTGTCTGGATATATTCTGCCCAAAAGAAAGAAAACAGAGACAAACAAACCAGGTACACAGGCCGACCGATCGACAGACAGACAGACAAACAGACAGACTGACAGAGAAACAGACGGACGTATAGATAGATAGATAGATAGATAGATAGATAGATAGATAGATAGATAGATAGATAGATAGATAGATAGATAGATAGATGGATAGATAGATAGATAGATAGATAGATAGATAGATAGATAGATAGATAGATTATGCCTCGGCTGTCATGGAATGCTTGAACACTGTAACCATTTTTCCTGCTATGTTTATGTTACATTCCGTTGTTCGCCCCTGTTGCCACTGCACCCGTGTACCACTACTTAACGCACAGTGATCTTGATCAAATCGCCAAGAGAAGCTAAAGGCCCTTACTGTGTTCTACCCATGCCACATCTATTCAGATACTCGGAAACACAATTATTTTCTGAGGGCTCACGGTGGTAGAGAACGTTTGATCAAAAGGATCTGGAGTATGTGGAGAGGGGACCAAATAGCGAAGCGATCGTCTTGCAGTTTCATGCTGTGATAAATTCAATGGTTGCCGACAGCCAAAGTTAACGGGCTGCACGGTACTCGCACTGTCTGGGACATCCAACTGGTTAGTCATGGAAAACAGCGTCAACAGTGGAGACTACCTGGCGTCCGTCGGCCTGTCGTTTCGGTACATTTTCAAGAGTTTACAGTTCAAATAGAATAAAAAGAAAATTGAGGCATAACAATGGGAATTTTTTTTCAAAGTCGCTGATAATTGACGGAGTATGGTGGATCTTTAGAAAACAAAAGAAAAAGAAGCTCTTCAGCGAATGTGTCCGATTGCCTTTAGCTAGCTCCGGAATGTGTAATTTAGTCATTCTCCCTGTAAATGATAAAATAGGAAAGTTGTGAAAGCTACCTCTTCGAGAAGATACAAATCCAAGTATTAAAGATATTTTTGGAACCCTCTTCCATTAATTTTTATCACTGAAACTGAAGAACATAATTTGTTGACATTTTGTATAAAAAGGACTGTAATGTATTTATGTAATACAGTCAACACCTCATTTATGCATTTCTCTTGCAAAAGAAACAAATAAGTCAAGAACTTCTGTACCCTGGCAGAGCTGAGCATTCAGATGTTATCTCCGTACCCGCCGGGTGCTCAATTTTTCCTTCTCTTTTCTTTCTTTTTTTGCCATTGACTCTGACTATACCCCTTAAATATACAGGAGTTGTTTTTTTTTCACCCTTTGCAGGAAATAACTTGGTCTTTAACTCCTGGTATCTCCTCATTTAAGTGAGCTGCCTCTAACCCCATGAGGTACGGAGAGACACCGATGTGAACAATGATTTCTCTGAGTACTTCATTTCTTGGATGGCTGACCGCGTATCCGTACACCCTGCGGGTTCTGAGACTACTCCACCACCAGAGCCCAAACCACCAGCTGACGTGTGGGAAAGGCGCCCTTGATAACATCTTTGTAGTACACTGAAAGTCATCGAAATGTACTCTTTGCTTGTCCATTCGTGCATTAAAGAGGCCCTACACTATTCCCGTGCTTAAAATCAAGAATACTCCAGAGGACTACAGACCTTTAGACTGTTTCAGGCATTCATCCATGCAGAAGAAAATCATTTATCTAGTTTGAAAGCGACTACTTGAGAAATTATTCATGGTTGGTCCACACGTTTGATCATAGAGTTCTTATATTCTTCTGTTCACTTGCCAAAGGTCAAACGACTGGGCTCTGTGGAGCCGAAATTTAATGGCACCCTTTAGATATAGCACCGCATTCTTGTTTATTATTATTGTTGACGTTTTAAATGTTATGACTTACATTGTATAGAAAGTTTTGCCCTCTTTTTAGCTTTAAAACAATATACTTTTTTTATGACAATAAGAGACAGACTGTCTGGCTAAACGTTATATAGATCTAATGGACTACAAAGTGTATTGTGCGAAATAAAAATGAGCCACACAGAGTTATCATCCAGTCTTTTGTACCAGCTAAATCAACAGGAACATAATTTAGTAATGAACACTCAAAACGAATAGCGAGGAAAATGACGTAAACAGGTTTTTGATTTTTTTTTCTTCCGCCAGTTTGATTAATCATGTTACTTCCCATCTGAGCTAATATCATTATCCTTTTTTTTTTTTTTTATTGATTCTCTCATCATCAGCTGCCCTACTTTGTCTAAATGTATTGTGTCAGTAACAATGTTTTGTTGACCAAATTTTGATGACGCAAGCCAAGCAGATAAAACAGACACACTTAAATAGAAAATGGACATAGCGCAATAAAAAGAAGAGAGTCAACACTGGCACAGAGATGTTGGAGCGTATCGTGGTCAATTGCACAGAATGGTGCATTACAAAATGAAATAGCCATACATTTCCAGACACATAAATAGAAAAAGTAAATTCGGCTGCTATTACTTTAACTCAAAACCGGTTGACCATAAATTTGAACTTGCTGGAACAATTTGACAATGCACTTAGTAGGATTTCATTATTTTGTCATTCTGTTTTTATTATCCACCAATTCGCTGGTTTTTCTAAATTAACTTGTCATAAACATTATTGGCGCGGCACTCTCTATTCAGGAGGAATTCATTGAATGGAATGACTTTTCATAGTCCAAATAATGGCTGGCGTTGACAGAAAACTTTATAAAGCTTACCATTACCAAATGGTGCTCTGTTATTTAGCCCAGCTCGGGTTCTTACAAGAAGACATCCCGAAGTCAGACAACTGACAGTAAGTGGATTTCCCCCTGATTTGCTTTCAGTAGGACTTGTCTTGCTCTAGTAATACCATCGAAACGAGATTACTGACAATGTCTTTTCATATCTGTAGACCAGAAAACAATCCTCGCATTCTAACCAAGTCAAGGCAAAATGCGTCCTACGACGCTACTTCATATTTCATTATTGTCACTCAGAACTTGCCTTTCCCCCAGGGAACGAAATGTCAGGGAAAATTATCGGTAGCCATTAATTCATTGGCCAATTACAGTGGGATGCTAGCGTATGCTTTAGCACTGGGAGAGGCCTGGGAAAGGGTTTTTTTAAGTGCGGGATGTGTTGGAATTTTGCAAGCAGGAAGGACGACTGTTGATCGTTTTGTTTGAACTGCTGTCAGCGGATTCTTCACTCATGATGTGATTGTTGCAAAAATTGCCTTTCTTTCTATACTGGGCATAAAAATACTTTAGCAACGTCATGGCTATCTATCTATCTATCTATCTATCTATCTATCTATCTATCTATCTATCTATCTATCTATCTATCTATCTATCTGTCTATCTATCTATTTATCTATCTATCTATCTATCTATCTATCTATCTATCTATCTATCTATCTATCTATCTACCTATCTATCTATCTATCTGTCTGTCTGTCTGTCTGTCTGTCTGTCTGTCTGTCTGTCTGTCTGTCTGTCTGTCTGTCTACCTGTCTGTCTAATTGACTGAGTGGTTCTCTATCTAGCTTGCCAAGCTGTGTTCAGAATTTCTTCCCTTAGCTGTGCAGATCATGAATATCTCTATTCCTTATTGATTTCCATCTGGCCATAGGTAAGCTCACCTGCGCCGTTGGTCGGCATTCTTCTCTACGGTAGATCTGTTCTGATAGCTCCTTAGCCTACGATATAGTATGTCAGAAGTTCAAAGATCCGTGGATTATGACGGGGCGTGCTCCTATAGACTGTAGGTTGATCTCTCTATCTTTGACCGAGAGACAGAGTTGAAGCAAATGCCGAGATGAGAACAGGCACTCAGAGACACAGGTGGAGGCACCTTTTATCATATAAGTCTTTATTTATCTGACTTTCTTTCTGTTTAAGCTCTAAGTACGTCTCCCTGTCTGTACTGATGCCTTATTTCCTTTCTCTAAGTTTGCCTCTTCACTCCAAGGGACGTCTCTGTTCTGGAATATAATAAATAATTATGAGTAAATATGATAATGTAACAGGGAAGTAAACCATTCAGTGGCCCAATATTAGAAGAGTTGATCTAGATGCGAGGGATCTCAAGTTCGAATTCCGATTTGGGAGAAATTCAACCTCAGTGATCTCTCAATGTTTTGCAAGCACTCGGTGATCTGCGACTTGAAGAGATTACAAGCAGTGTCACTGATACAGTTTCATTGTGCTATAAGGAGACGTAAATCCTAAACAAAAGAAAACGAACTATGACACACTCAATTTTCTCCTCCTTATGATAAACATACATTTCAGATATTCTTGGCACTTGACACTAACGGGCACTCTCCATTTGTACAATTTTCTTCTAAAAGCATTGCTGACATATCACTGCCTTGAAGAGCATTGAAGTCTATAGGGGTAGGAATATGATAAGTTTGTATGATTATAGTATGTGTGTATGTATGAGTGTATATTTGTAAAATGTGTGTGTAACGAAGAAAATAAAACCCCTAAAGGGTTATTGAGGTTTGCTACCAGAGTACACATGACGAGCATTTTTCTTAGTCTTAAAGACAAATGTCTTGGGATACAATGGGTTCACTGTTGTTTTCATTGTTGGAAGCCGTGGATTTGTACATCGTTCGTAGGCTTTCGAAGAACACATAACTACTCTGTGTTCGAAGGTTCGAGATGATAATCACGGTCCAGGCGTCTCACTACCAGAATCTTAACCCGGCTCTCTCCATTTGATTGTTTGTCTGTCTGTATGTATGTCATTTTGTTTTGCTAATGCTTAAATATTCATCTGTTGACTAGTCCAGATAATGTGGCAATACATCTGAAATAGTCGTTGGACATCATACTTAATCTACCTTTCCTCACCTTCTCCACATTCCAAAGCCAACACTATTTTTGCTTTATGGATCCATTAATTATAAGCAAAGTATAAAGGAAGAAAAAAACAAACCAACACCTGACAGGCATACACACGCCACATAAATCAGCTGTTTGCTAAACCGTTCAGCCGTCCTCGTCCTACGCCACATTGCCATTCTATGGGTGAGTTCTGTGGCACTTAACAGGTCTATTCATCCACCTACACATTCGCCAGGAGAAAAGTGGGGGCTCAGAAAGAAAGAGCCCGGAAGTAAGAACAATTGCCATTGTGTTAAGTTTTCATTCTTGTAGCTAGGCGCCAGTGAGTTTAGTAACGTACTATTAATACTGTTCTGCGTATCTCTTGATTACCAATACTGCAGTGTTAGATAATCATATTTTTCCACGAAAATTCTGCTTCATTTTCTGTCTTTCAATTTCCGTTCTAAACCCCGATCTATTATTAAAGATTTAGTAAATTATATATTTTCTTCCTCAGGGTTGGAACAGGTACATTCATTCCTAAACAAGCCTCTTTATATATAGTGGAGTGAAATTATTCTAGTAATTCACGACTAACTGTACAATAGTTTAAATACACAATGATCATCATAGCTTTAGGGAGCTCATGAACTGACCCTCTGACTCCATGTTGCTTCTTTGTCCATGTTTCATTTTTCCTTGTTTGTACTTGTTGATTTGTTCTTGTTGTTGTTGTTGATGATATTGAAGTCGTCGCCTGGGTGTGTGTGCGGGAAGTGTGTATGTATTTGTGTGTGTGTATGTGTATGCAGGTTGTGTTATCTCTATTTTTTTTTTCAGCCAAGGGCCATTTCTGTCTTATCGAAATAAGCATCCAATATAGACAACACATAAAGTAGGTGCACATTTTTTGTTTGGGACATCACAATGAAAACTCAGCATTTTTGCCGTAATTTCTGGTTTTGTTTGTTTGTTTTTTGTTGTTTTTGTTTGAAGTGACGATGTAATAAATACAAAAGCACTCAGGAGCATACATTAAATTGTATTAGTATACAACTTAAAATAAACCAAGCACAGCTGCAAGGTGAGAGTCTTGGAGGCGGTTTTGTTATTTGTTTTTAATAGGATGATCACGGGTAGTGAAACTGTCTATGTTCATGCTTTATTAAACAAGAAAACACTATTCCGGAAACTTTTTTTGAGAGGTATTTTACTGTTGTTGAAAATCAAAATAAGAAAGTATGACAGTTGTAAATCGGAGCAGTGTCAGACATTTCTCAGACAATTGTTTTCTCCGCTACATTTACCATTCTCCCTGAACAGAAAAATCATGCGACAAAAATCTGCAGACAACTTCCTAAACAAACCACACATTGGCAACTATGCCGTCCTGAACAAATTTTAAACGTGAAATAAGTCTTGCGTGATTGTCTGTTGCATCATTACCTGACAATATATTACTCACACTGTTATGGAAATGTACATCACTGTGCCCGTCAGTTGCAGAGTGGCGTGTGATTAGCACGAAGGAAATCAGGTAGTACAGACAGTTTATGTACTTGCTTGGAAATAATATTCTATTCAATTGCTGACCATCTTGGTGGCCAACGACGGTCATCTAGATTTTCAGAATTACTGCAGGCTTAAGACATTTGGCCAACTTTTCTGCTACTTTGGAAATGATAAAAAATCCCGTCGGTTGTTTTTTTTGGTTGTTTTTTTTTTTGTGTGTGTGTGTTTTGTATTTCTCTCTTTGGTCTCTGATTTTCAGATATTTCAGTTGAATATATTGGTAAAAGCTTGAAAAAGTTAACGTGTAGACAGTGAAATATTTTCTGGTAATTTTTATTAATGTTGAATGGACAAAACCAAGTTTTACTTGCAGAAGATGGGGGAGGTGGCTTTGATTCTAAGAGATGAAGAGAAATGGAGTGTACCAAAGACAAGGCCTAGTCTTTAAACTATCGTCTAAGCAGGTTTTATTTGATTTGTCATGAAATACACACACAGACTGTCTAGCCTGCAGCCACTGTGTCCAAATAGATTCCTTGAGCTTTCCTATCTCAACACGTAAACCATATTTGCCTATGAGATTATAGATAAGACACTGAGAATGATCTAAAGTGCTTTCTTGGATCTTGGCTAAAATGTGTCTGTCTGAAATGTTTTCAAACTATATGAGGGTAAACACATTAGGAATGACAATGTACACAGAAATTGCAAGGGCATGGGTGATCCTTTATAACAGAAGCGTCATACCAGCGACGCAGCGTTTGGGAAATGTTTAATGCCTTCATCATTACAAATAACAGCTCCTTAATAACCTCATGAGAGGTTTTTGCAAAAGACAGAATAGATCAAATACAACGATGATAAATGAGAATACTACACTGGTACAAAAGAGAGATGAATGATAAAGTGAAATAAGTGACGGAGGGTTATAATAGCATGTGTTTCATGTACATAGGAAAAGACATAAATAGTCGGTATATTATGGCGTGAGCAACGTTGTTGAATTTTCCAGCGCGCTATTTCTGGTTTGCGGATTGGAAAAAAAAAATGTCGATGGGGGCGAAAATGTCATAAAAATAATGGCTAGCATATTCGATACTCAGTTCAAGTCAAATCATTGTGAAGTCGGATAGGAATAAGGAGCCACTAAATTGAAGAATATTGAAGAATATTGAAGAAATATTACCACAAAGGAGAAAATTTGGAGCTTCTGGAAGAAAAGAAACATTCTGAAACAGTTTGTCTTGGTGCATTGGACGAGATAATACCGACGTCTTCCATAGAAGAGAAACAGCCAGTAAAAGAAGAATTATTTATATTTTTTTCATTCCATTGGCATCCTATCTCGACTCCCTCTTTGTTGGGGTCCCTGTGGCAGTCGGCAAATCCTCCCGCCGTACACTTGTATAAATTGCCCCATTACTTCAAGCATACATCACGATGATGAATGTACAATATACGTGTTTGGGGAGCCATGAGGGGAAGGTCATTTGTGCATATTTTGCCCTCCTCATGAAAGTCAAATTTATTCTGTTATGGTACCCAATAAATGCTATCTTCTTGCGAATCTTCGTTGCACTCATTTGCAAGGGTTTCGGAAGCTCAAACTCGCTTGAAATAGAAGTTTGGGAAGGGAGTAAATCCTGGAGTATTTGCCATCTTGTTGTATGCAATGTTTTTCCAATTTTGAGGTTTTGTCATGAAAGTGGTTCTCTCATTCCTAATTTTATTATGTATAAGTATCATATATATGATATAGTTTACGTGGGCATTTTAGTGTAAGTTTCGATTTTGCAGGGTATTGACCAAAACCCAGATTTTACACAACTCTTCAAACTTTCAATCCTCATTTTCTCGAAAAGGCAAAAATATACATAATAATATAACAATATGGAAAATACCCAACGAAATGAGACTGAGATTTCAAGGAAAGTCTTCTTCACTCGTATGAAGAGCAGACATGACTGATTTGTCTCTGTCTATTGAACAGTGTAGAAATGTGTTGGTCAGAGAAATCACGCATTAAAAGCACTGGCAAAGCCCCGGGCATCAGTCGTGATGGACAAGGGTCAATATTGACCAACCTCTCTGTCCCTTGGCTTGTATACTTTGCTAGAAGTCTTACTTCAGTTGGCTTTATTTCTACCATGTACCTTTAGGTTTTCCAGGGAGAATATCAGGAAAAGTCTATTCTTAGGCGTTGGTCGATTCCCCCGGACAATGCCTTGTCTGCCTATCGACTTTCTCCCTCTCCTATTCCTACACTTTGTCTACCATATCTCTTTCATCATTCATTCCTCATTGCAGGACCGTGGCTTTCCGCCTTCCGTTCCAACCACTAAAATATTCTAAGACGCTCTCAGTATGTTTTTTAAGGTCCAGCAATGTAAGGTTTGTGTGCGCGTGTGTGTATCTGTGAATGTGCTGCTGCTGTTGTAGTTGCTGTTGTTGTTTTTAAAGCAAGAAGATGAGTAGATATATTCAAAACGGTTTAATGAGATCGCGGTGGGAATTTTTTTTCTTTTTTACTAGTTAGGTTTCCTGCAGTTCGTACATCAAGCATCGTGTCTCTGCTAGGATGACTGTGATACCAATACCTATGATCTATCCTTGAAACAGTTTGAGGTTTGGGGCCAGGATTGTGGTATTTTTAGTTCAGGTTTTCATTAATCCATAAAAGTACATAATATGTTCGATTTTTTGGGCAATCTTTGACTCTCCCTCCCCGTGTATGTTTTCCTTATGATTGGCCAGTAAACACTGTGAGGAAAGTTCCATGTCATTTTGTGCTGATTAATTTCAATAAATTGTCAGCGTCTTATTGGTTCTCGTGGCCAGAATAACGATTTGACTTCAAAACTGTCGCCTCTTTCCTGCCCCCCCCCCCATTTTTTTATTTTTTTTTGGAAGGGAGGGGGTCGTAAGAGAAATTGTATTGAGGGGATAGATAGATAAAATATCAAGGTTGAAAGACATCGGCACATCCTAAATAGGAACCATTTTTGCACGTCATAAAATAAGAGTGTACGATCGTATTTCCAGATGTTCACATAATTATTATACAGATGAATTTTAAATCTGCAGTTTTATTTTGTTTTCATTTTCAAATATTTTCATGTGTTTTTTTCATAAACAAATTTGAAAGCCATATGGAAATATCATATATTATTTTGCATGTAACGTTGAATTTTCGGCTCGTTATTTTCTCGTTTTCCGTTCTGGTCCAATCTGGAAAAGTATCACGCTAAATGCTTGAGGGATGCAAAGTTAGCGGAAACGAGAGATTCATCAGTTTGCCTCAGTAGGAAAAAATCAGAACATATTTATTATTACCTTTTTCCTTCCTGTCAATATTTACATAATTTTGTGAAAACCTTCAAAATTCTAGAGCAAAGGAAGAGACTAATAAGACGCGAGTGTGCATCTTAGCGATATCCTATTTTGTGAGAGTGAAACTATACCATATCATAACATCTGGTTAACAAATTATCTCACGGGATGAGCTACAGCAGCAAAACTTTTCGTCATAGATATTATGAATTGCAAGTAAATATCATTAAACGTCTATTTGTACCCAAATGCATTGACAAGACTCTCAACATGTTTTGTCAGAAAATTATAATGTGTGCCTAGTGCTATCAGTGAGGAGCCAACACAATTATTTAGCTTACGAGTATGAAACTGCTGGAAAAACGTAGATGCCATAGTATAATTTCGCACTTATATTCTGGAGAATATTTATTAAGACTAAACAGCCACACATTTAAAGATACTTTTGTTCATGCAGTCCTGTCAACAACAGGTGTTCAAAACACCATGCAAAACAGCCGTAAAGAAGGTAGGAATTGAAGTATTTCATTTCGACAATCATGCTTAGTGAACAGCAAAGGGAATGTAATATGGCACATAATGAATGGAAAATGGACCAGTTGACATTGATTTGTAGAACTGTGTTTGTAAAGAACATAGCTGTGGAGTTAACTTCTGTGCTTTGCAAATATGAAAAGCTTGTTTTTCAAGTGTTCGGGAAAGCTATCCTGCTTCATCCATTCTGCAGATGTTTCTATTAGATCAAAGCATGTGATTAAGCTTCTTTCATGTCCTAAATAGCATACTTCATATCCTTTACAAATTCAACAAAAAATTCATGAAAGGATATCTTAAAATTATCAGCCTTTTTTTTTTTGCTCAAATGTAAGAGAAGGCTGAACGTTTCTACAATGTTACTACGAACATGGCTCTTGAGTCATAGTATTCGAAATATCTGGTATGTCAGTGTTGTGCTGGCTGTTCTTAACAAAACAATTGTTTGTTACTTACTTTATAAGTAGTTCAAGGTGGTTTACACAAGAGTCACAGGCGCATCATTACACTATATTGGAGATTGGGGTGGGGTGCGTACCGATTCATTTTGTGGTCACCCCACCTGATACGCCCATGGAATTTGGTGTTTTTTGTTAGTTGTTATTGCTGTTGTTGTAACAGAAAACAAGTTTCAGGATGCAATGAAATAATGTGCTCTAAGACACGTAACTCCTCAAAAAAAAAAGTGGATCACCTTGACAATTAATTGCTCAGCTTACTTAGGAAATGTTGCTGGTTTAAGGACATGACAGGGCAATTTATCGCACAACATAATTATGACTATTGTAATCATTTTAGAATATGAACAACAATGATATGACTGATAACTGAGCATCATTGGGGTTTCTTTTTTTTTTTTTAAAGTGTCCAGTTGTTCTTTTTTTCCACCAGCTCAGTCAGTGCTTAATTGATAGGTGGGTTTCTCTAAAGTAAGGGATCTAATATTAATAGGGAGCCCGAACTCCTTTTCAAAGCGCAGGAATACTAACTGTGCCCTCTGGATGGGTGGATACTTTTGAAAGCATTATTCTCTGAGTATCACAGACCGCCTCAGTCCCGTGCTAGAATGCTAGATAAATATAGCAGGTGGCTTGAATGTTTACGACACCCCGTAGTGAGTGATATGAGGCCGCGAAATACTGCGCGTCTACATGGAGTAAGGGATATGAATACTGTACCTGATTATCTCAAATACAGCGCTTTACCTAGCAGATACCTTCGCATTCTGGAACTTATATTCTTTAACCTTTTATGTTGGGTTAAAATCATTTGAAGTATTTCCTTTCATGTTCGGAGGGCTTACACTAAATATTTAGTCTTTGGACTAAATGACTCCATGGCACCGTGGAAAAGATCCTTGACATGGCTCTTTATTACAATTGTCCTTCTGTAATGTTAAGTTTTAAAATAACTATTTTGAAGCTCACGGAGTGCTATTGTCTGTTGCTGCTTTTTTTTCCTTTCGCTGAAAATAAGGCTTTTTATAAAGAGAGGGAAAGACACTTAACATTCTTGAAAATAATCCGAAGAATCTTGAAATCCCGATACAGATACAGTACAAAGGCGGGTGATTTTTTGCAATCCTTGCAAGAGAAGTTTTGTTTGAGTCCACAGCTCACTGCTACAAAATTATCCACATCAAAAGATTTCCGGTGTAATTAAAACTTTGCTTTGAGGCCACAGGTTAGCCCTCGTCTCCACTGAAAGAGTAGACTCACTGATTTGTGTTTCATGCTCGAGGCCTCTCGCTGCTGCTCTCAACTTTCAGCCCAGAGGTTGAATATCTGTGGGCCGTCCTATCAGATTTCGCAACGAGAGAGGTAATCCAGGGTTGCTGGGCCTGCGATCATAACATAAGCCAGGACTTAGCACTGGAGATAGACAAAAGCCAATTGAATCTATGATAAGCATAGCAAGTTTAACAATTGCCCGAACTCTGTGACATTTCAACTTTAGCTTCGGTTAAAAACTAATTAAATACATTTCTGCTATTGTCTCGGGAAACTCAAATTAAATATTACTTCTTTTGAAGGATTTCATCACTGACTCATATGGCAAACAAGAAAAATGATTGGACATCTTCCTCCTGCACTTATGACCACAAATACACGCACTCACACACACAGACGCATGCACGCGCCACGCACACACAGACCCACACACACATGGAGAGAGAGCTTGGGTTTCGAATGGCAACTGACATTTCCGAGCTCTGGATAAAACTTAATTAAGGGAAAAACGATAAGGTCACTTTTTTTTTTTTTTTAAACAGGCAATGCTAAGAGCTTGGTTACGTCACTACAGCTACGAGAGGAAAATGGATCTCCAACTCTCCAATATCCTTTGATCTCCGCTGTTAGAACTTCAACATATTTTACTACGAAAGATGTCTCTCCTGGAGCTGACTGTCAACCAAGTGTATTAAAATGTGTCATTACAGGAGCGCTACTGATGGCCTGTAAGGGATTACTGAAGAGTGTCTTTTTTGGTCCTGCTGTAATTAATTGACTTTCATTTCGTTACTAGCTGAGATGCCCGGCGCTGCCCGGGATAGATAAGTTTATTTAGTTTCAGTTCTGAGTGATTATAATGGATCTGCTTCACCTTGCTCGATCCTTTAAATATATTTTGTTTTTCCAACTATTTGTTTGTTTATTCTTAAGATCTTAGACTGTCTCATCTTTATGTACCCAGTATCTTTGGTCCCACTGCACCCTCTTTGCACGTTAAAGCCGTACAAACTCCGTCAATAGTCATGAAATGACTATAAACTGCGCACTGTGTAGTTAGTGTAATAGCAGAGAGTGTGTAGTTATAGAGAGATCTCACTTCCGGCAAATCGCGAAACTAGGTCGCTGCGGTAAACAAGAAACTGAAGAATTGAAAGAGACCGCCTTCACCAAAGACAGTGTGCTTATCAGTTACTGTGGTTTGTTCATATTGTTGGGCTGATTGAAACAATTTAGAGCTAAGTTTTTACGCCCCATGGAAATGCACACACGGGTATTGTTTACCGCAACGACCTACTTTCCGCTCCGTGCTGTTATTACTAGAGAGAGTATGTATGTGTAGAGAGGTTTCACTATTGGTCGATTTGCACTGCGGGACACGGGAGGCTCCGCGAAACCACTACTGTTGGCATGGAGCGGAAAGTAGGAAGTGATGACATCGTGTTCATAAAAAGGACAGCCGAAGGCGAATTTGGCGACATAAAGCAAAGTAAAAAAAATACATCCTGGCATTTTCAAGTCTCCAATGACCCAATCGAAAAAAAAAAAACAACTTCTGCGGGCCAAAGGGAAGGCACCTCTAAAATTTGAAGCAAATCCGAGCAGTATTTTTTGTGACCACACAAACATACATACACATTCGCTTTTACTTATACAAGATGAAACTATTTATTTATATTAAAACTGACTGCTGGTTATGGAACTAATAAAGGCACTTGTCATTCTCCCTATGATACAAAAATACATGGTTTAATTCATACCACTTTTTATCAAGTTTGTAAAATTGGTTAGCTCTATGAAATTCAGGCACAATTCCATAATTTCTACTTCCAAACAACAATAAAACTGCCAGAGGAAGTCTGTTTCAACCCTTCTGAACAGATTGCTGTACACTATTTCATTGTATTGGTTTACAGTTGAAGTCTATGAGCAGTACACAAAATAACTTGTTTCTCATTCTTTGTTCTTGGCTTGTTACAAGTGTTTTTGTTTTGAGTACTGTCCGCCATTTTCAGTCTTGTGTTTCAATACTGTCTTTATGTGGTCATTCTAGTCCATTAAAATATTGGGAACAAAAATTTGATGGCATTATAATTTTTTTAACTAGATGTATTTCAGTACCGCAGAGAAGGAAACCATAAAATTACATCGAAACAATAACTCCCCCCAAGAGAATATGATTTGAATATTGCAGCTATTTCCTCTTCTCTCCTTGAAAAATTGTTTTACTTAAATATTACTCGTATTTCAAATTCTTTCATCGATTTTTGTTTTCTATTTTATTTCGAGTGAAGTTGAAAAAACTGCACGACACAATTTGATTGGTTTGGCCATTTTCATATTGATTCCTTGTGAATATTATGTCATGAACGTTGAAACTGAGGAAAAAGGAAAGCCAGGAAATTGGAAAGAATAAAATGACAGACTTTTAATATTTTAAACTAAGAATAAAAATGTTGAGGAATATGAGAGAGATAACAGTGGAAAGGAGAAAGAATGTTGAGGAATATGAGAGAGATAACAGAGTGGAAAGGAGAAAGAATGTTGAGGAATATGAGAGAGATAACAGAGTGGAAAGGAGAAAGAATGTTGGGGAACGGAATGGACTGGTTTTGCGAGAGACTAAAGTGTTGATCGCGGATAGATCGGCCTACCGAATTATTATGAAAGTTTAGCAAAGTGCTTGTTGCGGCCGGGTTAGAAAGTTTTTAACCAGAGAGAAGTGCAATTTGCACGGTCGCCCTCTGTGGTCAACTCTAAATTTTGCTAAGGATTAGTTTTACTGACAACTGCTCTGTTTTTCGTTTTTATTTCAGGTTGCGGGCAAGGCTTCGCTTTCTTTATAACACAGCATGGGACGGAAACTTCAATTATGCTAATTGATTTTAATGAAAAGCCTAAAATCAGTCTCCGAAGTTTGAACTCGACAGGAATAACCTTGTAAGCCAGAATAACTCCCGAAAGTATTTTCAACCTCATATCGTTTTCGAGGGAGTATCTTGCATGGATCGGTATTCACGCTGAGAGGGCTTCATCTTGTAATTCCAGGTGTGCGTGCTTGTCTTGCTGATGATCAGCCTATGTTTCCCTGTCAACATGTATTTTTATAACATGCCGTAATTTGTCCTCAAATGCAAAAGGATACGAGGCCTTATTTAATAAGCATCAACATTGAAAATTTTCACTGACAAAAAATGACGTACAAAGACTAACGTATGCAACCCTTTTGACAGAAAAATAAAAGAGTACAGGCAAAATGTTTTTGGTAAAAAAGGAATTAGAGACACATCTATATTAAGTATTATAACTTGTCGATTTTTATAAAGGTAAAGAGAGCAGATGAAAGTAATGTTTTTGCAACCCTATAAAAAAGGTATTCATAACTGCTTTCAATACAAACTTAATAACTAAGATTATTTTAAGATTTCAAATGCTGGTTCTCTTTCATGGTCTCATTCTTGTTGTGATCTCCTTTATCTTATCAATTTTAAAAAGAAAATTTATTCCAAGTAATTTTCTCACTCGGCCAGCTGCTCGTGTAATCTGAGCCTGTAATGTACCCAAATCTTACCTGTACACAAATTCTAGCTGGCCATCGGCTCATTAATGTTTTCAACTATAAGGCAGCTAGCTATTTGAGAGAATCGAGGACAGGGAAAGAGATGGGGGCCGGGGGCAGAGATACAGAGGGAGAGGGAAGAGAAACCGAGAGAGAGAGAGAGAGAAGAGGGGAAAGAAATAGAGGAAAAGAGATAAGAGAGGAGAAACAGACAGAGAAATATGAGAGCAGAGTGAAAGCGAGAAATTTAAACAGAGAGAGAGAGAGAGAGAAAGGGGATGTGAGAGAGAGAGGGAGACAGAGATTGCAGAAAGAACAAACTCTCCCTGCAGAGAACGTTTTTAATTTTCATATCACCCATATCAGCTAGTCAATTTGTGAGCGTTTTTTTTATATATATATTTTTTTTTTTTTATTCCATCCATCCGACTCATAAAAGAGAGATGGCTCGTTAATATCACAAATAATGGCTTTGAACATTCCGCGGTATCGATTTTTAAAATTATCATGTCGCCGTTTTATTTCTCTCTTTTTGTTTTTACATTTATCATGTGCTTTTCTCATTTTGAAATCAAAGAGCAACTTCAAGGGGGAGGAAGAGTAATAGGAAAATGGGAAATTAAAAAAAAAAAAAAAAACGAAACGTAAAATTAACAGATGGATATAAGACTAACACTTTGGCAAAATGTCGCAAAAAAATATAATCAAGGTTATTTTCTTTATAAAGACTGTACACATGAGAAAATAGACAAATAAATAGGTAAAGCGAGCATTTCATGAAAGAAATAGAAAGATAATTTATTATGAACTAGAGCGAAGTATTGGGCTTTTCCATTGATAAATCATTGCTCTCTCTCTCTCTCTCTCTCTCTCTCTCTCTCTCTCTCTCTCTCTCTCTCTCTCTCTCTCTCTCTCTCTCTCTCTCTCTCTCTCTCTCTCTCTCTCTCTCTCTCTCTCTCTCTCTCTCTCTCTCTCTCTCTCTCTCTCTCTCTCTCTCTCTCTCTCTTATCGGCCATAAATACATGTTTAAAACATTGCTTGAAATTTGAATAAACATAATAGGTTAATACAAAGGAGACTGGGTCAGATTATTTGATATAGTATTATTTAACCGATGTAGTAATTTTTGAAACTGTCATTGAGTCTGTGAAGCTGAGCAGTTAGCATGAGAAAAATCACCTGGTTCATGCATTGGCGAACCAAAAAGGAAGCGTAACTTTATTATACTGGCTGAGATAGTGTTAGACCAGTGATTCTCAACGTGAGCAATACCGCCCCTCCCCCCGGGGGTAAAAAACATAAATGGATGATGATTTGTGGGCAAATACAGGGCAGCCACTGACTTGTTTAGGGTTTTATGAACAGAAAAAGCCGGTACATTTGATAAATTATGCTTTCTGTTTGTAATGAATAATCAATGTCATTAATGAGGCTTTGAAAGACTTACCGTCATAATTTGTGTGCATCGTCTCCTTATGAAAAATATCTGTTGGATTTCTGGTAGAGATTTTGAGTCCAGGAATGGGGAGAGAGAAAAAAAGAGGGGGGGGGGGGGAGGGGGGGGGGGTCCCGATGACAGAATAATTGGAGCTTTAGGGGAGATTGCCTGGAAAAGGTTGAGAACCACTCTACTAGACAGTCCACGGAGTTAGTGGCAGGTCACTTCCTGATTGGATTATCCTAGTTTGTGCGCTGATCTGATTGGTCATTCTTTCACAACATCCGGGCACCAATTAGCTGCTTCCTTTGTATACGATTTGCATTAACGTTGACCTCATCATGACCCTGGGGAAGATTTCTCTTTCTGGTCCCTCAGTTTTCTTTCCATGCCTCCGTTAATTTATTCCAGTCGGGTTTAACGTAGTTTCCACCCTCTCTCCCTCTTGCTACAATTTCTTCATCTGTGACTGTTTCATGTTGTATTGTAATTTGTTTACCAAGTTCCTCGTCGACTTGTCAGCTCTAATTCTTCCGTCTTTCCACACAATCCTTTTTCTCCATCTCTTTCTTTTCTTTCACTATCGGTCTATTTCTGTAGTTTCGTCCTCCCCCCCCCCCCCCCCCGTTTTTTTTCCTTTTGCCTTCACCCAGTATTAATTAATGCTTTGTTTTCCTCATTTATCTTTTTATACTTTCTTTGTCTCGCCTACTATATCATCGTTGTTGTTTTTTTTTTCCTTTTTTTAACGTATCTTTTATTTTCTTTCCCTGTTACCATTCTTCTTTATTTTCTTAGTTTTGTTTTTTTGTTTTTTCTTCCATTCCACTCAAATATTTATCGATAGTTTTCATTTGTTGTCTTTTTCTTTTCTTTTTTAATTGCTTTGTCATGTGCTTTTTTTTTTTTATAACGTTTGTTCCCTTTCTCTCTCTCTTTTTTTTTTTTTATAACGTTTGTTCCCTTTCTCTCTCTCTTTTTTTTTTTTTATACCGTTTGTTCCCTTTCTCTCTCTCTTTTTTTTTTTTTATAACGTTTGTTCCCTTTCTCTCTCTCTTTTTTTTTATAACGTTTGTTCCCTTTCTCTCTCTTGGTTTTTTTTTATAACGTTTGTTCCCTTTCTCTCTCTTGGTTTTTTTTTATAACGTTTGTTCCCTTTCTCTCTCTTGGTTTTTTTTTATAACGTTTGTTCCCTTTCCCTCTCTCTTTTTTTTTTTATAACGTTTGTTCCCTTTCTCTCTCTTGGTTTTTTTTTATAACGTTTGTTCCCTTTCTCTCTCTTTTTTTTTTTTAAAAACGTTTGTTCCCTTTCTCTTTATTTTTTTTTTTATTAAAGCGGTGTTTTCATTCTTTGCCATCTTTTTATTTCTTTTCCCCTGCTCTTTATCCTTTTCATTACTATTTTTTTCTTCTTTTTTTTTTATCTCATCTACACCACTAACGACTACAGCTCCCGCTTTTGTTCACGCTGTCGTTTTTTCATTGCTACCTTTATTCTCATTCCAGCTACTGTTAGTTTCAGTAAACAACTCTTACTTTTCTCTAACACCGGCAAGTACAGCAAGCTTGCTAGTTCATTCAGCATAGTAGGGTGGACGTTTTGTATTATCACAAAATGTACTAGATATCACTCCACACTATTGTTAATTTTTTTACACTTTTTATTTATTTTTCGAGATAATGAAAGTGAATTCTGCACAGTACTTAAGAATACCAACGGATCATAAACTTAAGTTATACTTAAAGCACAAGCAAGATGTCCATGAGGCTTGCTATTCATTAACATTATGAGAGTTGACGAGTTTGTTATGTTTGCCTGGCACGTAAGCAATTACGAAAAACTGATGAAAGTTGGTGTTGTTGTTGTTGTTGTTTTTACAGAAAGGACGCGGTCGAAAACAGGTAAAGACAAAATACGGTAAAAAGAAAACGGTGTGTATACCGAAGCCTCCTGTAAGAAATAATACGGAAACGATACAATAAAACACAAAGGAAACTTCAAGCCTTGCTCTGACCCCACAGATTTTCTGAGGTTGTTCTACTACTTCGAAAATACGTTGTACTTGTAAATGCTACAAGAAAATTGTACGAGATCTTTGAAAGATAATCAGCTGTGCACAGCTTTCCTGAAGCTACATTCTTAACTTCCTCCGGCCTTTCCTAAAAAAATATTTTTTTTTTAAATGAATGAAGAAGTTTGCCACTTTTTGTCAAAAAAAAAAAAACGCCAACACAGATTTACTCTCTGATGGTTTGTTTTCTTAGCGGAACATTCAGATATTTGCAGATGGCATAATTTGCCATAAAGTCTCTCAGTGTGAGAGTTTGCTTTGCAGTAAAGATTTTCTTGTGGCTGTTTCATTCGGTAAACAAAATGAGATGATTTGTTCATGTTTTGCCGGGGTTTGTTATGTTCACAAGCTGACAAAACCCAATAGTCCTACGGGATCTCCTTGTTTTACAGTGCCGGTGGAGTAAAGGACTGAGTTTCGCGAACGGTGCACTGTTGTGACCATTTTAAATGTTTCAGTCTCGTTGAGATTTTAAAGACGTAAATGCTAATAATGATTGATTTATCTGTCCGTCTGAGAATGGTGCCCTACTGCGTCAGACAGAAGCGAAACAGGGTGCGAACTTCTAAACGGTTGTTGGATGTCCGGATTAGAAGATCAGTGCATTTACTCAAGTAGAAAAAGGGGGGGGGGGCGAGAAAGAGAGAGACCAGGAAATTGAGAAAACACAGTTTTATCGGAACAGCGCCCAACAACAGTAAAGGGTTGTTTTTTTGGGGGGGCGGGGGGGGGGGTGGGTTATGGGGCGGGGGATTGTAAAAGAGAATTTTTCTTGTTGTTTGTCCGTCTGAACGTTTTTATTATATGCTCTTTTATGTGTGTGGCTTGGGTGAATATTTTATTATTATGACTGTGTATCCGAGAGTCAGTTTCTCTTTTTACACAGTCGAGAGAGAGACGGGGAGAGTGGTGTTATGTATAAAGTCCTGGGGCTTGAATAGTTTATGGGTAGTTGGGGGGGGGGGGATTAAACATTTGGTTCTTCGGCCAAAGTTAATTGTGGCGCTTGGACACATAATTAATGATGATAGTACACAGGGGCAGAAAGAAACAGAGAATGCAAGAGAGAGCGAGGGAACAGAGAGAGAGAGTAAGGTGCACGCAGAGTGGGCGCTGCTTGGACGCCCCCTGGATGCTGCTTGGAGGCCCCAAAAGGAGCGAGCAAGGGGAGAAGCGAACATGCGGCCTGGAGGCGACACAGTGGAAGCCTCTCTCGGGCCGCTCTCCCCAGAATATTCATTACCTAGCAGGATGGATGAAGAAGGAATCCTTCAATTAATGGTATTGTATTGGTTAAGAAAACGAAGATTAAACAGACGCCGTTACTGGGTCCACAAAATTCACCAGTGCCGTGCTACATAATTATGGCGAATATCATCATTTAATGGAACAAGTATTTTCAGTTAACTGATGTTTGTCGTATATAAAGATGAAATCTTCTACTTTTAAGCTATTCCTTGCCAAAGTTGGACCATACCTAGAAAAAAGAACCACCAACTTTCGAAAACCATTGTCACCAGAGGAACGCCGTTAAGGCAATGTATGACTATGAATGAATAAATAAAATGTGGCCTGAAAGGGGCGAGAAAATTAGTGCGGCGCTAAACCACCACGCTGCAAGTTTTTTTGGTGCGTCCAAGGTGCCTCTGTGGTGAAATGGAGTGGCTAGCAAGGTGCTTCCACGCTGTCTTCGGTAACGCATTTCTTGTTGTCTTAATTTTGGTCGCTGCAAAATGGTGCGAGCAAGGAGCGGCTAAGTGGAAGTGGCGCCCAAGCAGCGCCCACTCTGCGTGCACGTTTAAGGAAGGGAGAGACAGAGAAAAAAGGAAAGGAAATTCAGAAAGGACAGTATTATCAGAACAACGCCCCAATAATTATTCTCACATTCCACCTATGCGATGCGACGGCGATGGTCACCATGATAGTCCACGACCAAGCGTTCTCTCCACCCTTGAGATGGAATCTAGGCACGGCATGTAGATAATGTTTCTCTCATGCTCTTTCTTCCTTGTGGAACAGTGCGAGACAAAAGGTCGTTTTTTGAAGACTGGAAGAGTACTGAGATGCTCCTTAGCATGCCTGTTTAGATGGGAAAGGACGATGCGGAGAAATTGTCCACTTCGTGCAATATTGTAATGACAAGAATGCATCAATACTGGAAAGGCAAATATGTTAACAGAAGTTAAAATGATCGTGTGATCTGTTATACGGCTGTATTCTCCATTTTTTATCATTTCTTTTTTTAATGCAATTCACTCTTTATTGTTTTTTTTTAATTTCTTGAATTTGATAACGTAATAGGTGAACCTTTGTTCTTGTTGTTTTGAGGTGTAAATGCCAAGAGCAGCGAACCTCCGAAACAAAGACCTCAAATCCATGTTGCATTGTATTGTGTGGAGCTTTTACCCATCTCGGTGCTTCACATGTCACATATTTAGCAAACACACAAAGTTTGTAAATTTAGTGGAACATGTTTTGATGTTTTGCTCTAAACATATTTTACTCGTTATAACTGCAAAAACAAGCAATTTGCATAGCATGTTTAACCTTAAGAGATACCATTTGGTGATGTGTGTCATTCATATAGAAGTACGACAATTTTAAAGTTAGATAACATGGTTTCGGATCATAAAACCACAACAACAATTTTTTTAAGTTCTGTATTTTCTTGAAGATTTGTTTAGCAACCTCAAAATTGATCAAATGGAATTTATTTCAGATGCATCCACTCAGTCTGGTATTCGTGTCAAATCCTTTATCAGGATTCCCAAGTTGAATCTTTCGTTTCCAATACCTGTTTTCGTGCCAGATTCAAGGTGTGCACTGACATCGTTTATTGCGAATTTCAGCAATCGCAAAAAATATCTTTCTTTTCAGCCCCGTAAAAAAATCTTTCGATTTATGTATACCGACGAACCGTAATTATTTCTTTCGTTGTTCTTGGAAATGTCTGGTGTTAAAATAGCGATTTTATAATCTACTGTGACATTTTGTGGTTTCAATTTTCGTTCGAACGGGAAATTCATTGGAATGGCATTTTCAATGTTTCTTCACAATGACAGTCATTAGAAATGTCCACTTCTTTTTTTTATTTTCACAATTATGTGGTGTTTTATGTATTTCCAGAAGCCGTATCTAAAGTAACGATCTGTTCACTTCCAGACACTGTAAAGTAGAATATTCTCTTGTTTATGGCGGCTCCAAATAAGATTACTTTCAGTGTACATTAGTTCTTTCATTTCTTTTTCCCAGTCAAATAAGATGTGAGTTACACTGGGCGAAGTGCTATTGCATACACTCCAGTGTATCATTGTGGTGTGGACACAGCCACAATCTACAAAATTTGTTGAGACTAGAACAGCTCTTGGATAAGAAAGGAAATCTTTCAGTAGATGCACTTATCACTCAAACTGACGTGCAGTATGCACACACCCGTTGCTGTTTACCAGTTGACTAAGTGCAAGCTGGGACATAAATTCCAGTGCAAGATTTGTCACATGTTAGAGATATGCAATCCTACGGTCTAGACGTTTAGGACGACACAATGATATACTGTGTGATAAATTGTGATAATAAATTTTATTATGTCGACTCCAACTTGCTCACCCGGTACAGAGATATCGCGCCAGCCAACAAAAGAACACAAATGTTGGTATGTCTTTCTTTGTTGTCGTAAAACAAAATCACAGTAGCGTCACTGAGACGCTCTCTCAAGAAAAGAAAGAAACAACAAGTGAAAGAGCCTTAAAAATATGTTTACTTCATGTCTTCATGGCATCCTTTCCTTAGGTGTCGGCGACTTTAAGAGTAGTATGACATTGAGCCAAGTCTGTTTTGTGTTAGTTTACGATCCTTCATTAAATGATTTTGTGGCTTGTGTCCAAATACAACGGTCAGATAGTCGATCACAGAGATCAATAAATAAAGAAAAACAAACCCATTTACAGGAACTTTTAAAAAGTAATTAAGGGAACAAGTTGATTGCAAAACTGTCTGGATATATTATTGTACAGTTTTGCTTTTTTCTTCTTCTTTTTTGCGCTGCATACATGTATTCTTTTAAATGTGTTGAAAATAAGATATATTTAGAAAACCAAATAAATAAGATGCTCGTTGACAGTGGGATGAGAATTTCCACTTTTTAAATGAGATCCCTGGAACTTGGGGAGAATTCTAGCGTCGCTGCTTCACAGGGAAATAACACAATGGCAATTCAGGGAATGTCGAACGCAGCATTCTCCTGCACAGATCCCGTGTTAACATCATTTGGGATGATGCAAATGCCTGAATGTCAAAGAGAGATGAAGAATGATGAGCTGCATATGTGGAACAGTTTTGCTGATATCACCTGAATAAACAAGGCGCCATTAGAAAACGTATAACAGTCAACAAGGCAGAATACTTTAACAGGCTTTGGGGAGGAGAATTTTGGCAGACATTCTCAATGCGAGACTCAGTTCACAATAAAGTAAAGTCCGGGTTACCTGTGAAAGAGGAGGTTTAGTGGTGTAAAATCTTAATGACTTTAGAAAATACTGGCTGATGGCCCAAAGAATCACGTGCAATAGCAGTAAAATGCAAGAGTTATGGCTTGTATATTTTGTAAATTTCCGTATTGACACTGAAAACACGCTCAACCTTAATGGTTCTGTCGCAAGGTCAGTGCCACGGGTACTCATTTGTATACTGGCTTTGGGGTCGTGAAATGAGTATAGAGCACGTTTCTCATATTCTCAGGCTTGGAGTGCATTAATGCATTGATGCATTTTTTTGGCGATTCAACAACTCTTATTACACAGTACAGGATTTTATAACCGCGGTAATAATATTCACATCATCGATAGCAACAATCTCAGTCATGTCAGAACTGTAGTTTTGTACTGGTAGTTAAAATTCCTGGAAAAACTCTGATCTTTCTCACGCCTTAACAATCCAGATGATAATGGGACAGACAACTCTCAAACTGTCCAAACCGATGAGGCTAAGCTATTCAGTCGAACATGGCGTAGGCATCTTGAAGGACTCCACTGTCTGGATCTCGCCAGGATCTGCTGCTTCCCCCCCCCCCCTTACCATTTCATTTCGCAATCGCAGACCGGGTATGATTTTTCTTACATCCCCATCCCAGCCTGCTTGAAGTTCAAAGAAAACATGTTCTGTGAGAATATTCGTCATAAATTTCAGTCTAGCTTCTTAAAAGCACCAAAACATCACTGAGATGATTCCTAGTCCGTGTGTTAAAGTCACTGGCGTGAGTAAAGCACTTGCACTGACCTGCCTACCTGCTCTCGAGTTTCTACCTTTACAGCAAGAGAACTCATTGACTTCGTTCGGCCACAGGTGATTCCTCTATGTTTATGGACACGGCAGAACGGAAGTTCAACTGATTTCTTTCGCAGCCCTAGAAATTATGACGCTCATTGTTCAGCACTAAAACACTTTCCAGTGTTTATTTTCGCCGGCGAGTGATGGTTCTACAATGAAGCAGCGCGAGCCAGCACGCTCTGTTGGCACCTATGACTGATGAGTTCCTCAGCCACTACAGACAGTGCGTAGCGTGAGTGTAAACATGCGGACCTGCGGTTTGGAGTGAAAAAACAAAATACAATTCTTCGGTTTAAAACTTGAATATCTCTGGTCTAGTTCGGTAATCTAAACTTGCAAACATACAAATCGATATCATACTTATCAGCCTCATACGTCATGTCGTATAGCAGCTATCTTTACCATTACTTGGTGTAAACTTCCACATGTTTTGCTGATTACATTTTACAGTTTTGTAATACATATGGGAGAGTAAGCCAGAATATCGCACAGCTGTGATGACAGTGGCCAGCGATGATATCAGTACATTTAATTCAGAATGCTGCCCTTCAGAGAGCAAACTTCAAGATTTTTGTCCAGTAAACTGCAGATTTTTAACGCCGGTGTTTTGTTTGTGACTTGACGCCCAAAAAATTCGAGTTTGCCAAGTCTTACATTTTAGGGCAATAAGAACACATGACCATTTGTTATCAAAGTCTGAGACATAAAACTGCTTGATTTGATACGAGAATCTGATGCAAATGTTCAACTGTGCAGTCAAAGATAAATCGTGACAAGCCGCTCTTATGGTAACAAAACGTTGATACCTTCATGTTTTGACATGAAAACTGATGCCTGTTATAGCTTTTACAATCTTGAACAACCAAATCAACTCGCCAAACAGGCGTTTATCACATCCACATCGCTGTAGTAGACGCCAAATGCATTAAAACCACCGATGAGGAAAACGATAAAGTCTCTCCAATTTCTGTCAAAACCAAGTATTTTCCTGCCATGCATTAAAATGCCAAAATATTCAGTTTCCCCCAAAATAACGAGATTTAAATGTTTTAAAGGAGTTTTTTTTTCTTTTGGTTATCTTACTTTTTTTTCTTTTCTTTTGCACGACCGTTTCTTAGGTATTCATAATACTGACTGTTATTTGTCGTATTTTATTTCTGCACAGTTCAAACTACAAAACCACACAACTTGATAATAATATACAGTCCTGAACTGATCTGCTATTGTAATATTAATCAAGTATATAGCAGAGAAATAAACATAGCTATAGATTTTATCATGATGCACTTTTTGCGTTATGATTATTTTCAGCTGACGGATATTTAATCATTGTTGAGGCACCTGAGCTTGTGAAATGACTCAGATATTCCAACAACAACATACAATAAATCATTGCCGTTTCATTTGACATCTCAAATATTCCATAAAGGAAAAAAACAAACTGCACTCCAATTTGACAGGTATTTGCTTTCGTTCATTTAGTGTCAAATCGCGTTATTCATTCACCGTGAACACATGATTTTGCTGGCTTTGTTAATTCTCTCACTCAATCAGACACGTACATTTCTCGAAAGAACGAAAAGGCAGACTCTGAAGAAAGAGGCATTCAAGCCTTTCATAATGTGCAGGAAAAATAAAAAACAACAAAACAAAAGACTTGCAATGATGTTTGTGGGGAAAATATTTTTCATACTAGCCACAAGTCCCCGTAACTTAATAACAGGAGTTAAAATTCAGCTCTTAATCAAGGAAGTTTATTAAGCTCTTGAATCAACAGCCTGGTGGACAGCAGACTCGCTAATAAGAAGAATGGGTGAATTTTAAGCTTTGACACACAGCCTAATGATTCATTTTCTGATTAATGTTGCTCCATTAAGAAACTCAGTGCAAAGGATTAAGGCTGCTTGACATTGTTGCGTAACATTATAAAAGAATTGTTCTTTAATTTCATAGAAGAATTCTCTCTCTCTCTCTCTCTCTCTCTCTCTCTCTCTCTCTCTCTCTCTCTCTCTCTCTCTCTCTCTCTCTCTCTCTCTCTCTCTCTCTCTCTCTCTCTCTCTCTCTCTCTCTCTCTCTCTCTCTCTCTCTCTCTCTCTCTCTCTTCTCTCTCTCTCTCTCTCTTACTGCAGTGCGAAAAAGTTAATAAATCTCCTTTTACAGATGCCGCTTCTGTTACCTTGATAATGAACATTTTTTGATTACTGCAGGCCATACAATCCGTGTGCTGTGTTTGAAATGCACACGCCAAGCGCATGCATGTTGTTTGTGAGTGTGTGCATGCACGAAAGTTAATCATGTTCACTTGCCATACTTCTTTACACGTTGTCTGTGGCATTTCATTTCTTTCCAAATAGATTGTTTTAGTTATTATTACAGGTGCTATTACTTCAGTTTGGTCTGCGCATAATTATGCGCGGGAACTGTTTTGAAAAATCCGCCCGTCATTCGCAGCGATTATACATAGTGAGTTATATTGAGGCAAAGCTGCGCTTAGGGTAGTCAGGCGAGACGAACTATAAATACATGGAATTCTTCAAAGTAGCTGGTTTCGGGTGAGAAAGAGATGCGTTTTCTGGCTCTGCATACTGAACTTACTGTCTTCTTTATTATAAATATAGATATATCCTAAACGGACAATTACTTTTATTATACGCTTTCCTGGAGAATATACTGCCACTTTATTTCTGCGGACATCAATTCAGTAGCACTCGTTCAACCCTTTTTCATTTTCATACAATGAACTACAGTCTTCACACTCATGTTACCTGTTGTCTTGTACAAGGCACGCTGAACCTTCTGGTTTTCAAAACAAAACAAAGTATGAAATCACTATTTCTCATTACCACATTGCGTTTCGCATCATTCAACTCTAGGCGATTTGGTCTTCTCAGTCCACGACTTTGCCACTCTCTAATGATTTGACTCCTTAAGCTGGGTTCTCATGTATACGGAAACGGAAACGTCAAAACCCTTCAAGTAGTGAAATAGAAAGAATGTTTCCGCACGCCGTTTCCGTACACATGGAAACACTCTTTCATTTTACTATGTGAGGGATTTTTTGCCGTTTCCGTTTCCGTACACATGAGAACCCAGCTTCCGCCTTCAGCTCCTTCTACTGCGCTCATAAATTACTCGTCATGTTATCTATTCATCTTGAATAACACTCGTGTTCAGTTTCACAGACAATATTAGCGAGAGAATCGGAAATTCGTGGACACAGTTTGAAAGATCAAAAGAATTCTGCAAGAGAGAAAGAGAGAGAGAGATCTCCTTATCAGATCCTTTTATACTTTTTTTTTTATTTCTCTTCTTGGCATCTTCTGGCTGGCTTGAATTTTTAACCTTAAGAGAAGTGGAGTTTCTGACATTTTCGATGTAGTTTGTTTGTTCTGTTCTTAATAGGGTATTTTGTTTTCCATAATGCCCAGCAATCGTTTCTTCCAGCAAGCCAGTCAAAAATTGTTATACAGCATAATGTTCTGGCGTCCACTCGTACGTTGTTTTTATTTTTAATTAATAATTCTTGTAAATTTTTTTATTATTTTAATGATTGCACATACATCAGTGCTTGTGTGTGTATGCGTGTGTGTGTTTGTGTGTGTGAGTATAAAAATAATTCTGTATTTGAGATGCGCGATTTGGGTTCTTGACGGTTTTATAATATCGATTTAATTAGTTGATTATTTCCTTACAGCTGGTCTCTCTCTCTCTCTCTCTCTCTCTCTCTCTCTCTCTCTCTCTCTCTCTCTCTCTCTCTCTCTCTCTCTCTCTCTCTCTCTTTCTCTCTCTCTCTTTCTTTCTCTCTCTCTCTCTTTCTTTCTCTCTCTCTCTCTTTCTTTCTCTTTCTCTCTCTTTCGTTCTCTTTCTCTTTCTTTCTTTCTCTTTCTCTTTCACCGGTCCTACCTTTCAATTCGCGTTTTTCTACAGACACGGCACTTTTATTGATTAACTATCACATTGTTACTGATTAATACTTATTACTATTATCATGGCTTTTGTTTTGTCATATTTTCAGGAAACAAAATAATCATGACACGCCTGCTACAAATGTAGGCTTTCCACATCTGTTTTTCTTGGCAGATTGTAAGCAATAATTATTTTAATGATGATTTTTCCGTGAAGAGCATGTCTGTTGTTTTGGTGACAGAGTTGATCTCTTCTGTCTCACTGTGCATCATTTTACTTCTCGACTGAGGAACCAATTAGCGACATTCTTGCGTGCCTATCAGGCAAAATCGCAAGGTCTTGTTACTGCTGTCTTCACAACTCGTACATGTTCCATCCATTATTTTTCTTATCTCTCTTTATCTTTCCGACGTAATCATCGTGTCTTTCCCTCAGCCCTGTCTATCAAGTCGCTGCTCAGGTCTCTGTGCCAGATTATCTCACCCTTCCATTGTCTTGCGCGTTGATTCTCACTTTCCCTCTCTGTCTATCTTCCTCCGAACTTCTCTACATCTAGCCCTCTCCATCACGATTTGTCACTGTGTACACTCCCTCCGACACTTTTACTGCACCTAGCTCATCTGTTAATGCTCTAATCGTCTATGTTACGGTATTCCTCTGTTTTGCTTAATCCTTTCATAAACCACAAAAATCACCAGCCGTATTTATTCCACAGGAAGGAAAACTAACAACCACAGCGCTGCTCTGCAAGTTATGCTCTGTTTTAGAAATATCAGATCTTGCCAATTTTCCCTTTTTCAAACAAACGCTGATTTCAACTCAGCCCACGGGCAGAAAGAATCAATAGACAAATGTCTCTATAGACTTCCTTAATTCTTTTTATTATTAATGTATACGTGACTTTGCTTAATTCCCACGCAAATTCCGTCTGTGGGGACATGTGCGCTGAATATTCCCATATGATTTGGAGAACGCGGACATTTAGGGCATTTTTATGACGCAAAGCGGAACACATCTGATCCATATCTATCAGAATGGAATGTACACTTAGACCACTCGTCATGTTGGGCCTCCACTTCATTACCGTATATTTACTTCTTTGGGATGTTCTGTGTCTTGGGACAAGGTTGGGTCAGTTAATTCAATATGTATGTGAAGCTAGTTCTTTGTCAGCTTTTAACGCTCCCCTTGGAAGAAAACATGGGAACACAGAGAAAAGATCCTAGGTATCCCGCATCCTGCTTCGTTATGAAATTACCAGTTGCCATACACTAAAAATCCACTCTATCTTGTCTCGTATTTGAATGTCAAGAGTTATCTTTTGATTCAGAAAACAACAATGGTAACAAAAAGATCATCAAATGACCTTTGAAATGGTATAAAACAAATCGCGGAGCTGCAAATGACAACAAACGGCTTGAAACATTGTTTAAAGTGCGCTTTAGTAACGAAAAAGGGCTGTCTCTTTGTCATGAGACTAATCAAAGAATGAAGCAAGCGGGCCGGATATTGTAGACGTAAGATTAGATGAAACATTTTTAGGAATAGTCAGGACTTGGTGGACTGAGTAAGACCGGGAAGAATGGAGCAAATGCGACGTCAGGATGGAGCAAGATGGAAGAGGAAATAGCGCAGGAGGGCGTAGGAGGAAGAGATGCAGACATAATGCTGTAGCGGAGGTTCAATACAAAGACCTCAGAAAACCTGTTGCGAGACAGTAAAAGCACGTATTACCTGATTAAATAGCAATCTTCACCTAATGTCAGCCCGGCAAGCAGGAGACTTAATACTGATCCAGACGCTGGCCCTTGATGTGCGTGTGCATGTATGTGTTCATCTTTGTGTATGTGGTCGTTTCATACTCATAGATTATGTATCTACATATCAATACGGGCGTGTAATCAAGCATTACTTCCCTGACATAAGATCAAAGGTACATAATTATGGAAATAGCTTTTAGGAATAAAAATGAGCTGTATTCTGATGTCCCACTTTTAATTCTACAACAAAGCAAGTGCACCCAGATATCCTAGGACCGCTGATCTCCGTGATCAATGAGATCTTGTAAATTGCAGGTCGTGGAGGATTAATTCTATGTTAGGGCACCAATTACCATTTCGTTGTGTCACTACTATACGATGAGGAGGTGGTAAGTGCACACACTGCAGGCGACAATCACATACTGTCTTTCAGTGCTTCGATAAGTCTTGCGTGACCATGTAGAACAGTGCATGCTGATATTTCCCTTTCTCCTTGCAAGTGGGAGGTTGGGACCTTGTACTCTTTTTTGTCCTTCAATCTAATTCATGAGAAAAATTCAAAGAGTTTGCTAATATCATTAGGAATGTACTAGTAACTGCCCCATTCTTCGCATGGTAAAAAAAACAAAGCTCACCAATCAAGACCGAAAGGAATCAACACAAAGACATTGATGTCGAGACACTTTGGGTCATCCACATAAAATCGGCGATTAACAGATAGATAGGATAATATTATTAGTATATTGTGCGAGGTAGTGCGCACCGAGAATTTTTCAGGAAGTGATGATGTCATGGACTCATTACTGTGTTCGTAAAAAATGAAGGATCGGAGGTAGTCAGTTAGCGGCACAAAGCAAACTAAAAAAAATACTTCCACACCTTTTCAAGACTCCAAATCTAAAAGAGAACCTTTTGCGGGTCGAAGGGCAGGCACTTGTAAAATTTCAAGCAAATCCGAGCTGTGTGAGCGGCAGTAGCTCTAGTTCGATCCTCGAGGCGTGAGAGGCCTAGATCTAGCCTTTCGACAAAGTTTTCTTGGCATGACTGACACTCCGAGATCTAGATCTAGTCTATAATAAAAATATTTCCTTCCGAGCTTGAAGCACACTCTAAATATTTCTACACAGTTTTCTTGGTATGAATGAATGGCACTCATCTCATCTGTATAACAATATACTCGGTATCAAAGTTTTCTTGGCATGGCTGGATCGTGGACTCTAGTTTACATTTCCGGTAAGAGGCGGAAATGACGAAATTGACGGAAGTACATTATCATGTCCTATTCGCAATCATGAATTGATAACTGATAATTATAACTGAATTTCTGGGAAAAGTAAAGAGTTTCGGGAAAAAATGAGCTCGACACGTACAGGCTTAATAAATTTTACATACACGTGCAAAGTTTCATTTCTCTACGTTGCGTTGTAAAAAAGCCTTTGCGGGAACAAAGTTGGGCCCAAGCTCCATTATTATATGATGCACCAAATCCCGGTTGGGGGGGGGGGGGAGGAGGAAGTGGAACTAGGTGACTTAATTTTTATGAACTGCATCAAAATAAATGCCAGTTGAAAAAGTAAACAATACTCTGTAGTAGCATTTCAATTATGTGAACACATAGCTCTGCGACGGCTCTGCACGCTCTCTCATGGGAAAAAAAGTAAACAGAGATATAACAAAGAAACTAACGAAATTGAGGGCAACAATATATTTTGAAAACCAATTAGAATGGACACAGATACGAGAACTACAAGACATTACAATACAAATGGGTCTTTAAACCCCTGGGTGTTTTCACTTTTGAATAAATATTCCTTTCTTATGTGTGTGCTTGCGGAATGATATAGCTTTATTTGTATTCTCGTTATGCAAGACGGCGGACGGAAATATCACAAGCAGGGGAGAGAGAGCACGGCATAAGTAAAAAGGAATCAACGAACGCCAGAACGACTTCAAGGGGAGGGGGTCAGATGGAAAAGGGGGGGGGGGTGGGAGAGAGAGATGTAGCGAGATTGATCTGTCCAATCATATAACATTTAAGATATTTTGTTCGGAACAGGATTGGAAAAATGGTTTCAGCTGTTCCCTGGCCAGGGAAACTCCGTAAAACATTGTCGACATTGAGGTGATTGCGTGCAATTTTTCATGATCGAAAAATCGATTCCCCGTTTTTCTGTTTTTTGTTTTTTTTTGATGTTGTAGCAAACGCCTCTTGCCTAACGAAGGCCCCCTATGAATATCCCCTGCTCGTTATGGAGGTGGCCGTGTGCGTGAGTGTGCTTGTTTAGTTATGCTTACGCAAGAGTGAGTGGGAGCAGGAGAGAAAGAGAGCGAGAGAGTGAGAGAGAAGAGATGACTGAAAATTGAGAGCGGAAAAGATCAAAACAAAAAAACAAAAAAACACCAGAAATATACATCTGTGGGTATTTGCATGTGAATCTCTACTTTTTTAAAAAGAATTTTTAATTTTTTTTTATCTGATTATTATAATTATTGTATTATTATTATTATTATTATTACAATTATTATTATTATTATTATTGTAGCCTGGAACATTCATTTTGGACCAAATGTACATCTAAATAAACAAAAGACTCTATTCCTTGTAGGACGCAGGGAAACACAGAGTGATACTGTAGCAAAGCAGTGGTTGATAACGTGTTACTAAGTATTCCCACTGAATTTGCACTAACGAGGCATCATAGAACACAAGTTCGTTCTGGGGACTGTTGAGAACAGTTTGAAACTGAACAAGGTAAATATACGTTAAAGAGGAACAGTATCGGCTCTGAAGCGACAAGCATAAGTAAAGTTCAGTTCCAGTTGTGACTTGTCTGTTTGACAGAAGCGCCGACCACGTTTGGATACACCGGCTTCATTAGGGAAGTATAATTTCTGTCAATATGAGCTCGTAAAAACCAGCGTGTGGCTTGGAGTTCATACAGAAAGCATTGTGTGAGCTTGGAAAATGCCAATACTTTCGTGCATTTTATACAACTTAACCACTCACGGCTGATGCATTCGATCTAGTGATGGGCATCTTGTATTTAACTTTTCTTGTATAAACTTTGACAAAAAGCATAGTATTTTTCTAGAGTACTTTCAGTTTGTACTATTACTCTTGTGACATAGTTTGCGTATAAATACCATAGGGGAGGACACGAAAAGGGTGGGGAAGGGAGGAAGGCTGGAGATGAATCAATACCAAGATTTCTTTTCAAATTACAGCAACTGTCTGAACTTGTCGTAAATCCGTACGGCAATTTTCTTTCTATTAAAATTGCGATCACTGGTCCAGTTCACAATGTAACCGTTCATGTCCTGGTTCAATACAGGAAAATCTCCCCTCATCATTCTTGCTAGAAAGCCTCTATAGAGTCGTTAACGAGGCATTATTCGGGGTTTCCACATCTCGTAGGAGACCAGCAGCTGCGAAACAGATAATAGGAGACTAGATCCTTAAGGTTTTCTCTTCCTGGTACTCTATAAGGATTCTCGCCTTATCCTTAAAAGTTCTAGCGAGATCTGATTTGGTTGGCAGGATGTAGATGTACTCGTCGGATAAGGCTTTTAACGTTTGCGACGGAAAGAGTGTGGGAGGAGGAAAAACATCACGTGCAAATATTTGAGAAAATAATAATTGTAATAAATTTGGTGTGGGTGGAGACGGCTAGTTGGGGTGGGGGGCGAGGTTCATATCTAGAACTCTCTCGTTCGTTCCTTTTTTGCTGTCCTGCCTCTCTCTCTCTCTCTCTCTCTCTCTCTCTCTCTCTCTCTCACACACACACACACAAACACACGTTGTTGTTTTTTTACATCTGCCACCTCTTTCCATTCTATTTTGTGAAAGTTGACATCTTTTTCTGTCGTGTGCCGCAAAGCACAGAGTCCAGGGACTGGCGGCCCCGAAAGTAATATGAAAACCCTGACAATGAGCAAGGGAGAAAAAGGTCGTATGGATTGATTTCACTTGCACGGTCTTCATTTTTCACATTTCGAAAAGAAAATTTCTTCACTCAAACACTGGCAGTTTTAGGAGCAGAACTGAAACGCTTGTCAATTCATCGAGAAGGCTCTCTTCCATTGATGAACGGTTTTGCCTTATCGTATTGTAACAATCTTTGGTTGTCATGGACACCATTGCTACAATGTGAGAACCATTGACCTAGTAATGGATTTCTCACAGCCCATGAAGCTGAGAATACCCGCACTCGTTCCGATTTGGTAGAAGTTGTCAGTTCCAGACTGCTTTAATGCTGTTCTGTGAAGGGAAATAGGAACCATTTGAAACCCGTGAGCCTTTCATTTGGCAGCTCAGATGGTGCCCCAAGAAGTTTCACCGTAACAGTATATTATCACAGATATCGCCTTTTCTTTGATGTTGAACCAGTTTTGTCTTTGTCCAGAATCATTTCCGTTCATGTTGTACAAGATGTGAATAGATTTTTTTTTAACCCTTTGATTTTCAGTGCTGTAAAACTGATTTTTGATAGTTTTGGTAATGTGTAGATCCAGTGTGCCATCTTTTCATGCACAAAATATGATATGAAATAAATAGTAATACCTGTTTGTAATGTAAACAAAAAAAAAAAAATTGTCTGCAGAAAAATGCTATTTATAGGGTCACTGAAACACGAAGTTGTTCGAATTTTTTAGAGCCGGCACACTGAAAGGGTTAAATAATCAATTTCATAAATTCACTTTATCATATTTTTGACATTGCCACCAGGAAAGAAATGTGATATCTACAGTACTGCTTATCTCGTCCATACCTCAGTATCTTAGTCCAGGCTATTAGTCCATCCTGAATCATTTTTCAATAGTTGTTGTCTTTCAACTTCACCTTTTACGGTAAGATTTTCAGCAAAAATTTGATGCTGTTTAATGGGGCAATAGTAGACTCAATCAATATTTTTTTTTTTTTTACTTTCACATTTGGTGATTTCTTTTGCAATTACCACATTTCCAATTCTCGCTGTGAACTTAATCCTTTCTCTATTATAGTCAGAATAATCCCACAGATTAGGTAAATAAGAATAAATTTTATCTGAAAATTGTTGTGTCTTTTGAGACAAACTATCTTGGGGAATATCAAAATCCTTTCAAGCTGTAAATCCGATCAATGAATAAATGGCTTCATGTTCTTCTTCAATACAACAACAAAAGAAAGATCACGGCCATACGGTGGTAACCCCAGTCAAAGCCGAGGTCAATAGACTGGTCAAGCAAGGATAGTTTAATGAAGAATAATATACCATCATAACAGATAACGATGTCTAACCACAGGTCTGGTAAAGCCAAGACAACAGCAACGCTGAGAATCAGATAAGGGGTCGTCCATATAGTATGTTCGCTCGGAAGAGGGGCGTGGCCCCAAGCATATAAAAACTCCACATGAGGGAGGGGGTTGATTCTGGGGAGTGTACGCACTCTTTTCAATTATGGCTATGAATTTAAAAAGTTTGACTTAGTTTATAATTTTGTCGCCAAATGAGTTGCAGGTTAATATAAAAGTCGAATATAGGCTATGACATCTAATGAAACAGGCAAGTCCGTGCAAAGTGCCACTTCAAGTTTCACAGATCAAGGGCTATAATAAATTATGAACATTCACCGTTCTGATGGCCGCTCGCTTGTTACAAGAGCGGAACGAAGGTTGAAGCCAGAGTATGAAAAGTATACAGGAGGACAATGAGGGTCAAAAATTGCCAAAACCGCAATTACGTACTTCCAGCATCGGCCCAGATGGAAACTGTCAGTATAAAACGCAATGCTGTGCACAGATTTTTTTTGGAAAAACAAAAAACAAACATCTGGTTGGTCAAAAGCCACAGCCCTTCTGTGCATGTTATTTACTACAACAGGAACTCACCCCGAAAAAAACTAAGGACTGTTGGTTTGCCCATCCAAACAGACATCCAATTATGCCCATGACTAAGCAATTATCTGAAAAAAAGTTGTTGCTGTGCGGATTGCAAAATTAAGTTAACTGTCTGGATTGAAACAGAGCGCCACACCGAACATAGTGGAATATATACTTGCAAAATACAGAAGGATGTTTGGGGGGTGGGGGGGTGGAGAGGGAGAGAGAGATATAGTGGCAGACAGACAAACAGACAGACAGGCAGTCGCACAGTGAGTTTGGAGAAAGCACATTGTCACAATAACGGTCACGCTGTGCTCTGAAAAAGCGGGAGACAGAATCATTTCATTTTATGACGGAATGCCAGGACAGAGGTAGACACCACCAGAAGAGCCAACCATCCATCCACCAGAGACGAACAGGCTGACATTTTAAGTACAGGCGTCTTGGGCCACCACATCTGCAACAGTTATATTCCACGTCATATACTCGTCATTATTTTTTCATTTAATTGTGGGTAAAGGGGGCTCTTTATTGTTTTCTTTCCCCGAATGCCGTTTGAAACCACAATCTAGGGTAGTTGTTGTAATGACCATTCCATTCCTGCCACCCACAACGCTGGCTGAGGAGGAGGTATCAGTGAGTGAGTACCCGATACATCTGTACGCACTCAACTATATGTCTCCAGAGATACTCTGCGTACCAGACTAAAAGCGTGTTGTGCTTACTTGCCTTGCTCACCCTAGCGCACTCACTCAGCGACACCAGACCTTACCTAGTTATAGTTCACAGTGTGAGCGGCTAACTAGGCAGTAAAACGTTGCCGTATGCTGGCAGAAAATAGCCGCTGGAAAATAATAATAATCTCTGCAGTCCTTTTTTCTTCTTGTCTTTTTTTCTCCGCAGATATTTTAAGGTTTCGCCTTTGTTGGCGCCTTGGCATAATTTTGTTTTATTTTTTTTACTTCTTTTTTCTGTAGACCATCACGCAGTCCTTTCTATGATTCTTGACAAAGAGGAGGTGAGTATTAATAAGAATGAATATTTTGCATTCATTCCATCATCATGGGGGTGGGAGGGGGGCAGAGAGACAGAGAGAGAACTCACACAGGCAGAAAGACTATTTTGTATTTTATATATATATATATAGATCTATACTTCTTTAATCCCATTCGGGAAATTTAGAGAAGTATACAAAAAAAAAAAAAAAAGACAGACACGGTTCCATGAAAATGGATTTTCTTTGTCCCATTCCTAAATTTATTAAACTCCGTTAACTGATCTAATTGTAGACATGTGTTGCACCAAATTAATTTTTTTTTTTTTAATCTCTTTGTAATAACTGGTTAAGCCATCTGTAAGAAGAGCACCACAGAAAATGTATAATTCTGACTGAATGTGTTCGATAAAACTTGGGAGAGATAGCCGTACAGCCAGCAGGTACAGAAAGCAAGCAATCTGAGAATCTCAGCATCCATCGTAAAATGAAATTATTGCCAAATTCCCAAAATAAAATTATCTAACTCTGCCTTAATGCGAAGAATATTTAATAGGTTACATTGAGAAAAATAAATATGTCAAAGAGCAAGCAGATACTTAATTTCAAAAAGTGACAACCACTGGGAAGAAATAACGTTCCCAAATTCTATTTGGTAGCTTATCTTTATCACAACGTCAACACACCTGACATTTATTCAGGGATGAAAACTTTAGAGGGCTGAGAGTAATTCCATAGAAACGCTTATCATTTTATTATCCGAAGGAGAATTGGATAAATATGTCGAAGAGACTTTCGATTAACCTCTTCCAAACACAATAACTCTATATAACTTTTATGTAAAAATAACTTTCATTTATTGGAAATTAGAGGTACAAAAGTAGAGCAACAAAAAAATCAAATCAGGTGTTATGTATTGTTAAACGATAGAAAGTGGGATACTGGTGCATTAAACTAGATCTTCAACATAATGTAACTTCGCTGGGCAAAATTCACGTGTACACAGAACAAAATGATCTACTTAACTTTGCTGTAATGGAGTATATCAGATCAGTGGAGTCATAAGTACCCAAATTCATCAACTTGCATTTGTTCATCAAAAAACTGTAATTGTTGCACTGCATGTTGGTAGTTTTCAGTTGAAACACGGTCGTGGCGCACTTGTAATGCCTCAATTTATGGAAAAGACCACTGAATTTTACAAATGTTATCTACAAATATAAGAAAAGATAGAAGAAGAATCATTTTATTATCCCATGAAGGAAATGCACTTTCATAGATCGCTTAAGAGCACATACGCGGTACAAGCATCTAACTCATCAATATATAAACACACCATAACTCAAGACTTATTACCTGAAGTAACATGGCACCCAACCTTCGTAAAATGTGACACACATGTCTATAATGTCTTGCTGAGTCGGATTGCGGAGACCAAAAGCTATCCTCTCTTTCTCTGGTCATCGCTCTATTTTGCTGCATCGAGCATGATTATCTTCAAGGAGTGCTGATATTCAGATCAGACGCTCAAAGATTTGACAGCCATGGTGCCTTAAATTACATGGATGCGTGAAGTTTGATAGCCTTGCAGTTCAGAGTTACACACTGAAACGTATTGATCACTGGAAATGTGTTTTCAATTCCATATGATATATTTATGATGATGTTTCAGCCAGATTTGTTTCCATGTACTACCAGGCTGACGAGGGAAAAAAACGCAGAAATCGTACTATTTCTGTGCTTTATTCATTTCTTTGATGCGTTCCAGGGGTACTCTCATGCCAGGTGGAAGTGTTTATAGTGATAGGGATGGCTGTTTTTCAGGTCAAAACGAGGTTACTTTGATACCATGCAATGCTGGTAAATGCATCCATGTGTCCCATTCCAAAATCTAGGTTTCCTGGCCTTATGTATCATATTGTGCTATATACGGCTGTACAACAGTTTCCATACACAGGTATTATGAAAATAATTTGAATTATGCCAGTGCGATTAAGACATCTGTACATTGCCACATTGGATGATAAAATTCAAATTCTGTTCTGAAATACTGAAAAGGGCTGAAGAAGTTTCAATGCATCCCCCCCCCCCCTTGTTTTGTGTGTGTGTGTGTGAGAGAGAGAGAGAGAGTGTGTGTGTGTGTGTGTGTGTGCGTGTGTGTGTGTGTGTGTGCGTGTGCGTTTGTTGTTTGTTTTTTTACAGTGAGCAAGAGAATTATGACAAAAATACTCGTGAGAAAAAAATGCCACAGAGAGCAGTTGCTGATCACTGATCACTGTAATTAGCGGGTGAAGCTGGGCCGGTGAAGCCGAGCAAGGAACCAACTAGCCGTAGGAGTTGCAGGGGAAGCTGAGAATGCTAGAGTAAGACAGGCAGACAGACAGACAGACAGGCAGAGATAGAAAGGGGCAGAGAGAGAGATGGTAATGAGAAAAAGGACAGAGAGAGACTTTAAAAATAGAGAAACGCTTGAAAATAGCAGAAAAAAGAAAAGGATATTTAGAGTGTTGGGTGGTGTTTTTTTTTTGGGGGGGGGGGGGGGAACTGAAAGAATATCAGTTGGAAAGACAGGCAGAGAGTTTACAATTGTGGTGGCGGGTAGGCAGGAACTTTCAGAGGTGGGGAGAGAGAGAGAGAGTAAGAGAATAACTAAACGTGAAAGTGGAAAGTATATGCTACTCGGAATCATGGACAAGAGGGGGAAAGAGGGGGGAAGGGCGGGGAGAGATTAAAATCATGGATAAGAAGAACACAGGGTTGAACTAAAAATTGATGAAATGGCGTGAGAGTAAATTAATTGCTGAACTCGTTCTTTTTGAACGCGTTGACGACACACATGTACATTTGTGCACATGCTCCGCCATCAGATAGGACACGAAAATCTGGGACAGAACACTGAGGCCATAGCAATGAATGTTAGAAGTTGAATTGAATAGGGGAAAAAATATGCAGCTTTATAGTTTCATCCTCTAGCGGGTTTTATAGTGGTGGTCTGCCATCACTGTTCCCCTGGTTCTCTCTTCTGTTTTATTGTCGGAATCTTATGCCGTGTCATCCATCTCTTTGCTCCTCTCTCTATCTCTCTCTCTCTCTCTCTCTCTCTCTCTCTCTCTCTCTCTCTCTCTCTCTCTCACTCACTCACTCGCTGTCTCTCTTCCTTCTCTATCTATCTATCTATCTATCTATCTATCTATCTATCTATCTATCTATCTATCTATCTATCTATCTATCTATCAGTCTATCTGTCTGTCTGACTGTCTGTCTACCTATGTCTCCCCCTCTCTCTTTCTTTCTCTTTCTCTTTTCTTTCTCTCTCTCTCTCTCCTTCTCTCTCTCTCTCTCTCTTTCTCTCCCATATACACAGTCACTTAAACACCATAATGTAGTAGCAATTTTCTATAGGTAAAGAGAAACAGTGCAAGAGTTTACTAGACTATAATAATATCTGCATTTCCTATTCTAGTTAACTCGAAGGTCAGACCTTCATTATAGCGTCCTTCAGCCCTACGTTGCGTTGAGTCAGTCTCGCAGTGTGAATGACCAGTGAAGTATCCCTATACAGTATAGCGACCCTCAATGCACTGACCGTCACAGCTAAGAACCAGAAGACCGATTTGGACATTGTTAGTTTCCCGAACGAGTGGCAATTATGACGATGAGTTGACCGGGTCATATCCGGCACGAGGAGTCATGCGAGGTCAACGCCAGTGTTGCCACATATGGACAGTGCAGCAGAGCTGAAGTCCATTCATAATTAACGAGACTTAGCCAGGAATACACGATCTCTCACGACAGATGTTTATGTTTATAACTTAAGTTCATCGACCACTGGCCATGGCCTTCGTCATTTCTTTGTCAGCAAGAGTTGCTAATCGAAAATCTGGCCATTAATTAAAATCCTGTTTTTTCCCGGGTTTTTTGGGGGGGGGGGGGGGGGGGGGGGAAGCTACACCAAATTTATGTGCTAATTTGATGATCTGATAATTGTAGCTCCAGGTCAAAATCACGGTCAACCGTATAATTTTATCACATTCGGTGAGCGAAAGACGTTTGCCTGTCTTGTTAGGGTTGTTGTTTGTGTGTGTGTGTGTGTGTGTGTGTGTGTGTGTCTGTGTGTGTGTCTGTGTGTGTGTGTGTGTGTGTGTGCGTGTGCGCGCGTGCGTGCGTGCGTGCGTGCGTGCGTGCGCGGATGGGTGTGTGTGTGGGTGTGTGTGTGTGTGCGGGTGCGCGTGTGCGTGTGCGTGTGTGTGTGTGTATGTGTGTGTGTGTGTGTGTGTGTGTGTATGTGTGTGTGTGTGTTTCAACACAGTGATTTATGCTATATCAGAGATGAGAGCCATTATTTTATTGTTGTTGTTGTTAACGTTATTGTTTGAACACAGTGGGTGAGACTATAATTATTATCAGAAACACGGCTCGTCACGTTTTCGTTGTTGTTGTGTTTTTTTCTTTTCATTTTTCACCTACATCAGAGTGAGACTCGAGCCGTGCCCTGGAAGGGCCTCCGACGGACAATATCCCTTAAAAACAAGAAAAAAGACGATAAGTAAACTATTAATTATGTTTGGCTCCACCTGAGCATGACTCAAACCTGGTATGTCTAGCACATAGGTCAGCTAGGCCTACTCTACCAACTGGACCATAGCGTTGGCTGATTGTGGGACATAAGATATATTCCAAATGTTCATAAACAACATGAGTTCAGGAGCTCGTGAATCTAAACACAGACGAAGACCAAAAAAAACAAAACAACTAACCTAACAACCGTTGCGAAATGTCATTATGTCAGAATCCACAAGCAAAAACATTTCTGCAGGGAAACGATGCAGAAGAGGCGCAGAAACCTCGTATTTTACTATACATAATTAGGTAAAGATTTTGTCTCACTGCTCTTTCTCGTGCCACTACGCCATCGTTATTATGGATGTATTTTGCATTAGCTACGCCTCGTTGTGTATCAGGTTCAAAGCAAAAAAGGAAAAGTATAAACGTTGAAGTATGCAGAAACTTACACAGTACGGCACAATTGATACAGAAAAGCAATTAACGTTCGATCTGTCCGTTTTGCACTTTTCTCAGAATGTGTACAGCTATGGTGAAAACTGAATGTTTAAGCAATTGCCAGTGCCTATCAAGTGGTTGAGTCATGGTCTGAACATTGTTTCTATGGCGACGTTTTTAATGCTATGTCAAGTTTAATGTGCGTTATGGATATCCCTTGTCTCCCTGGCTACATTCCGGCCTGGAGAAAAGGCAGAAAAGATCAAACATGAACGATGTCGCTAATCCTGGGATGAAGACATTGTAATTCCCCGCCTACATTAGTCCAGAAAGAATACACCCATGTCTGCCCTGGACACTGACGGGTCTGTGAGGTTGGAGTTGAAAGATGTTGGAAGAGAGGGGGGAGGAGAAATGAAGTTCGGGGGAGGGAGTGGAGCCTTGTATACATCTCCTGCTAAATCCATTTGACATTGTGATATTCTCTCTACTTTCCGTAAGCTTTTCTCCTGAGGGATGATATTGCTAATGCCCCTTCCTTGTCCGCAAGAAACAGCATTATTGTGATTGCTGGGGAGAAGCTATTCAAGTTGAAAACCAAACACACACATACACATACGAAGACAATCCATGGATTAAAAAATGGAATGGAAGAACATTATAATAATTTCTCGTTTGCGTCGTTGCTATTGTTACAGGTGGATCTTGAGATCTTCAGTCTCGAGATGGTTTTTTAGTGAATAAAAATAATTATTATTCAAAGTTAGTAAATGGTAAACTCTATGTGAGTGACTGTTACTCCAATGCTTCTGTGTAATATTAATAGTGAGTAAACGTGTGAGTGTGTTCAGTGTGGCCATAGTTTGGATCCATCGGCAAAAATGTATATAAAGGTTTTGTTACAGTAAAAGCCCAAAGTGACGGCACTGGACTTTGCCACAAGAGAATGAGTTCAATGTAATCTTGTATTTCGAAGTCAACTTGGATCTGGAAAAAAAAGGAAAAATCAATTTTCGTATAAGGAACAATGCCAATGGATCCAGACTTTTGGGATACCCTGTATGTGATAATGGATGGATGTGTCTATGCATGTGGTCGAGAAGGGGGAGGAGCACAATATGTGTCATTGTGTGTGATTAGGCATTCCTATGTGAGCAAGGTTGGGGGGGGGGGGAGCACAATATGTGTCATTGTGTGTGATTAGGCATTCCTATGTGAGCAAGGTTGGGGGGGGGAGGAGGAGGAGGAGACTCAGGAATCCGGGTGTTGATATAAAAGATAGAATTGCGGAATATAGAACAAAAACAGAGAAAAAGAAAAATTCCCTTTGTCTCTGTTGTGCTTTAGAGAGAAGGCCAGGATGTTGTGTAGCCCCAGACAGAGGGAGAGACAACAACAGATTTTACAACCTCCCATTGTGCACTGAAGCATCAAACAGCATTGGATCGGTTTGCGTGCTGCTTGATGTATGGGACGTGCACGGTATGAAAGAAACACCCGTGTTTGTAAATCTTCCCTCCTTCCCGTCGTCCTGGGATTTGTGCATTTTTTGGGAGGACGCGATATTTCTTTCATGAACATGGTCGCAAGCCGATTACATCCGGCTTACAATGCCGATTAAAAGCCACGCAAAGTAGTTTTTCTTCCCTCCCCTTGCTTTGATCATTCAGTGCGTCATTTATAAGAGTTGCCTCTCATTGTTTTTACATACGCCGCTAATACAATCACCTTAAAAGATATTGGCGGGTAAAAAATGGTGTCTAAACCGTTTTTTATCATGAAATAATACTTTAGGTGCGTCTTCTCATCTAACATTAGCCAACGTCTCACATTTTTAACAAGCATCAAGACAGAGCAAGTCTTCAACAAATCCTTAAATCTCTAGAGATCTGCCAGGATGTTCAGACGTGACTTTAAAAAAAAAAGTTCAGATAATTCTTTTTTTTTTTTTTATCTTACACAGAAGATATTTATTTAACTTGGCAGAGAAACCAACTCGGGTGATGGTGCCTCTGGCATTTTAATGTGACGTTTACGCTAACGAAATGAATTCATGAGTTCAGTTTTGCAAAATATTGTAGGCCACAAGGATGTGCTTTACGTCTTGCAGAATTTACAAGTTGTTCTCTGGGGACATAGAAATGATTCAGTGTTTGAAATGGTTTAGTAGGCCCTACTATTGTGTTTGATCCTGAAAATATCTCTGATATTTCACCAATCTGGCTTGCCTCGCATTACCTTCCCTCTCCTCTCCCCCTCTCGCATCTTTTTAAACCAAAGCTGGGAAAATTTAATGTGGATGGATGTCCATTCAACTCACGCATTTTAGTGATGAACGTTTTGTGAAACCCACAACTTGCTCGACACACTGTGTTGAAATCAAATGGATGTCTTTTCAGGGAAGCACAAAGACTCCAGTGTAGTGAGACATGAAAGTTTAGGAAAGAGCCCATTGTCCTCGAGTCGCCTCTCAGACGGGATCTGTCCAGTGTTGATTCAGATCCCAGGTGGGTTTTGTTTGTTGTTACTGTATCGGTACCCGGTACGCCATGGAATCGCCCGTCCCTCCACCTGTAGTCAATACACACAGCACTTAAGTCTGCTTCAAAATTAGATTTATAAACCTCGGTTTGCCTGTGAGTCACTGACAGTTATGGAACAATGGTGGGGGAGGGGGGGGGGAATGTAAAATGAGAGACAGAAAAATAGGGCCCATTCTGACAGTCTAAAATTGAGGAGTCGGACATTTAATATGTCGCATTAATTTTGTTTTATTTTGCTTTTTCTTTGATGAACAAAAAATATATAAAAAACCGTAAGACATGATGTCTTGAGGATAGAACAAACACGCTGTGCTAAACTCAGTGTGCTTGAGAACACACAGGCTACACTCCATTTGAGAGTCAAATACTGAAATTATTCCTGGCATGATGATGGATGAGATCTGTATGGGAGAGCACTGTTTAAAAGATAAGAGAAAAAGCGTATCTCTTAATAAATTCAGGCTTTAGCAGAATTCCCAAGATACGACTACCCCTGCTTTCTTTTCTCTTTTTGAGAAACTACCACGCTGCCAAATACCTTTACTTTTCAACATCAAGTTAGCTCAAAGCATGAACTGCGACTCGTTAAAGCGTGAAACATTATTTCAAACACCCCATTACAACAAGCTTAGCAACTGTATAGTTTCGTGTTTATGTGGAAAGACATTCCTTCTCATTATGTTTACGCTTGGTCCTACACGCATCACGTGTTCGTTTGGGGCGTTTATGGGCGTAACGGCGCTTTCAGATACACAGAACATGACAATATTTCACTGGTAAAATATCAATGAGCCATTAACTCCAGCGGTAATTCTGAAACATTCGGTTGGCACATTGTGATTTATTTCAAATTCTGAATTGGCCCGCTTGAGGAATTCACCATAGACCGTTGGGGATTTATTTCCAGTGCGTTTCTGTCGCCAGTGAAAGTAATGCACTATGAAAAAGTCTGGTCTTAAGAATGGTTTACCAGACTGACAAAAACATTCTGAATCAGAGTTATTCAACATTTGATATTTATTTCTTTTTCAAAAGAGGAAGAGAAAAGGGAAAGAAAAGGTGTTGGGGGGGGGGCTGAGGAGGAGAAAACCATGTTTTATTTTAGTCAAAAGGATGGGACTTTAAGCCCTGCTGCAGAACTGAAAACTAAGCGTTGGTGTTTGACTTCCTCAGCTCATTGCTGTATAAATTGATTTTAAGAATCAGTGATATAGTAATTTCGTATCTTCACAGCATTGATAAATAATGCTTTAGGCCTTTCGATCAGTATTCCATTGGGGAAGGTGTCATAATTTTGAAATTTCAAGCAACACTGAGCAAGATCACATTCTAGCTGAGTGACAAATGGATGACTAAAATCCAGTGCCCGACTCAAGGCCTTGGTGTGGAGCTGTTCCCTTAGAATGTAAAGAAGCCAGAGGCCCGGGCACTTGTTTGGTATGAGTGTGTGGGGGGGAGGGGGGTACGGTTCTTTGCCCCCAATGACATCCGGTAGTCTCGCTGTCCGAAGTGTTTCAACTTTTTTTACATATCAGGAAATTATTGAACCATTCATTTTTTTTTCCATGTAACACAGTTACCTGTATTGCTAGCTATTAGCAGCAATCACATAAGAAAAGTTGAGATTGAGAGCAGTAGTACTGATAATATTTCGAAGACTAAATTTAATACAGATGACAATGTCAGCGATGCCACTGTAGTGCACAGCGTAAGATACCTGACAGGAATGAGAGAGGATTATTTCTTGGAACAGCTTCACAGGTTTCGCGCAGATCAAAGTGCGGTGACCACTCCATGTCCAAGCTGTCGCCGTAGTTGACAACCTCACGGCCTCCCTGAGCCTCACCAGACGAAACTATGCTAACTAGGGCTAGCGTTTCATCGATCAGCATGAGGTCTAATCTGGACCCCAGTTGTTAATTAATAAGGCGACTGAGTGGCTGTCTATCGGGGGTCTCTATATCGGCGTCAGTTATGCTGGCTGTTGCCCTGCGGACATTATGAGATGCTTGATGGGAGCCTTCAGCTATTAATTCCGATCAGAGTTCGGACACAATTTATATTACTCACTTTTACACCTCCGCTTTTTCTATCCTATAATTTTAATCCTGCTTCTCTCTCTCTCTCTCTCTCTCTCTCTCTCTCTCTCTCTCTTTCTCTCTCTCTCTCGCTCTCTCTCTTTCTTTCTTTCTCTGTATGTCTGTCCTTCTGTCTGTCTGTCTCTCTCTCTCCATCTCTCTCTCCCCTCTCTTTCTCTCTTTCTTTCTCTCCCTCTCTCTCTCTCTCTCTCTCTCTCTCTCTCTCTCTCTCTCTCCCTCTCTCTTGCTCTTCTCTCTACGTGAACGATTTAGTTGTCGGACTATTAAATCCTTTTGCCTGTAGTAGTAGCTACACTGTAAATCCTAATAATCTTAATGAGAAATGCAGCTGTTCACTCTGAATATCAAAACATGTTAAATCAATTTTTCAACAATTTAGTCCATTAAATTTTGTTTCCTCAGTCTGAAATTTTTAATATTTGTCTATGTAGCGTCCCACTAGTTGAACGATCGATATTTTTCTTCCCCCTGCATGACGCGTCTCACTCGGCGACCCCCCCCCCCTCTCGCCAGCAAGGCCGGTATTTCCCTTTGATGTCGATGTATGGCTTGTTTGTCTCACTGTAGAAAATCTAGAAGCGTCTGAAAGATACTGCAGTGTCCGAGATTACGCTAGGTCGACCTTGAGTGATGTAATGCTGTGACGTGTCTGTGTACGATTGGGTGGCCTGTATGTGTCCCGAACGATCTAGGTCTGTCTCGTGCTTATGGGGCGGTAAAGCCGCTTCCCGAACGTTCCTGGACAGAATATATATAAGGAGGGCCAGGCGAGCAGGAGGTGTGCAAATCGTGGGTGAAAATCGTAAGGTGCAAATCGTAGGTGTGTACATCCAGTTGTAGTAGAAGTGTAGTGCCTTCCCTGATAGGTGTAAGTAACTTGTGGATATCAGCTCGTGTTTACAGTTATTAAAGTTAGTATTAATTGTTCATGGGATCCTGTTATTTATTTCTACAACAGTTCGAGACAGTTTCGTTTTTTAAGGGGTAGACGATCAGTTCATCTGACTCTCCCCATCATAACGTGCTGAAATTTGCATCAACTGTTACATATTGGGGGCTCGTCCGGGATCCGATTAGATCAGAACAGATTCAACTCAGACCATCGAAGTGTTTCTAAAGTACAGTAAATTGTGTAAAGATCATCGAGGATATCCACAACATGTCAGAGGCTATTGGAAGGCTTGGCCAGGAAGCAGACGCCTTGGAGCTCACTGGGAAGGAGAGACAGGACTACATCCGTGAAGGCCTAAGGGAGGAAAGAGAGAGGCAAGAGCGCATGGGGCAACTGAAGATAGAGGCTCAAGAGAAGGAGGCTCAACGACAGGCTCGGGAGAAGGAGGCGGAACGACAGGCTCGGGAGAAGGAGGCGGAACGACAGGCTCAACGACAGCTGGAAATAGAAAAGATGAACCACGAGCTGGAGATGGAGAGGATCCGCCATCAGCGTGGAGGCGAGTCGACGCAGGGGACCAGCGACCACGCCAGTTCCAAGAGACCCAAGCTACCTGCATTTCAGGATGGGAAGGACGACCTTGATAGCTGGCTACTTCGTTTTGAGAGGTTTGCCGAGACAGCGGACTGGCCTAGATCCACATGGACGACATCACTGTCTGCCCTGCTGACTGGGAGAGCTCTGGAGTGCTTCTGTCGATTGCCGATTGATGAGGCCAAGGACTACGACAAAGTCAAGGAAGCTTTACAGAAGAGGTATAACCTGTCAGAGGACGGTTACAGACTCATGTTCAGACAAGGTAAGCCTGAAGATGGAGAAGATGTCGGGATGTTTCTTACTAGGATCAAGACTTACCTAGAGAGGTGGATAAAGCTATCAAAGACGGAGAAGACCTACGAAGGAGTGAGGGACCTGTTTGTTAGAGAGCAGTTCATGGATGTTTGCCCACCAGACCTTGCGACCCATGTGAGGGAGAGGAAGCCAAAGACGCTACAGGACGTCGCAGACTCAGCGGAGGCGTTCCTGGTAGCGAGGAACCGGACACTCAGAGGGAGCGCCAGACTGCAAAGCCGGCCAGTGCGACGGAGTCCCAACGGAGACAGAAGCCCACAGGTCTGCCATAGGTGCCAGAGGCCGGGACATAAGGCGACAGAGTGTCGTGCCAAGATAAACGACAAAGGTGAGTTGAAATGTTACCTTTGTGGAAAGCCAGGCCACGTTCGGAGAATGTGTCCAGCCCAGAAGGATACGGGGCGAGGCAAGCCGAACAAGGCGGCGGCGGCCGTAATTATAGCGGCGGACGAGTCGTCGAGACAGGATGCGACGACGGCTGACACCAGCATCAACGTTCAAGCGGTAATGAAGGACGGGAAGCTCCAGTTAGCGGTGCCTGTTACGTGCGGAGGATGCAGTGACGGAAGGACCGTGGAGAAGCTGAAGTTACCAGTGATGAAGGGCTTGATTGGAAATCAAGCAGTAGATGTCCTAAGAGATACCGGCTGTGACGGTGTAGTGGTGCGGCGATCACTGGTGGACGACGGACAGCTCACCGGTGGGAAGAAACTCATCGCGAGGATCGATAACTCCTTGCTAGCGGCGGAGGAAGCCATTATCGACGTGAGAACGCCTTACCTGACGGGCAGAGTGACGGCACTGTGTCTCCCGGAGACCATCTGCGACCTAGTAGTCGGGAACGTGGACGGAGCGAAGGACCCGTACGACCCTGATACTGAGGTGATGGTAGGAGCGGTGACCACGAGGGCCCAGGAGAAGAGGAAGGACCAGTCTACGTCGCTGAGGGTGCCGAGGGCAGAACGGCACGCGGGAGTGGATAGGAAGGAACTCATCCGACTCCAGGAAGAAGACGAAGACCTCAAGAAGTTGGGGCAGAAGAAAATTCCGACCAACAGAGGCAACAAGTCCGTACACTTCGAGAGACACGGAGGTGTACTGTACCGGATTTATAGGGACATAAGACAGGCTACGATTGCAAGACAAGTGGTACTACCCGAGAAACTGAGGGAGTATGTACTGAGCGTTGCCCATGATTCTATCGTCGGAGGACATCTCGGCGTGAAGAAAACGAAGGACAGGGTGATGAGCAACTTTTACTGGCCTGGTATTGAAGGTGACGTCGCGAGATACTGCCGCTCATGCGACATCTGCCAGAGGACAGTGAACAAGGGAACGACTCCTAAGGTGCATTTGCAGAGTATGCCAGTGGTAGACGTCCCATTTAGGAGAGTGGCCGTGGACCTAGTAGTACCTATTGACCCCCCAAGTGAAGGCGGACATCGGTATATCCTGGTATACGTAGACTACGCTACTCGTTACCCTGAAGCTACCCCCTTGAAGAAGATTGACGCAGAGACAGTAGCAGAAGCCTTAGTAAATATCTACAGCCGTTTGGGTGTGCCCGAGGAGATCTTATCTGATCAAGGGACTCAATTCATGTCGGACGTCATGAAAGAAACGAACAGATTACTGGGAATTCGACAGTCGACCACCACAGTCTACCGCCCTATGTGCAACGGGCTGGTGGAGCGATTTAACGGCACACTGAAGAAGACCCTGAGGCGACTGTGCGCGGAGCAACCTAAGCGGTGGCACCGATACATTAACCCGCTGCTCTTCGCGTATCGTGAAGTTCCCCAAGAATCGACAAAGTTCGCTCCATTCGAGTTACTGTATGGAAGAACGGTGAGAGGACCGATGCACATCTTGCGAAAATTATGGACCAAGGACGTAGAGGAGCCGGAGACAAAGACCAGTTACCAGTACGTCATGGAACTACGCGAGCGGCTGGAGGACACGTGGAAGTTAGCGACGGAAGAGCTCTCAAAGGCACAAGGTAGACAGAAAACCTACTACGACCGGAAGGCTCGAGAGAGGAAGTTCCGCCCTGGCGACGAAGTTTTAGTACTGCTGCCGACAAACGCCAACAAGCTCTTAGTCCAGTGGAAGGGACCATACAAGGTAGTCTCGGTTGTCGGTGTCAACGACTACAAAGTCAAGATGGGTGTGAAAGAGAAGACATTGCACGCTAACCTTCTCAAGAGGTATATCCCCAGGACTACACCAGCGACGACGCAAGCAGCAGCAGCGGCAATGGGACCGGCATCTGTCGTGAACGAGATGTGTGAGATTAACGACGGCAGGAGCGACACCACACCTGGAGATGTCGACGCTATGATGGACGACGACGGTGATGGTGCTGGGACTGTGCTGGCAGAGGACGACGTGATGGACGAGAGTCAACCTGTGGAGTTAGCTGGCATGACAGTCATCGAGGACTGCGACCTGGAAGGCGACAACGGTGGAATGACGGAGGACCTTGCCGACCTAGGGAGCTGGGACCAGAAGGAAGGCTACGAAGATGTCCAATATGGAACGCAGCTGACGCCGGAACAACGTCAACAACTCGGCGACGTGGTGAAGGAGTATCAACGCATCTTCACCAATCTCCCCGGATGCTGCCAGTTAGGCGAACATTGTATCGACCTGACCTCAGAGGTACCTGTTCGGCAACGACCATACCCGGTGCCCTATGCTATGCGCGACTCCTTGAAGGAGGAGCTCAGCACCATGGAAAGGTTGGGCATCATACGCAGGAGCTCATCAGCGTATGCTTCACCGGTTGTTGTCGTCAAGAAGAAGGATGGATCCAACCAAGTCTGCATCGACTACAGGAGGCTGAACAAGATCACAGTGTTCGACCCTCATCCGACAGCAGCCCCATCGGAAGTGTTCCAGAGTCTGTCGAGAGGAAGAATATTCTCTCGGATCGACTTGAGCAAGGGATACTGGCAAGTGCGAGTCCGGGAACAAGACATTCCCAAGACAGCGTTCGTCACCATGGGCGAACACTATGAATTCACCCGGATGCCCTTCGGGATGATGAACTCAGGAGCTACACTGAACAGGATCGTGAAGCCATTGATCCAGGAACCGAACAATGTGACAGCGTATGTGGACGACCTGCTGATCCATACAGAGACATTCGACGAGCATGTGAAGGCTCTCAAGGAATTGCTGCAGAGGATGGACCAAGCTGGATTAACTGCCAGACCATCCAAGTGCCTGATTGGAACGCCTGAAGTGGACTTTGTTGGACACTCAGTGGGAAAGGGTATGATTGGTCTGTTAGAAGAAAATGTGTGTAAGGTGCGAGATGCACCCAGACCCACCACTAAGAAGGAAGTGAAAGCATTTTTAGGACTGGTGGGATATTACCAAGAATTTGTACCTAACTTTGCAGCGATTGCAGTACCACTGTCTGATTTGCTTAGAAAGGGTCAGCCCAATGTAGTTCAATGGGAAGAAGTGCAGGAGAAAGCGTACACTTCTTTGAAGAATGCCATTGTTTCCAAACCCGTGTTATGTTTGCCAGATTTTTCAAAAGAATTTGTTCTAGCAACTGATGCATCAGATCGCGGGTTGGGTGCTGCTCTTATGCAGGAATATGAGGGAAAGTTGTATCCTGTGGCATATGCCAGTCGTAAGCTGTCACAAATCCCAGACTGGGAGATGTAATAGTTTATGACAGGACGACAATCACGAACAAACAAGTTAACACTTAACAAAACAACCCATCAGACTCACACATTTATTAAACATAATTATACATATAATAGCGCAATTACATACATTATATTATTGAAATGAACTGCCGTGCAACGGCCTTATTCTCACGCACACTCTCCCTCGGATCCACAATCCGGTAGTTACTCCTAAAGGCACTTCGGCCTCAGCCTCTCCCCTCAGGGTCTTAATAGTACATTAATGATTCACTGGCACCGCAGTCTCTCAATATCACCTTCCTATCGTCATACACCTTAGCACTCCCCTAGCACCTCAGCAGGGCAATAACACATTATTATTTCCATAGCCATCAACCTGGCAACAACATAATATCAGTTCACTAGCCTATCAACATGGCAACAATATAGTATCTCAGTCACTCTCATATCTACGTCCCTGTCCGTGGCCTGACTGCCACGACTTTATGTGCCTCTACTGTCCTGCCCCGACAGTCTCACTTCTGGCCTATGTCTGGCCTCCGGCCCTATGCTGGCCTATCACTTGTGCTCATCGAGGTGGCTCTTCGGCCCGTCCCCGACACCAGTCATTACTGGAAAGACTCTTCCACTAGTCTTCTCGACTGCTCACTTTATGTCCGCCCGATAGGCTCTTATTCACAGGTCCGCTCCGTCGGGCCTTCTAACTTGCAGTGATAGTTATACAGCGCTTTCGCCTCATTCAAACTTCCACACCACTCATACACGCACGCTTTTCCCACTTGTCTGCATGAGTTATTTTTACTCTTCCCCTTTCACGTCTTTTCCTATCCGTCTGTCGTGAGCTCTTCTTATTCTACACCCGCTCTGTAGCAATCCCCTTAATTGCACTCACTCCACTCGTGACATCATCCCCCACCCCAAAAAAATTAATGCAATTAATTTCAAATCGCATCAAGATGACTGTCAACGAGTGAGCGTGAGCAATACCTATACTAAAAAAAAATGACCTAGCAGTTCCCCTAGTATATAAAATACCGAAATCAGGGGAAAATATGGGGATCAATATGGCCTGAAATATGCATATATGTGTCACATCATGAATAGCTAACTAACCACCATACTTAATACAGAATCAAAAAACCACTCAACCTATCAACCATTCTTCATATCATATTTATAATGTCAATATTTTAAAGTCGACTCATTCACACAGATCCTGTCAATGTTCCTGTCCTCCGATGTATAAGCTCCTGAAATCTTGCCCTAGGCTCGACTAAGGTAGTCGGCGATATGATTGCTGGTTCCTGGAATTGGTTGAATAACGAAGGTATACGGCTGCAAAGCCAATGCCCATCTAGACAAGCGTGGGCTGGACGAACGATTCTTCGACAAAAATGTCAGTGGCTTGTGGTCTGTCTGGATACAAAATTCTCGTCCCATGAGATAACGTCCTAGTTTCTGGACGGACCAGACAATGGCAAGACACTCACGCTCTATCACAGAATACTTTCTTTCTCTCTGCAATAACTTCCTACTGACATAACATACAGGATGGAGACATTCGTTCTTCTCCTGTAGAAGACAAGCGCCGACACCAGAGTCCGACGCATCCGTTCTGAGGATAAAATTTGATCGAAAATCGGGTAATATCAGAATGGGTGACGATGATAATGCTGTCACCAAATTATCAAATGATGTCTGACATTCAGACGTCCACTGGACCTTATCGGGTTGTCCCTTCTTAGTAAGGTCAGTAAGAGAAGATGACAAGGAGGAAAAATTTGGGATGAACTTTCTGTAATAATTTAAAATTCCCACTAAGCTTCTGACTTGTTTCTTTGTTTTTGGGATTTGCAACCCTACTAACTTGTCAATTTTTGTTTCTTCAGGTCTCTGAACACCTCTACCCACAATATGTCCTAAGAATACTATCTCTGGACATGCCAAATCCATCTTTGCGGGTTTAGCAGTTAACCCAAAATGACGTAATCGTTGAAAAATTACTGTTAGTGTCTGAATATGATCAGACCATGTCGACGTATGGCATGCTATATCGTCAAAGAATGAAACGACATTAGGTATGTCCTTCAACACTAATCTCATTAATCGTGCAAACGTCGCTGGCGCGTTTACCAACCCAAATGGCATGACCTTAAATTGGAATAATCCAATGGGCGTTTGGAACGCCGTGTATTGTTTAGACTCCTCAGTAAGCGGGATTTCCCAATACCCTTTCGTCAAATCTATCTTGGAAAACCACGTGGACCCGGCCAATGAAGCTATTAATTCCTCCTGAAACGGAATAGGCTCCCTATCGCCTACCGTAATAGTATTCAGTCTTCGAAAGTCAATACAGAACCGCACCGATCCATCAAGTTTTTTCACGAGGACGATGGGTGATGAATACGGCGATGTTGATGGTTCTATCACATCTAACTTCAACATTGACTCAACTTCCTTTATGACTCTATCTCTCGAAGAAAAAGGCAGCGGATACGGTCTAAGAAATACTGGCTTATCCGAAGTCAACTTTATTTGGTGCTGGATCACCGTAGTGCGACCCGGCAAATCCGTAACAACATCCGGAAATGACGCTAATAGGGTCTCAAGTTCCCCACTCCTTGAACTCGTAAGGTCAGGGTTAATTTTTACGTCCCTGTAACCTTGTGTCGCAGTTAACTCCGGCAATTGAATTTGTAACTCTTCCTGCGCCTCGGTGTCGCTTACGTCACAGTCCAACTGGTCTACGACCCCCGTACAAGCAGTAGAGAAGGCAGTCTCCCCTGGTCTTGTCTGTGCACACAGATACTGTGGTCTCTCATAAAATCTCTGTAGCATATTAACATGGAAAACCTTACTCGCTCCATCAATGTGGATAGCGTAATCTACCTTTGAAACAACTCGATCAATAACATAAGGGCCTTTCCATGTCATCAATAACTTATTATGGTCCGTAGGTAACAACAACAGAACCTTGTCTCCTGGCTTAAAAATTCTCAGTTTGGAACCTCTATCTTTATAGTCTTTTGCTCTTTTCGAAGCGATACCAGACGCTTCTTCTGCTATAGTGCGCGCTGCAGATAGTCTTTCTCTTAAATCAACAAGGTACTGAAACACCGAAATCTGCTCATCGTCTCCCGATGATGGCGACGTCATCATGTCCCGAAGAACATCAGTTGGGCCCCTAGGACTACGACCGTACATCATTTCGAACGGCGAGAATCCCGTTGACTCCTGCCGTACCTCTCTGTACGCGAATAACACTGCAGGGATATATCTATCCCAATCTTTAGGGCGATCAGCAGCTACCTTACGCAGCATCGACTTCAACGTCGAGTTCAATCTCTCGCACATGCCATTAGCCTGCGGATGATAAGGGGTGGTAGTGATGGGTTGTATACTGAATAAGCGGAACAATTCCTTCATCATCTGCGACGTAAATTGCGCGCCCCTATCAGACAGAATTTGCTCTGGTATTCCTACCCCAGCGAAAATTGCAAACAACGCTTCCGCGACTGCCTCAGACGTTATGGTCCGCAGAGGAACCGCCTCTGGCCATCTCGTAGCATTACATATGACCGTTAAGAAAAATCGATTCCCCCTATCGGTCGCTGGGTGAATGGGGCCAACAAGGTCTATCGAGACCTTTTTAAACGGTTCCGAGACCGTGGGGATCTTCTGAAGAGGAGCCTGGGGTGTACGACCCTTATGCGTCGTCTTTTGGCACGCACTGCACGTCTTACAATAGACCTGCACATCTCTGTGGATCGATGGCCAGTAAAAATTTTTAAGAACCCTTTCTTTGGTTCTAGCTATCCCCATATGACCCGCTAATGGGACCTCATGTGCCAAATGCAATACTGTTGCGATCAGCAACGCTGGCACAACGACCTGCTTTAAAATGGAGGACACCGTTACATACTTACGGAACAGAATGCCCGCCTGAACAATAAAGGAGGACGACCCGTTCTTATATCTCCTCGTTTTCTCGGTTCGCGCTTCCCCAAAACATGGGTTTAATGATGGGTCCTCCCTTTGTAATCTCGCCAAGCGCTCTGGCGTGATATCTAGGTTGACCGCTGGCGTCGCCAAAGGTCTAATCTTATCTTTATCCGCTACCCGTCGACGTGTTTCGACCGCGGCGCAAAAGTCAATACCTTTTGATTGCGACCATGCTTGCACGTTCTCATCGGAAGGGGAAACTACCCGTGATACATTCCCAATGATGAGCTGGGCGCCTGGAAAACAACCAACGACTGCTTCGACTTCCCCGCTAAGGAAAGGTGTATCTATCATTATTTTTGCCATGGGTAATTTCTCAATGGCCCCCGAAAATTGGATGCACGGGACAGTCTCACCTGTAAGCTGTGAATCCCGAATGCAGTCTCTATGCACTCCCACAACGGTAGAACCTGTATCTCGTAAAACCGAGACCGGTTCGTCCCCAACAAACCCCGGATAAACCCTAAGACCACCTCCTGTATGACATGAATTTATAACGGGGATCTTTCTCAGACAAGGTAAAACACCGGAAGATAGTAACTTCTCACAACTGGGACACTTAGAATACTGTCCGCCTCCGTTGTCCGATGTAACACACGCAGCCGCATGATGAAATTTATTTGGGGAACATGGACTGGAGCTACTGTCCACGTTCGCCGCTATCCTACCTGCAGGGCAAGATGTCACGAGTGGAGTGAGTGCAATTAAGGGGATTGCTACAGAGCGGGTGTAGAATAAGAAGAGCTCACGACAGACGGATAGGAAAAGACGTGAAAGGGGAAGAGTAAAAATAACTCATGCAGACAAGTGGGAAAAGCGTGCGTGTATGAGTGGTGTGGAAGTTTGAATGAGGCGAAAGCGCTGTATAACTATCACTGCAAGTTAGAAGGCCCGACGGAGCGGACCTGTGAATAAGAGCCTATCGGGCGGACATAAAGTGAGCAGTCGAGAAGACTAGTGGAAGAGTCTTTCCAGTAATGACTGGTGTCGGGGACGGGCCGAAGAGCCACCTCGATGAGCACAAGTGATAGGCCAGCATAGGGCCGGAGGCCAGACATAGGCCAGAAGTGAGACTGTCGGGGCAGGACAGTAGAGGCACATAAAGTCGTGGCAGTCAGGCCACGGACAGGGACGTAGATATGAGAGTGACTGAGATACTATATTGTTGCCATGTTGATAGGCTAGTGAACTGATAGTATGTTGTTGCCAGGTTGATGGCTATGGAAATAATAATGTGTTATTGCCCTGCTGAGGTGCTAGGGGAGTGCTAAGGTGTATGACGATAGGAAGGTGATATTGAGAGACTGCGGTGCCAGTGAATCATTAATGTACTATTAAGACCCTGAGGGGAGAGGCTGAGGCCGAAGTGCCTTTAGGAGTAACTACCGGATTGTGGATCCGAGGGAGAGTGTGCGTGAGAATAAGGCCGTTGCACGGCAGTTCATTTCAATAATATAATGTATGTAATTGCGCTATTATATGTATAATTATGTTTAATAAATGTGTGAGTCTGATGGGTTGTTTTGTTAAGTGTTAACTTGTTTGTTCGTGATTGTCGTCCTGTCATAAACTATTACATCTCCCAGTCTGGGATTTGTGACACTGGGGGCTCGTCCGTTGTGACACTGGGGGCTCGTCCGTTGTGACACTGGGGGCTCGTCCTGTTTACCTGTGGTCATTTTGACATTGTGTATTCGTTATATCTAGTTGTTTTTCTGTTGTGCTAGGAATTCGTGCTGTTGTCCTTGTTCGTGGGATGAATGGAAATAATATGTATTGATGCATGTATTTTGATGAATATGTATTAATGTGTACTTAAATTTCTGCAGAGTGTGTGTGCCAGCCTGAGGAGTCAAGCGGCCAGAGCTCCGAGAAAACGGGAGAAATTTAGATCAAGGGTGAAAGTTAAGTGAAATTCTGAAATTTGGTACCCTGGATTGAGGGCTGTCTTTTCTTCTGTCTTTTTCCGCTGTTTTTCTGTTTTCGTTGTAATTGATTATACGGGCGGTGGCGCGGGTTTGCTGTGGTGAGCGTAGTTTGTCCTCTTCGGGAGGTGGGCTAAATTTGGAACTTCGTTCATCACAGTGAACAGTTCTGTAGGGACCTGTATTTTTGTTTAGATTGTAGCGTTCTATCTTCCTCGTTGTTTTAGGAAGACGTTTCTCTTGTCCCTCTCCTACCTTTCTGTAGATACGTTCTTTTTTTTCAGACTCTGTTCTTGTTCGTACCGTGTTGTGTAATCGGCGTACTTAGGTTGCATTTTTTTCCATTATATTTTCTTTTGTAGAAGCTTTGTCCTAGTCTGGTTCGTTGTCCTTGACGTACTTGTGGTCTTTCTACTGAATTTCCTTATTCTTGTCTTTTCTACTCTTTTTTATTATTAATAGTGCTATACATTTTATAAATATAGAATTAGTTAGGAAGTACGTAAATTTCTGAATTGTATTTGAGACAAGTGGGTGTTGTTATTATAGTGACATAATTTCAGGTCTCTGGTTAGTGATCATACCGACAGGTTGGTCGTTCTCATAATAGATACCATAACCATAGATCCGTGAAATGGCGGAACTCCAACAATTAATGAAGTTGGGTAAGGAACTTGGCCTGGAGGGAGACGAGCTACGCGGCTGGATTAAAGAACAGCAGGCAGAAATGCGCGACGAGCGTGCTAAGGATAGAGAGCGAGAAAAAGAGGCTCAGGTAAAGGAGTTAAAGGCTCAGGAGCAGGAAAGGGAGTTTAAGTTAAAGGAGTTAGAAGATAAGCAGCAGGAGAGAGAGGCGCGAATAAGAATAGCGGAGTTGGAAATCAAAAAGAATACGCCAACAGAAACAGTTGAGCGGCAGGTACACAATAAAGGTGGCGTTAGGATTAAGCTCCCTACGTTCGACGACCGGAAGGACGACATAGACGCCTTCCTTTACAGGTTCGAACTGAACGCACAATTGCAATGGGGGGAAAATAAGGAATTATGGGCCACGTACCTGGCATCGCTATTGCAGGGGCGAGCGTTAACCTACTTTAAAGAGCTACAGCGCGAAGACGTGCAAGATTACGATAAGCTGAAGGCTTTGCTGCTTCGCCGATTTGCGCGTACCGAGGAATATTTCCGGGAGCAGTTTAGGCGAGCACGTGCAGATACCAGGGAGGACTTTGCTGCCTTCGTCGCGAGACTAACGGAGTATTTCGCGAACTGGGTAGACTTGGCGCATGTGGGCACGGATTTCGCTAAACTGAAAGACCTAATGATCCGTGACCAGCTGTACGCGTCGTGCCACAAAGATCTGGTGGCTTTCCTGAAAGAGAACGAACCCGCGACGGTGCAGGAGGCGTCTAAGTTGGCGGAGGCATACCGTACGGCGCATCCGTCCAAACCAGTCGCCAGGGCGTACGTCCAAGATGCTGGGTACGTCGCCGTTGTCGAGGGGTCGCCGGCAGGACTTAGGGACAGGTCGCGTCAGCGTGGTGCCTATAGTGGGCAAGCCCAGGGGCAGCATAGGGGCTATCACCAATCACCGGCGTATGGATCCGGTAAGTTTGACCGAGCAGGAGGGCTAGGTCGCGGTAATGGCCGGGGGCGAGTTGTGACCTTTGCCGATGACCGACGGCATAGGGACTCTAGTTCCGGTCGCGAGGGGTCACGGGGACCCAGGCCTAGAGCAGCACAGGGAGCGGAGTGTTGGACTTGCGGACGCGTGGGTCACTTTTCACGCGAGTGTAGGGCCGCGAAGTGTTGGAACTGCGGTAGAGCGGATCACATCAGCGTGTATTGCCCTGCTGAGGTGCTAGGGGAGTGTCAAGGTGTATGACAATAGGAAGGGGATATTGAGAGACTGCGGTGCCAGTAAATTATTAATGTACTATTAAGACCCTGAGGGGAGAGGCTGAGGCCGAAGTGCCTTTAGGAGTAACTACCGGATTGTGGATCCGAGGGAGAGTGTGTGTGAGAATAAGGCCGTTGTACGGCAGTGCATTTCAATAATATAATGTATGTAATTGCGCTATAATATGTATAATTATGTTTAATAAATGTGTGAGTCTGATGGATTGTTTTGTTAAGTGTTAAACTTGTTTGTTCGTGATTGTCGTCCTGTCATAAACTATTACATCTCCCAGTCTGGGATTTGTGACATAAGCTATTGCCTCGTGAGACGAAATATTCAGTCTCAGAGCGAGAATGCCTAGCCATCGTTTGGGCCGTAAAGAAGTTTACTTTGTATTTGTATGGTAAGGAGTTTGTGCTCCAGACTGACCATAGGTCATTAGAGTATTTGAATTCTGCCAGATTTGACAGCCCAAAGCTATTACGACGGAGTCTATTTTTACAGTCATATAGATTCAGGATTAGGTATGTCAAGGGCAAGGAAAATGTCGGCGCCGACTTCCTAAGTAGAGTGTTTTGAATAGTACAAGTTCAGTGAGATGTATTGTAACCCAGAGTTTTGCCTGTTGGATATGTTTCTGGGATGACTGTATTGTACTGTAATGTATATCTGACTGAGTATTGAATTATTGGCCGGCAGAGAGCCACTATGTATTAGTCATATGTTGATATTTACATTATTTGTTACCAATGGGACTTAATGTAATCTTGAAGAATGTAACCCAAATGGGAACTGCGAGAAAGCAGTGATTTTGTATGTTGCATTTATGTAATTTACGAGTGGCCTAAGCTTAGGTGGTATCGGTATTACTTCGTTTGATCTGATATGATGAAGTTAGACCCTGATCAGTGGTCGATATGTGTTGGTATTTTTGCCATTGTATCTATGAGTTTATGCATTTGGTTTTTAGGACAATCATTGTTATGCATAACGTTTATGTGCTATGGTTCGTGCACGAAGCATTTTGTACTCGATGGCCATCGTTTCACCATGGTATGATTTTAATAGTATCCTTGACCATCGTTTCACCACAGTGGTGGTAGTGTACTGGTTATAATAGTAGGTCTACTGTTAACCATGGTTTTGTAATGGTACTGTAATGAGATTGTATTAGTGTTATAAAGATAATATGGTTATTGTATTGTACTTAGGATATTGGGAAGACACCTAGTACATTATTAGCAATGTCTATTGTAAGATTGGAGATGATAAGTATTTTACGATAGTGTAGACGCTATATGATGTAGATAGTTGAAGAATGTTCAACTTAAATTGGGGAGTTGTGTAGCGTCCCACTAGTTGAACGATCGATATTTTTCTTCCCCCTGCATGACGCGTCTCACTCGGCGACCCCCCCCCCCCCTCTCGCCAGCAAGGCCGGTATTTCCCTTTGATGTCGATGTATGGCTTGTTTGTCTCACTGTAGAAAATCTAGAAGCGTCTGAAAGATACTGCAGTGTCCGAGATTACGCTAGGTCGACCTTGAGTGATGTAATGCTGTGACGTGTCTGTGTACGATTGGGTGGCCTGTATGTGTCCCGAACGATCTAGGTCTGTCTCGTGCTTATGGGGCGGTAAAGCCGCTTCCTGAACGTTCCTGGACAGAATATATATAAGGAGGGCCAGGCGAGCAGGAGGTGTGCAAATCGTGGGTGAAAATCGTAAGGTGCAAATCGTAGGTGTGTACATCCAGTTGTAGTAGAAGTGTAGTGCCTTCCCTGATAGGTGTAAGTAACTTGTGGATATCAGCTCGTGTTTACAGTTATTAAAGTTAGTATTAATTGTTCATCGGATCCTGTTATTTATTTCTACAACAGTTCGAGACAGTTTCGTTTTTTAAGGGGTAGACGATCAGTTCATCTGACTCTCCCCATCATAACGTGCTGAAATTTGCATCAACTGTTACAGTCTAAGATTTGTAATTTCTTCCCATCCTCACCGATATCAAGTGATACCTATAGTTTATAATGAGAAACTCGACAGCCTATGTATTCATTTATATTCCCAAGTGCTTTTCACCTGTGTGAAATGAAATTGTATTGATAACAGGAAAGTGCACGCCGAAAACAGTATTAGATCTCCATATCAAAATTTACAATTTAATGTTTAATTGGTGAATGAAATAATGTGCCAGTGTTTTAATATAATATTTTATCTTAACAAACTCTCACACCCAACGGTCTTGGCATATGAAATCTGCGGTTATGTATTTATCGAACCAAACTCCTCTCCAAATGCTTTTATCGTTACAAACACTTTCAGCAGTGATTACATTTATTTACAGTTGATAAAACTTTGGCGTTGTTGTTATTTTCTCTGCTGATGAGTTTGTAAGTGACAATAATGAATGTGTTTTCATCTCCCAGGTTACAACTACAACCTGTGAGGTCCAGAACACCTGTAGATGAATTCCCCACGCATCAGAACAAATAAACATACGGGCAATAACTTTAATCTTGTCGGATACCCATTAGGTACCTGACATTAGAATGAATAGAATTTTTGCTACAACACTGATAATAATATTGTCAAAAGTTTCATTGTCAGGGGATACTTAATTTTGAAACCTTAAAGGTTTTCTTTTTCTGAAACACTGCAGTAAATAATCTGCAGAAGTTGAAAGAACTAAATGAGAATGAAAAAGCATTGTATGTAATTAAACTTAAAGAAAAAGGGAGAGAATGTAATTGTTTTTTGTTGGGGTTTTTTTTGTGTGTGTTGTTCTTATGTTGTTGTTGGTTTTCGTTTAACACAGATCAACAACTTTCCTAAAGCCTTTGATAATGATAGTCTAAGTGGTTCCATCTACAAAAAGGTCACACATATTGGCTAAATACAACTTGTGTTTATGCAGTCTTTTGTTGTATTTGTTGCAGTAGTAATAGTTGTTGTTGTTGTTGTGGTTGTTGAAGATGACGGCTGTAACTGTTACTCTTGTGTTTCTGGCCTGCAGGAAACCAAACACTGCGCTGACCGCTTTATGGACGGCGCAATAATTCCCCTGAGATCTATCTGTCTGGCCGCGGTGCCTGTAAATGAAGCCAGCCCATGGCTGACCTTGCCTATATGCAGTATTTTATTTGGTGCGAGAAATAATTCCCAATTCTTGCTCATTATTCTGTCTTGTTTTATACCTCTTTTTTTTTTTTTTCGGCTGTGAAGTTGCAGTATATGTAAAATCATAAACGTATGTTATCAACATTATCTATGTGTTATTCTTTGTTGGCTATGCGATTGCTATTATTTATTGATGTTGAGGCGAAACGGTCTTGGCAAATTAATTATAAATTTCATGTACATTGCATAACAGTTCTATTTCTTAAAAAGAAAAAAGTTAATTCGAATCAGAGCAGTATAGATACCCCACTGAAAAGGAATCCATACAGAAGCAACACATCACAAGGACACACATGAAATAAAGAAAAAAAAACACTTCATGTTTATATTATTTTTCCATCTGTCTGGGGATAAGACCAAGACAGAAGCAATTTGTGTGTAATTACAGAAACAGACAGACAAGGAGACAAACTGATTGATGCAATGGTCAGAAACACATTACCGCTCCGTGTGTAGACTGTGCAGTAACCAAAGCCGGCCTTGCATCCATTTCCAGTTCAACATTTCGCCCACCGACCTTGAGATAATTATATAAGAGAAGACAGTATTGCAGAAACAAGACTGGATGCTGTCGGGATGTAATAGGTGGATCGCCGCTGAGTCTGTGGCTTGCAGGGATAAGATTGCTGTTCATTTAGAAGTAGACCCGTTGTCTTTCCTATGTATGGTGCTAACACCGGCGGACGGAAACAAAGATAATAAAGTGTGTTATGTTATATGGTTCATGTTTCCGGAGTAAATGTGAAATTTGGAAAGTGTCTGGACGATGACGCCAGCAATGATGAAACAAGGAAAATGGGAGTTGAGACTGAGTGCGTGAGATTTGACATTCCATCATCACAGAGAGGGAAAATGAGAGAAAGAGACAGACAGCAGTGAGTGAGTGAATGAGTGAGTGAACGAGGTGAGGTGAAAAAAATGCAGACACATGCAAAGATGTTGATAGTACAGACCTACAGAGATAGAATTTCACAGACAGGCAGGAAGAGATACTATTTTAGAGACTGCGCTCTCGTGACGGGAGTTGACCTTTACTTCAATGTGGTAATTTTACAACTTAAAGATTACCATCCGCCCCTGAAGGTAGGCCTACGCCGTGGCAACAGTGATGCTGTAGATAATGACCGTAATTCTGTCACATTTCCGGGCTTCTACCCACGTAAGAACAGTCCCATGGGTATTACTAGGTGACTTATCAAACATCACATTTACATGTACTATGTATAGCCATTGGCAAATCAGATGTGTGCTGTCGCTTGTGCACGTAAAGCAGCTGCTTCACTAAGCAGTTTTCGACTCTAAGATAAGGGCTGTAACATGGTATTTTATAACTATGTTATTTTGGGTTACGGTCTTTAACCCGCAGGTTACATAATAATATGATCGCAAAGTGGCTACTATCGACGACTTTAAATGAAAGGATTTGCGGTGAAGTCTTAGTAACAAACCGAACCCAGGACAGTTCATCGCAACTTGGTTGTAATGTATTACCAAGTTCAGCCAAATATATTTCTTAAAATTTCCCCGCAAAAACTACACTGATACATTTTTAAGTTACCGAAGTGTGATATGTTTTGAGCAGTATCTCTATGGTTTTGAGTAACGAAAAAGAAATTTGTTGGTTTATTGTTTCATGATTTTGACATGTTTTTGCATAAATGCCTTTGTCATCACGCTCAAATACTTTTTGAGTTAAGAATCTTGAATAACTGAGTTCTGGAACGAAAAAATATATCTTTTATTGTTTGCAAGTTTGAAAAACAGGCAAATCTCAGAATTTCTCACTTAATGATCATTTTGTTGTGTCAAACCAAAAGCGAGGGGGAAAAAAGGCAACAAGGCAATTTGCTTGTTGACACGTTAAATAGTATCGTATTATTTATTATGTGACTCACCGTTTTTTATATCGTGGTTGTACCAGTGCCCACGGAGTCGATGCAGCCTATGGTTACCAAAAATGTTTCCACCACAGTGCCTCGATGCATTTGAAACTTGTAGAATCCATACAAGACTGACTAGTTATCTCACCTTCATAGAAACGCATGCCTACACACGTAGACACATAATGTGCTCAGTTAAAGAAATTGAGGTCTTGGATTTTGATTCATGTATAACCCTGTAATTGTAAGTTCACTTATCTGCTTTCTATTATCTGTGATGTCAGGGACATTGTTCCATTTACCATGTGGTTTATTGTTGACTTGTTGCTTGATTTCTTCAACTTTCCTTTTTATCAGTCATTTCTTTCTGATCTTTTGATACCATTTCTCATTCCTTCATCTGTAAGTAAGATAAACATATCCATTTCCAAAGGAAGTGGATCTACCACCCGCATGCAATAGAGATTGCTACACGCTTTGAAAGCATAATAATATCTTTATTACATGACACCTTCCAAACAATCCGGATTTTTTTAAATAGTCTTTTTTTTTTTAAACCAGGCTTTTGTGCACGTATCTCTGTTTCCTGGGGTTTGAAGATCAGGCTCAAAATTTCAAACATTTTTCTCGGTGAGAAATATGCAGTTTCTGGGCATTTCCCTTTATCATTACAAATCAGTGGCTCGTTTTTAGCTAACCCAGAAATTCGTTTGTTTTTTTTATTTTTTATTTTACTGAGTGTCGCAATTAATCGAGGCAAGCCTACTATTGAGCTCGGGGCAAAGTTTTGACCTTCAATCGTGTGATGTGTATTTGTCTAAGTATTTATTACACTTGATTTGTTTCTCTATCGGTGCCCTATCCCCTGCTTAGAAAAAAACTTCATTTAGTCTATATCATGGAGGTTGGAGGAGAAAAAAATGCTGTCAAATGCATATCCCGCTGTGCTCGGGAAGAAAGTTGTTTCATGCTACTTTTAGTTCATTAATATCCTGTGTAGTAGATAAACTGCAAACAAGAGTGAGAAAATGCCAAACTTACTCGTTACATTTTAATCATCTAACTTTAAGTATGTTCTGACAATATAATATAACAGTGTTGTATCACATTAGCATTGAGCATAAGAACTTCGGTACTTGTGCAATAAATATGTAGTCATTTTTATCAGTCATCTCTCCTCTAGATATCTATACATACATTTATTCAATTCTTTCTTTCTCTCTCTCTCTCTCTCTCTCTCTCTCTCACCCTCTGTCTATCTGTCTGTCTGTCTGTCTTTCTCTTTCTGTCTTTCTTTCTCTCTCTCTCTCTCTCTCTCTCTCTCTTCATCTGTTTACCCTCTTATTCATTTTTGCTTTGTTATTACCTCTGTCTCTCCCCTCGTAGTATAAGGCATTGTAGCCTCTTTTTTTCCACTCCTTTCATCATCCAATCCCAATTTAGAGTGCAGTTTTCTTTCGTTCTTGTTTCTGCCAGTTTCTTTTACATGTATACATAAAACCATCGCCGTGCCCCCCCCCCCTACCGCATTCTTCTCAAACATCATTCAAGCTTGATTTATTCAAGAACAACAAAAAAATCTAGATCTAGTTGTCTTTGAAATGTAAACTTGTGGAAAGCTTATTTCGCTAGAGATATTTACCTCATTCCAAATGTTTTTGTCTGTGAAATAAACGGTTTAGCATCTGATATCCTCTAATTCCTTGCCATTCACGTGGGTTTTTTTTTCTTTCTGTTTTTGCTGTTTTTTTTAAAACCTCTCTCTCTCTCTCTCTCTCTCTCTCTCTCTTTCTGTCTCTCTCTTTCTTTCACTCTTTCTAAAAATAGTGTTATTGTTTTTTTCTTTCCCTGGCGTCTCCACGTTGTTCCCCTTTCCCTTTCTCCCTGTCTACTATTTCTTTCTCTATCCTGTCCCTTTTTTACGGCATTGGAGTTTTTTTTTTTTTAATGTATTTTTTTTTCTTCCCCTTCTCTTTTTCAACCGCTCGTGTTCATGTTTTATTTGAGCCAATGGCTGAAGCCAAACTGTTAATCCAAACACATCGGGGGAAAAAAAAACAGAAACAGAAAAAAGCTTTTAATCATGGCTTGTGTTCGCCAAAGCTGGGCAAATAAGAAGATTTATTTTTTATCTTCGTCATTCTTCGGGAAGTTCAAAAAATGTTTATGCTTTTAATGCGCCGAGAATATTATTTTTACAGGATGGCGTCGATTGCCAGACACCGGGAACATCACGCTATTATGTCCGTAAAAAATAGAAACAGATAAAAACTTCATAAGGAAGAAAATATTAATATTAACAATTATGTGGAGATAAAATTGGTCCTAGTTACGGAGACTAATTTCACAACTGCACGGGAACTTGTATTGAATTGTTGTTGTTGTTGTTGTTGTTGATGTTGTCGTTGTTTTTGTTGCTGAATGAACTACCCCGTCAATTTACCACTTCCCAGGGTTTTGTCCTTGTATACAGAGAATTCGAAGTGGATGTTATATATACTTCCACCCACAGCTTAAACAATACAGCTTTCTTCCTTCCGGTTGTCGGTTATAAGGTGTGGTTCCTGGAGAATGCTTCCCTCGAAAGGTATGCAAGTGGAAACGATACTGCTCCCGGACTTCATGAAACCTTTGTCTGTTTTAGAAAATTTGCTTTGCACTGTTTAGCTTTCAGATCCCTGTCTAAGCACACCGAAATGATATCCGAGATGAATTTTAGGTGTATAAAAGGCTGCCCACGAACGATGGATTAAAAAATCGGCCAGAAACATTTTTAATTGGAGTCTACCGTAGCGGGATTAAAACTCTGGGCGTATCGCATTCGGGCCAAACACTCTAATCACATAGCCACCTACTAGGTTCCAAACAAGGGGAGTTTTTACAAATCGCGAGCTTATTAAATTTTTTTCTTGCATTACTAAGAAATTCAACATTAAACGTTTGCGGCTGTAGTATTAAATAGTTTGAATAAATCTGAATTGTGCAATAGCTTGATACGTGCCATAATGTATTTTAAACAAGTGTCAAAGTGTGCGTTTGTTATACCTCGTATACATATTTAAAGAGCTCCAAGTTTTCAAAAATTGGAGATAGAACAAACAAGAACTAAGGTCATGAAATGAGAACAAGATATGCCACAACACTAAATTAGTGATAAAGTGAAAACGAATAGTGTGGTCAATAGATTATTCCGATTCCCATAAGCAAGCATCAAATCATCATGTTGATCTAGAACTTACTGCAAGTGAAAGTGCCCAGATGTAACGACAGAAAAATACCAAAAATATAATAACTGTCCTCTCTCGAGGGAACGATACGCATCTAAGAGGATTGCATTGCCGTTCGGAATCTTAAAGGGCCAGGTTTACTTGGCTTGATGGAACGAAAAAGCGGGGCAGGTGGGGAGCTTTCATTGTTTGTCAGTAGGCCTAAAGACGTATGGATAAGAACGTTTCTTGTTATTGTTGTTTAAATATAATTTATATGTATATATATATCTGACACAAAAAAAAAAAAACCTGGATTCACGAAGTTCCATTGTCACAAGACAGCCCACCCACGATGGTATATAAACCTGCCATGAACTTGTGTTTGGAGAAAGAAAAAAAAAGGAATCATTCTAGCCCACGGCTGTGTCAAACAAGCATCCTGTTCGTCAATGAGCCAATATGGGCTGATAATTTATAATCTCAACCTTTTTTCTGTGCGCCATATCGTCTTATCTGCCAATTCTTGGCTTGATTTTATCGCTGTTTTACGCACGGCAAATAGAATAACAGATTGATATATTAGGCAATGTGTCTTAACGCGTATTTCCATTCAATGCCGACCAAAAATCTATCTCATTCCGTAATACTGTGCATCCTATCCCCAAGGAACTGTTTTATTCTTTTGTCGCACGGCCTGGCCCCCTGTGTGCATGATTGTAGACTACCTAACTGAGGCTTGAGTATTCAACCACAGAATGTAACAAGCTACTACCTATCTAGGCGGTTAGGTCTACTTGGTTTGAACTACATTACTGGTAGTTATCGCTGGTAAATTTCTCAAGATTAATGGTTGGCTTAATTTCCTGGTAATGTAAGAAAGGTAATTAGCTTGTAGCCATCATTAGCAGCAGCTCTCCCGGAACATGAGAATGTTTTCTGTTTACTGGTGTTGTTCTTTCATTAGGTTCTGATTATTTTGCTTTCGTAATTTTGGGACTTAATTAAGAAATGGGACGAGAAGAGTGCGGGGAGTAAGCGGCACATCTTATCATCAAACACCAGTGCACAATATTCTTACGCTTTCATGGCATAAACATACCTGAACCATTAATAACTTTCTTGTGTAATAATTCTTTGCTCTATACGTATCAGGTGACAAAACGTTCAAATATGGGTGGAAAAAAAAACGTGAATGTTTCTTTTTTTGTGATTCATTGTTTATGACCAGGAGCTTTGCAATATACATGGGGGGGGGGGGGGGGGGGGGACATATTTTAGCTTTGTTCTAAGAACTGCTGCAACCCCATAGATTTTCTGCGATTTTTAGAATAGATTTTCAGACGATAAAAACATATTATTATTTGGCAATAACCCTCATTTCAGGGAGCAGGGCGGTCAAAGGTGGCTGTCAGTACTATTTCTTTTTACTTTTCTCTTGAAGAATGTCTGGGACATGTGGCTACATTCAAGATAACACCTTTCCCTGGCAACTCACATGGTCGGATAAACTGTTATGTAAGGCGTACCGTGGCATGAGTTCAAGAGACGGTGAGATAAGTCATGAATAGCAAATGAAAGCTCTGGATACTCATCCGTGGTCCTGGACCGTGCCCAGTTTTCTCATGCTTAACTAACTGATCTGTGTTTTCAGTTTTCACGGCCTACTGAATTTAGCCATACTTAAGCTTACTTACATCTCTGTGCTTTGCGTATGAGGAAACTAAAAATAGCTATCACTTGGTAGCTGAGGATTGAGAGTAAGTCAGTCATCTAAATTATGAACAGCTAGTTGTTAGATTTGAAGACGGATAGCATGGTGTATCATACAGGGTCTCCATGATATTCCGACCTGAGATCCTACGCTGACGATTGAATGAACAAAAAAAAAAAAAAAACGCTTTTTGCTTTTGTAAGTCAAAATCAATTCCAGCGCAACAACTACTTTCTGTAATTCTCATACAAAATTACATCAGAGCAATGGAACAAGGTATTTAATTTTGATTTTATTTCTCAGTTAGTCAGGCTTAAAAATACAAAGAAACATCACGGGAAAAATGGTGGTTTGATTGTGGCAGTTGGAAAAGCCAGGCTTAGTCACGGGCTGGAGCTCTGCCTACTTTATTTTTGTATTTGTACCCGTTTTTATCAGATAAATTAAAATTTATGTGCGGTTAACACGAAATAAAGACGAAAATCAGACGGCTTTCACAGAGAACGGAGTTGAGTCAGGAATGGAAACCAAGGAAACATGCGTCATAATTAAACCTTGGAAGAAAGTCGTTAATTTGATAAAAATCTCCCCAGGGTTGTCTCAAATAGAGTGCATGGGTGATAATAGGTCAGACAAATGGTCTGTTAAAATGATAGGAGCTGACTGTGAAGTATCAGTGTCTGGATTTATATGTAGACAGAGAGGCTGCAGCCGAATTATGTGAACGTAACGAGATAGGTAATCTCAAAGACTTGCAAATAAATACTGCCTGTTTATCGAATAAGTGGCTCGGCACTGAAGAATCTCCAGGCTTCATTTTGTTTATAAAATGGTCACTGCACCAGAAGATGATGAGTTCAGATTCTCCAACTTCTTTAAACCTTCAGGTACCAAATGGTCCATATGTGATGCATTTCTAATTTATGAACAAATAATTTTTCGTACTATTTTTAAAATTTATATCTTTGAATTTATCTGCTTTAAATCAGATGGAGCTTCAGAGTTTTGAATATACAGACACCAATGTCTGGGCATAAGAGGGGTATCTATTCTATTGAAGGGTTGAAGAAACCATCTAATGATATTTCTGGCCAGGCCCCTGAGTAAACCATAAATTCGTCCAGAATTCGATCGATCGAACTGTTAGTGTTACTTGGTATTCTTTTCAGTCAAATGAGAAGCTACTTACAGCTTATTTTATAGAATGGTTCGTAATCAGCTTGTGCCATGTGAGATCAGTTACAGTATAGTATCTTCAAATGTGAAGACCATTATTTATCTTCCACACTTTCAGAGCTTGAAATAGCATTCAGGTAAATTAACTTCCTTCCACATTTCATATATACAAAGCATTTAGTCTCCTTATTCTATGGTTTGTACATTTTTTACATTTCAGGGAACAATTGGTTTTTTTTTGTTGTTTTTTTTTGGGGGGGGGAGGGGAGGGTTAAAATGGACATGACTGCAAAGATGAATGACAAAAATCATTAATTTTGCGCGTGGCATGTGGACATCGTGATAAATATTGACATTATTCTATTCATCCTTCAAAATCCATTTCTGTTAATGGGCCCATTTTTTTTTTAAATTTTGCAGTAGTGATAACATGATATTGTCATACCCGTCAGATAGATTACGGGCTGAATCTGTTCATGAGATGTCTGAAAATGACATTTTATGTGGGGAGTTTGTATGATCCTATTTTGATGAGCCACACGACACATCAAGGCATAGTACCAAATGTCGTTTAATAATCTTGTTTGTTTAGACTTGAAAGCTTAACTGCTAGGTCAGAAGGGCTTTGTCTCTCCGTGTCTCTCTAACAGAAAGAATAAGGAAAGAGTTCCGTATTTAAGAATGTTTTTCAGCATTTGTATTATTTTTAACTATTATTGTCTTAACTGTCTTAATTGTCTTTAAACGTTTTGGACACCATTTTTCGCAGTCTACTTGTCCATGGTGAGCTAACGCCTGAGCTTTCTGCTTGTCTGTACAGGCTCCCTTCAAAAATAGCCTCTTAGTCCAAATTCTCTCGATAGTAAGAATAAGTTTAGCGTCTTCATTTGCACAAGTTTTTTTTCAAAGTCAGTATCATTTCTCATAAATTTTAATCACTGTCTTAATCATTTCAAGCCCTTTGGACATTTTATCTCGATATTTCGCCGTGTGCCATCCTTTCGTTGGTAAATCCTCTGATGATTATCTATATAGCCTGTACTAGTCCAGCCTAGAAACTGTCGAATGTAGGAATAAATTCGCTCTTTAGTCTTTTCAAGCATAACGTATTTTATTATTATTATTATTATTTTGATCATTCTTTACCATTTCCAGAGGTTTGCACACTATAACAAGCTCAATATCTAGGTATCTCGCAGTGTATCCTTCTTTAGTCTGGTAACTCCTCTGCTTTGCGGGTTATCTGTACAGCCCATAGAACTAGATGGTACAGCCACTTTCAACCACCGCCGCTCAGCCTGGTCAGACGGAGAACTCAGCATTAAATGATGATAGGGTCACCTGTTATATTCCGAGAGGTTTCACGTTTGTCCACTTCAGCTGCAGCCATTAAATTAGCCAGTCGTCTGGCCAAGGCATGTTCTTTGCCCGGACCTCATTAGTCTCCTGCGATGCTAGACGTGTAAATCACAGCATTCGGACCCTGGCCTTCTCGTCATGGCTGTTTTGTCGTTTTTGAGAACAGGGCGAGAGCGGGGAAATTCAGGGTGATGAGCGTGTTTATGCATTT